>CM060373.1:173247221-173648189 GCA_030545235.1 Helianthus tuberosus | reverse complement strand
ATTGGCAGTTTTGATTTCCCATATTTCCCAGGCGAGAACCCACTAGCAGACCGACAATTAAGGTATATTAGCTCAAAGGGACTTAAAACCAAACCCGGGCCTATCCACATATCCCAAACTAGACGCAAGCTCGATTTATTATAATCTCATATTATTATTATTCGAACCCGAGCAAAAATTCATCTTTTCTATCACTTTCCGCTTTAATTGCAAACTTCTTTTTTTTTTCGAAAGCCATTTTCTGATTTTTTCAATTTTTTTATTTTTGAAATTTTTTAATTTTTTTTTAATTTTTATGACTCAAGACTCTACTAACTAGACACTAAACGAAAGTTCCCATCCCCACACTTAAACTTTACATTGCCCTCAATGTAAGATGGAAACCGACTAAAAAAAACTAAAAAATAAATAAGAAATAAAAAACTAAGGGCATAAATGGAAAGGACTTAGCTGGTTAAATAACAACGCGTATGCTCCAAACTCTCGTCCAATCCAGCTCGATCGTATAGCATTTCATTCGCGATCGGCTTTGACACTGACTGGTATACTTAGTAAATGCCTGAAATTTGAAAAGCAGCTCCAAAATCACCCGAATGGAGATTGAGTACGGGTGGTACATCTTCAAACCTGCATAATCAAAAACAAACAAAAACCAAAGCAATACCGACTCTAAACAAAATACGACTCAAACACTACTAAATAAGACTCAATATACAAAATAAAAGACTCAAAAATACAAACTCTACAAAACCTCCCCACACTTGAACTTAATCAGGAGGTTTCTCTTTGATTTGAACCCGGTCTAACCCATTTAATTCCACCCGATCCTCGAAAACCGTTAAACATTTAAGGGCGGAATAACGAAATATTTTGAAAATTTTAAACGGGTCAGACCACCAATATTTAAACTTACCTGGAATGGACCGGATGCGTGGCATGTAACGATAAGAGCGGTCGTGCTTGCACTTTAATTGCTCCATTTTTTGTTTCGCCCATCTTCCGACCCAGAACCATCTCCGGTTTCCAGGTTCTTTCTTTCTTGCCCTTTCCCGTGGCCTTAAATCTTCAGTTACCCCTACCACGGGCCAGCTATGATGTTCTTCATCTTCCACCATTTCCTCTACTTCCTTGGGAAGATCCCCACACTTAATTTCTACGTGCGGTGTGGGTTCACTTATTTTCTCAGGTTCAACTTCTACCTCATCATCCAACAGACTACCTAAGGAATCTCCTAAATCTAATCCCTCTTCAACATCTACTTCCTTAACTAATGATTCCTGGTAGACCTGCCACTCGTCTACTTCTTCCACACTCTCTCTCAATATCCCGCAATTAGCCATTTGCATCATAATCTCATCTTCTTCACAGCCAAAATCGATGATGCCCTTCTTCTCCGTTTCTTCTACTTCTTCTAATTTCCTAGACATTTCTTCTACTGAACATCGAATGTCTGAGAGTATAGACTCGTGATTTTGAAACAGGACTTCATGTTCTTGAAACATTTTATGAGTAGTCTCATCCGTAGCTACCAGTTGAGCTAACAACCCCATTATCCTATTCAGCTGGTCCTGCTCATTTACTCCAAAATTTTGCTGTTGAGGCTGCTGATACGGTTCCTCATACTGGTACGAGGAATACCCCTGTGAATAATATGTCTGGGGCTGCACATAGGGGTTAGCATAATAATACGCAGAGGACCCCTCATATTGTGGGCATTTAACTGTAAAATGGGGCCCTCCACAAATTTCACACATATTTAAAACTCAGAAAAAATAGAAGACACAAAAAATTAGACTCCTACGACTCAATATACAGAACACAGATAGACTCACAAGACTCGCCACGAAAACACAAAACAAAAGACAAGTAGCACAGATTATGTCAATTAAGTCTAATCAAAGCTAAAAAACGCGATTGCCAAGAGTCCCCGGCAACGGCGCCAAAAAACTTGATGTGCTAAAAGTGGTTTAAAAAAACTACTAAAATTAACCTAATCTAGACACTCTAAGCTTTAAATTTATAAACTTAGACTCGATCTAAAACTAAACCACGCAACCGGCAAGTGTACCGATCAATGCAGTATAGCTACAGTAAGTCCGAGTATCGAACCCACGAGACTCTCTAATTACGCTAATTAGACTCTATCTAGACCTAGACTGACACGGACTCTAACTGTTGATTGGGGGGGGGGGGGGGGTTACGGAAAATCTAAGAAATCTATATTAAACTACTAAGTAGACTAAATCTAGACTAAAAACGAATAAGGACTGAAGACTTTTCTTATATGAGAACGAGACCACCTAGACAAGAATCCTGGATTGTTTTTAAGAGATTACCGATTAAGTTAAATGCACGAGTTATGGAACCGGGATCTTATAATACTAAACCTATTTAGAACCAACGAGGCCCCTCGACCCTTCTCAAGGAGAAACCTGTGACACTACCTAGGCCGTTAATCCTACCGGTTATTAGACTTCTTCCCAGTTATCTAATTATTGTGTAAGTACCCTAATGTTGACCTATTCTTTCCCAATCCTAGATCTAGGGTAGTTTGAAGTAATTAGTTTGACTTGATAGACTAATAAGACCGACAGGTAAACCAAGACATAACCTTTCCCAAGGCCTATCTAAAGCAATTCGCCGGGTAAGACCTACCAATAGTCCCTCACTTCCCAGGTATTAGGACTAGTAGAACACTAAGACTTAGCAAATTTTTATCAGTTACTTCTAAAGATTATTGCGCAATTCTCCCTAAAGAGTGAAGGTTTTCTAACGTGATATAGACACTCACCGAAACCCTAAACCCTAATATGACTCTACGTTGTGATAAAGACCGTCACTAAGAATCATATGAAGCAAATAATAACAATAAACCAATTCAAAGTACGCATACACATCAAACCATTAAATCAAACCTCTTACTAAACACAATCACCCATAACAATCATGCAAATAACAAAACCGGTAAAATATTTATATTAATCCATTCATCAAGTCTAGGTGGTTTATGAAATTAGCCAAGCATCTCAGTAAATGAAAACAAAACAAAGATGTCTAAACATGAATTCATTGTAACAAAGTTCCAAGAAAGTAATCGACAAAACAAGGGATTAGAAAACCCGATTGATTCTTCGATTCTTCACTCTCGACTCGTACCAATGATTCCCAAGCCCTGAAATCTCCGATTGCTTGCCAAGAATTTCTAAAAATTCGTCCCTGATCTTCCTGTGCGTTTTATCTGATCACCTCCAAAGCAGCCTCAGCCGTGATGATGTCTTTATTTTAGTAGGGTAACATTGTTTTAATTTTGATTCACATGGCCCATTAGTATGCAATTCATTAAAATCGATGGGCTTAGTCCCTTTCACGGCCCCACTAGGATTTCTATTTTTTTTTCTTTTATTCTTTGCGAATTCGTCCACACCTGCCTCCTTTAGTTGCCGCCTTTTGTTCACCTCTCAATAATAATTAGCCAACAACAATCTATACTATATATGAATGGCAGCCTCTTTGGACGTCCAGCCCAATCCTTCACTTCTAAAAAAATCGTCCAAAACACATATGTATATGTTTTCCTCAATAATAACAATTTAATATATTATGTTTTTTTTTCTTCTGATCGATGTCCAACAGCAAATTAGAGTTAGTCAAACTCTAAATGGTGTTGCTCACTAGATGCACTTTTTTGAGGTTTCAATTAATACCAACTTTCAGCATATTGCAAGAATAGTCCCTCAAGTTCCAATAGAGAAAAATAGCGGCAGTTTTTACTTCTGTCACTGGCATCCTACTCTGACCAACTAGCTGGTTATTTAATTATTACTCTTTTCCGCTCCATTTGCACCAGGACCTAGCCAAACACAAGCTAATATAATATAATACTAAAACTAAATAAAACAAATAAAAACTATACAATAACTAAACACTTTACACGGGACAAATATGTGTATTTTACCCCACATCAAATATCCCCACACTTACTCTTTTTTCGTCCCCGAAAAAGAATTATGCAACGGAATCAGAGACAAATAATTACTCGGGTCAAAAGCATAGGTATAATTAATTAAAACCAAGGTTTGCTTTAGCCGCGATTGCGAATATACTTGTCCCCTTAAACCCAAGTCCAATCCTAAGCCCTTATCATGTGATTTTAATTTAAGTGCGGTCAATCCACCTAAGGGCTCACACCAGAATTTACGGTCCACCTACTCCCACCTCAAGCTTATAGGACTAAAGAACGATCACTGGACCAATTCCTAACCGTCTTATATCAAAACCAAGAGAGTTTACAATCAACTTTTTTTTTTCATTTTTTTTTTCTATTTTTGCTTTGCTTTTCTTTTTTTTTTTCTTTCTTTCGTGAGTCTAGACGATGCTTTCCCTAACCAAGAGGTATTCCGGCTGTAGAGTCGCTATCCCCAACCACAGATTACTTAGGTTTCGGTACTTTTAATCGGCAATTCGATTTCACACATCCCAGAGGCATTCCGGCTGTAGAGTCGCTATCCCCAACTCGGATTACATAGACCTGTGTTACTTTCATTTAGTTTCTAGCTCACTTTTTATTCTATTTTTTTTTTCGCAAGATCACAAACTCTAACGGTTTTAACTTATAACGGTGCCCCTTATACTCTTATTGGCAGTTTTGATTTCCCATATTTCCCAGGCGAGAACCCACTAGCAGACCGACAATTAAGGTATATTAGCTCAAAGGGACTTAAAACCAAACCCGGGCCTATCCACATATCCCAAACTAGACGCAAGCTCGATTTATTATAATCTCATATTATTATTATTCGAACCCGAGCAAAAATTCATCTTTTCTATCACTTTCCGCTTTAATTGCAAACTTCTTTTTTTTTTCGAAAGCCATTTTCTGATTTTTTCAATTTTTTTTATTTTTGAAATTTTTTAATTTTTTTTTAATTTTTATGACTCAAGACTCTACTAACTAGACACTAAACGAAAGTTCCCATCCCCACACTTAAACTTTACATTGCCCTCAATGTAAGATGGAAACCGACTAAAAAAAACTAAAAAATAAATAAGAAATAAAAAACTAAGGGCATAAATGGAAAGGACTTAGCTGGTTAAATAACAACGCGTATGCTCTAAACTCTCGTCCAATCCAGCTCGATCGTATAGTATTTCATTCGCGATCGGCTTTGACACTGACTGGTATACTTAGTAAATGCCTGAAATTTGAAAAGCAGCTCCAAAATCACCCGAATGGAGATTGAGTACGGGTGGTACATCTTCAAACCTGCATAATCAAAAACAAACAAAAACCAAAGCAATACCGACTCTAAACAAAATACGACTCAAACACTACTAAATAAGACTCAATATACAAAATAAAAGACTCAAAAATACAAACTCTACAAAACCTCCCCACACTTGAACTTAATCAGGAGGTTTCTCTTTGATTTGAACCCGGTCTAACCCATTTAATTCCACCCGATCCTCGAAAACCGTTAAACATTTAGGGGCGGAATAACGAAATATTTTGAAAATTTTAAACGGGTCAGACCACCAATATTTAAACTTACCTGGAATGGACCGGATGCGTGGCATGTAACGATAAGAGCGGTCGTGCTTGCACTTTAATTGCTCCATTTTTTGTTTCGCCCATCTTCCGACCCAGAACCATCTCCGGTTTCCAGGTTCTTTCTTTCTTGCCCTTTCCCGTGGCCTTAAATCTTCAGTTACCCCTACCACGGGCCAGCTATGATGTTCTTCATCTTCCACCATTTCCTCTACTTCCTTGGGAAGATCCCCACACTTAATTTCTACGTGCGGTGTGGGTTCACTTATTTTCTCAGGTTCAACTTCTACCTCATCATCCAACAGACTACCTAAGGAATCTCCTAAATCTAATCCCTCTTCAACATCTACTTCCTTAACTAATGATTCCTGGTAGACCTGCCACTCGTCTACTTCTTCCACACTCTCTCTCAATATCCCGCAATTAGCCATTTGCATCATAATCTCATCTTCTTCACAGCCAAAATCGATGATGCCCTTCTTCTCCGTTTCTTCTACTTCTTCTAATTTCCTAGACATTTCTTCTACTGAACATCGAATGTCTGAGAGTATAGACTCGTGATTTTGAAACAGGACTTCATGTTCTTGAAACATTTTATGAGTAGTCTCATCCGTAGCTACCAGTTGAGCTAACAACCCCATTATCCTATTCAGCTGGTCCTGCTCATTTACTCCAAAATTTTGCTGTTGAGGCTGCTGATACGGTTCCTCATACTGGTACGAGGAATACCCCTGTGAATAATATGTCTGGGGCTGCACATAGGGGTTAGCATAATAATACGCAGAGGACCCCTCATATTGTGGGCATTTAACTGTAAAATGGGGCCCTCCACAAATTTCACACATATTTAAAACTCAGAAAAAATAGAAGACACAAAAAATTAGACTCCTACGACTCAATATACAGAACACAGATAGACTCACAAGACTCGCCACGAAAACACAAAACAAAAGACAAGTAGCACAGATTATGTCAATTAAGTCTAATCAAAGCTAAAAAACGTGATTGCCAAGAGTCCCCGGCAACGGCGCCAAAAAACTTGATGTGCTAAAAGTGGTTTAAAAAAACTACTAAAATTAACCTAATCTAGACACTCTAAGCTTTAAATTTATAAACTTAGACTCGATCTAAAACTAAACCACGCAACCGGCAAGTGTACCGATCAATGCAGTATAGCTACAGTAAGTCCGAGTATCGAACCCACGAGACTCTCTAATTACGCTAATTAGACTCTATCTAGACCTAGACTGACACGGACTCTAACTGTTGATTGGGGGGGGGGGGGTTACGGAAAATCTAAGAAATCTATATTAAACTACTAAGTAGACTAAATCTAGACTAAAAACGAATAAGGACTGAAGACTTTTCTTATATGAGAACGAGACCACCTAGACAAGAATCCTGGATTGTTTTTAAGAGATTACCGATTAAGTTAAATGCACGAGTTATGGAACCGGGATCTTATAATACTAAACCTATTTAGAACCAACGAGGCCCCTCGACCCTTCTCAAGGAGAAACCTGTGACACTACCTAGGCCGTTAATCCTACCGGTTATTAGACTTCTTCCCAGTTATCTAATTATTGTGTAAGTACCCTAATGTTGACCTATTCTTTCCCAATCCTAGATCTAGGGTAGTTTGAAGTAATTAGTTTGACTTGATAAACTAATAAGACCGACAGGTAAACCAAGACATAACCTTTCCCAAGGCCTATCTAAAGCAATTCGCCGGGTAAGACCTACCAATAGTCCCTCACTTCCCAGGTATTAGGACTAGTAGAACACTAAGACTTAGCAAATTTTTATCAGTTACTTCTAAAGATTATTGCGCAATTCTCCCTAAAGAGTGAAGGTTTTCTAACGTGATATAGACACTCACCGAAACCCTAAACCCTAATATGACTCTACGTTGTGATAAAGACCGTCACTAAGAATCATATGAAGCAAATAATAACAATAAACCAATTCAAAGTACGCATACACATCAAACCATTAAATCAAACCTCTTACTAAACACAATCACCCATAACAATCATGCAAATAACAAAACCGGTAAAATATTTATATTAATCCATTCATCAAGTCTAGGTGGTTTATGAAATTAGCCAAGCATCTCAGTAAATGAAAACAAAACAAAGATGTCTAAACATGAATTCATTGTAACAAAGTTCCAAGAAAGTAATCGACAAAACAAGGGATTAGAAAACCCGATTGATTCTTCGATTCTTCACTCTCGACTCGTACCAATGATTCCCAAGCCCTGAAATCTCCGATTGCTTGCCAAGAATTTCTAAAAATTCGTCCCTGATCTTCCTGTGCGTTTTATCTGATCACCTCCAAAGCAGCCTCAGCCGTGATGATGTCTTTATTTTAGTAGGGTAACATTGTTTTAATTTTGATTCACATGGCCCATTAGTATGCAATTCATTAAAATCGATGGGCTTAGTCCCTTTCACGGCCCCACTAGGATTTCTATTTTTTTTTCTTTTATTCTTTGCGAATTCGTCCACACCTGCCTCCTTTAGTTGCCGCCTTTTGTTCACCTCTCAATAATAATTAGCCAACAACAATCTATACTATATATGAATGGCAGCCTCTTTGGACGTCCAGCCCAATCCTTCACTTCTAAAAAAATCGTCCAAAACACATATGTATATGTTTTCCTCAATAATAACAATTTAATATATTATGTTTTTTTTTTCTTCTGATCGATGTCCAACAGCAAATTAGAGTTAGTCAAACTCTAAATGGTGTTGCTCACTAGATGCACTTTTTTGAGGTTTCAATTAATACCAACTTTCAGCATATTGCAAGAATAGTCCCTCAAGTTCCAATAGAGAAAAATAGCGGCAGTTTTTACTTCTGTCACTGGCATCCTACTCTGACCAACTAGCTGGTTATTTAATTATTACTCTTTTCCGCTCCATTTGCACCAGGACCTAGCCAAACACAAGCTAATATAATATAATACTAAAACTAAATAAAACAAATAAAAACTATACAATAACTAAACACTTTACACGGGACAAATATGTGTATTTTACCCCACATCAAATATCCCCACACTTACTCTTTTTTCGTCCCCGAAAAAGAATTATGCAACGGAATCAGAGACAAATAATTACTCGGGTCAAAAGCATAGGTATAATTAATTAAAACCAAGGTTTGCTTTAGCCGCGATTGCGAATATACTTGTCCCCTTAAACCCAAGTCCAATCCTAAGCCCTTATCATGTGATTTTAATTTAAGTGCGGTCAATCCACCTAAGGGCTCACACCAGAATTTACGGTCCACCTACTCCCACCTCAAGCTTATAGGACTAAAGAACGATCACTGGACCAATTCCTAACCGTCTTATATCAAAACCAAGAGAGTTTACAATCAACTTTTTTTTTTCATTTTTTTTTTCTATTTTTGCTTTGCTTTTCTTTTTTTTTTCTTTCTTTCGTGAGTCTAGACGATGCTTTCCCTAACCAAGAGGTATTCCGGCTGTAGAGTCGCTATCCCCAACCACAGATTACTTAGGTTTCGGTACTTTTAATCGGCAATTCGATTTCACACATCCCAGAGGCATTCCGGCTGTAGAGTCGCTATCCCCAACTCGGATTACATAGACCTGTGTTACTTTCATTTAGTTTCTAGCTCACTTTTTATTCTATTTTTTTTTCGCAAGATCACAAACTCTAACGGTTTTAACTTATAACGGTGCCCCTTATACTCTTATTGGCAGTTTTGATTTCCCATATTTCCCAGGCGAGAACCCACTAGCAGACCGACAATTAAGGTATATTAGCTCAAAGGGACTTAAAACCAAACCCGGGCCTATCCACATATCCCAAACTAGACGCAAGCTCGATTTATTATAATCTCATATTATTATTATTCGAACCCGAGCAAAAATTCATCTTTTCTATCACTTTCCGCTTTAATTGCAAACTTCTTTTTTTTTTCGAAAGCCATTTTCTGATTTTTTCAATTTTTTTTATTTTTGAAATTTTTTAATTTTTTTTTAATTTTTATGACTCAAGACTCTACTAACTAGACACTAAACGAAAGTTCCCATCCCCACACTTAAACTTTACATTGCCCTCAATGTAAGATGGAAACCGACTAAAAAAAACTAAAAAATAAATAAGAAATAAAAAACTAAGGGCATAAATGGAAAGGACTTAGCTGGTTAAATAACAACGCGTATGCTCCAAACTCTCGTCCAATCCAGCTCGATCGTATAGCATTTCATTCGCGATCGGCTCGATCGGAAAGGACTTACACCATTGTGAACCTTCGCCTTTCTTACTCTCTGATCGAGGTTCTCGGCATTGAAAAATCTTCGTAAACTAAATCACACGTGTATATGTTGACATTTAAGAGATATACAGTCAAGAAAATCAAGAGCAATGGTGATATATATGCGGATTAGACACCAAAAAATAAACACTCAAAAAATGGCTACAATTTAAGGAATGTGTTTAGTGACGGCATCAGATTCCTAATTGATGGAGAAAGGTCTGGTGGCAAGAAAAACTGTTTCCAGGAGGTTCCCAAGTGTTTTCGCTTGACGATTCCATTCTTGGGTGGTTGGTTTGTGTAACAATCCTCAATAAACCGACACCCTCATAATAATTTCCGACACCCTATTATATTTTAAAAATGTCCCAATATGTCTTTAAATATATCCCGTATGTGAAAACCAAGCCCGAATTACAGTATAGCATTAAAAATAAAATTTATAATTTGATTATTAAGTTGAGGCGGGCCGCGTAGGACCCACCCCAACCTTATGCGGGCGGTATCAAGGTTGAACCCTGATTTCCTTGATTTTCTTAAGTTCAAGCGGGCCGCGTAAGACCCCCCGTTAGTTAACGCGGGCCGCATGAGATCAAGTTAGTGGCGCAGCCCGGTGATGACACGTGTCATCATCGTGTCAAGTCTAGTTGGTGATCCGGAGGTCAACGCAGGCCGCGTAGCCCTTAGGCTACTCTTACGCGGGCCGCGTGAGAACCAGATTTCAGCACTATATAAGGAGGCCTCGGGATTTCACTTTCAGTCGCTCATTTCTTTCTTTCTAAGCGAATTTCTGAAGTTATAGACATAATATTCGAGTATAATACCCCCTAATTAGCGAGGTTCTGCTCCGTTGTAAGTATTATAACCCCAGTTTCGTATTAGATACGCTGCCCGATTGATTTAGGGTTCCGTAACAACTGTCGTGGTTCTGCCCGACGTAGTTGTTGGAATACCGTCTCGGGGAGGGTATCATTAATATTATCAAAGGGTTATTATACTAACCTATGTACATTTGTATAAATTATAGATTAATCCCAGGAAACCCTTACGCGAAGTCTAAGATAGCAAGGTGAGTTTATCCTCTTTTTGTTAACCTTTTTGTAATATTTTACAAAACCTTAAATGTTTTACAATGTGATTAAGCGGTGATTGAGTCTTTGTAGTTCTTCAATTACTGCCGGTATGTTGGGGTTTTGTATACAAAATTTACTACACTGTGAGTAGTAAGTCGGGACGACAATACGTTACCATTGGACAACGAGTTAGCCAATGTGTAATATGACCCACCAGTCAGGATTAACAGTACTGAATGAGTAATTGTGTAGAAATAAACAATGTGATCGCTCTCAATACTGTTTTAATTGATAAAATGTTTCTTGATTAAACTGGGATTCACTCACCAGTATTTCCCACTGACAAATGTTTTTAAAACGCGTTTCAGGTAACACAATGTGACAGCCAATTAGTAAAAAGCCAGCTGGAGAGCACTGAAGGCTTGGGAAAAATGTGGCTATAAAAGTTACCTAAAAGGCGATGTTTTAAATTCAATAAAATAGGGTTTATCCCTATAAACATGTTGTAATAAGAAACTTGGGTTTTTCCCATGTGATTATTAATATCAAATATAGTGGTTTTACTCTGATAAACATTTCCTAACTACGGTCCTGATGTAATTTCTGCTGCCAATTTAACCAACTGATACCACCGAAATTCTGAGTTCGCGTCCGCCCGTTCCCGGGACAGATAAGGGATCGGGGGTTGCGACAGTTTAGCCCTTGTTCCTGTAACTCGAATCCTAGCCGGTATATCCCATTTTAGTTTTACACCATTGGGAACCTTACGCCTTTTTTTACTCTCTGATCGAGGTTCTCGGCATTGAAAAATCTTCGTAAACTAAATGACACCTATATATGTTGACATTTAAGAGATATACAGTCAAGAAAATCAAGAGCAATGGAGATATATATGCGGATTAGACACCAAAAAATAAACACTCAAAAAATGGCTACAATTTAAGAATGTGTTTAGTGACGGCATCAGAATCCTAATTGATGGAGAAAGGTCTGGTGGCAAGAAAAGCAGCTTCCAGGAGGTTGTCAAGTGTTTTTGCTCGACGATTCCATTCTTGGGTGGTTGGTTTGGCCCTTGTTCCTGTAACTCGAATCCTAGCACGGTATATCCCATTTTAGTTTTACACCATTGTGAACCTTCGTCTTTCTTACTCTCTGATCGAGGTTCTCGGCATTGAAAAATCTTCGTAAACTAAATCACACGTGTATATGTTGACATTTAAGAGATATACAGTCAAGAAAAATCAAGAGCAATGGTGATATATATTTGGATTAGACACCAAAAAATAAACACTCAAAAAATGTCTACAATTTAAGAAATGTGTTTAGTGATGGCATCAGATTCCTAATTGATGGAAAATGGTCTGGTGGCAAGAAAAGCTGCTTCTAAGAGGTTGTCAAGTGTTTTCGCTAGACGATTCCATTCTTGGGTGGTTGGTTTGACCCTTGTTCCTGTAACTCGAATCCTAGCCCGGTATATCCCATTTTAGTTTTACACCATTGTGAACCTTACGCCTTTTTTACTCTCTGATCGAGGTTCTCGGCATTGAAAAATCTTCGTAAACTAAATCACACGTGTATATGTTGACATTTAAGAGATATACAATCAAGAAAATCAAGAGCAATGGTGATATATATGCGGATTAGACACCAAAAAAGAAACACTCAAAAAATGGCTACAATTTAAGGAATGTGTTTAGTAACGGCATTAGATTCCTAATTGATGGAGAAAGGTCTGGTGGCAAGAAAAGCTGCTTCCAGCAGGTTGTCAAGTGTTTTCGCTCGACGATTCCATTCTTGGGTGGTTGGTTTGGCCCTTATTCCTGTAACTCGAATCCTAGCCCGGTATATCCCATTTTAGTTTTACACCACTGTGAACCTTACATCTTTTTTACTCTCTGATCGAGGTTCTCGGCATTGAAAAATCTCCGTAAACTAAATCACACGTGTATATGTTGACATTTAACAGATATACAGTCAAGAAAATCAAGAGCAATTGTGATATATATGCGGATTAGACACCAAAAAATAAACACTAAAAAAATGGCTACAATTTAAGGAATGTGTTTAGTGATGACATTAAATTTCTAATTGATGGAGAAAGGTCTGGTGGCAAGAAAAGTTGCTTCCAGAATATTGTCAAGTGTTTTCGCTCGACGATTCCATTCTTAAATTATGATTATAGTTTATTTAAAATTTTAATTTTAAATACTGGTTATTTTAAAAATAACGAGCCAGCCAAACCGAGCTTATCCGGCTTGTTATGAATTGAGCTAGGCTTGCTTTGTAGCCGTGTTGGTTGGGTCAGTTTCAAACTGAGCCATATCGAGCGAGCTTTTTTTGAGCTAAATCCGTGAGTTATGAGTCACGTGCTTTTTATACAGCCCTACATGTTGAGATCGGAATGTGCATAGGGAAGTTGTATATAGAGCATCAATATTGATACCAAATTGATTATTTTATGTTTTTATAGACTAATAAAAACTAATCTGAAAGGACCAACATGAAAGTATTTCGTACTACTCAAAGAAAGCATAAATGCAATTAAAGACTATATGGGGCACAGCCTGATTCTTCTAGTTAATATTAATAATATGTAGGTAATAATGATAATACAATTTCAAAAAACAATCATGAACATGTTTAACTCTATAAACACCCTTTACATCATCAAAACAAAATGATCCAACTTGAGTCATTGAAATCCTATTTACAAGGTGCATTTTCAGTTCCCACTGTCTATTTTATATTTTAATGCATCTAAGTGTCTCCCACCAATTCCCGCGGGTTAAACACAAAGCTAAGTTAGATTCGTAAGATTGAATAGATTCATGTAATTTTACATTTTAATTTCTTTGTCTCTATGTACGGTGGCTTTCAGAACTAATCTCTTGATAGATCTGTTTAAAAAAAACATAGCGTCTCCATGGTTTCTAGCAAGCAACTATGGCTCTTTCGCCTTGTGAAGCAGAGTTCATGGCTGCTACCACAACTATGTGCCAAGCTATATGGCTTAGTGAAATAATGGGATTGAGGTCGTAAAATGTATTGTTGAAGGTAGATAACATGTCGGCTATCACTCTCATTAAGAATCTTGTCAGAGACTAAATCAAGCAGGTTATTATTAGCCGGCTGGGTTGTGGTTTATGATTTGTAACTAAGTTTTGAGTAATTTTCTTAGTAATATAATTTGAGATTATCCAATATTTTGCATTTTGTTTTTCAGTTTTGTCGATATCAAACTTGAAAAGTAACCCCTGATGCTAATAACGTTAGATTTCAGTTAGTTATAAATTCACAAAATTGTCGTTGACATCCTATCTTCAAACTCTTAATGGAATAAAGTTTCCAACAATTACATGTCCACAACATCATTTCATCGAAATACTTGAAAAATAACGTTCAAGGGGATGAATGTGTGATGATGTTGTGGACATGTAATTATTGGAAACTTTCTTGACTGAGAGTTTAAAGATAAAATGGCAACTACAATTGTGTGCATTTCTAAATGTCAGAAATCTAACGTTACTAGCATGTGTTATAAGCATGATTATTAACACTAACATATGTGTAAAAAAACCTTTCTTATTACAATAAATCAGCCAAATGTAAGGGTAAGTGTTAAACCAGTAGCCATTAAAAGCCAGTATAATGCTTAACCGTTCAAATGTAAATATCTGACCAATTCAGATAAGAGGTCTTAACCGTTCAGACTCAGTATAATGCTTAACCATTCAGAGGCAAATGTTTGAACCATTCAGACATCTGCTCGCGAAACAAACAATCTGAACTATTAAGAATACATTAAGAGCTGAAACAAACAGCCCCTAAGTTCCTTATAGTCATTGACCTTAAGTTATTCCCACTATTGTCAGTTGGTTTTAGAATGGAACTCCATATGGTCTCATATATTAGTCAGATAAGCTAAATTATTAGTATCATAAAGGGGTGTTCATAAATCATCAAGGGTATAACTTATAGTTTGAGAACAATAGATGACAATGTTGATTTACAACTCATCATGTAAAAAGATACGTCGCGTCTTATGATTACCGGAGTACCCTAAAACTAAGCCATCATACTGTCTCATGGTCACATCATACATTCGTGTTTCAACCACCACTGCCATGACAAATAAGCAACAAACGATTACGTCAATGCTAATATTGTTTTACAATAGCGACAACCATACCCATTAAAATCCCACCCACTGCAAAATACGAATATCGTTTTAGCAAGTTAAAACCAACAAACATTTCTAGCTGACTCGTATAGAACTACAATAGACTATATTGTATGCACTCACTAAAGCGAACAAGATGTTGGGTAATGGGTCATTATATATTTGTGTTGGAAGAAATAAACTTTTGTAAAGGTCGCGCGTTGACCCCCAGACCATTTATGTGGGAGAAAAGTTATGAACTTCGTAAATAAGTTGTGTTAAATGTGAAAAACGTTTATAAACTTTGTAAATAAGTTGGACAAAGTAATATATGTTAAATTTGCATTTCACAAATATGCTATCATGAAAAATAAAACAAAAAATATAGCAGGTTAACCCGCTTTGACCCGAATGGCCGAACCCATCTGACTTGCTTTTAAACCTGCCCAACCCTTTTCGACCCGTTATGCAACCCGACTTGACCCGCCTGGTTTGCCACTTAAAACAAAAAAGTAAGTATATTTGGTTTTTACCTCAATTGGATATCACCTAGGCAGCAGCCTGCAAAATATAACAATCACACCATAAAGCTAGAGACAAACACACACATACATACATATATAGGGGAAGGTTAACGTACAATAGCTCCTTAACATGCGACGCCACACGACTTAATTACGCATGTTCATTTGTAAATTACGCACGTTATAAATTTCAAACCCTAATTACGCATAGTGAAGAAATCACACATAGTCAAAACACAAAATCACGCATAGGTTGGTTTTACCCTAATTACGCATGTTATATCATAATTACGCACGTTATTTTGTTGGTCGCGTACGGTCGCACGTCAAGAGACTTTTGTATTTTAAACTTGGATATAACATACTGGCATTAAATTTATAAATCTACCTTCTAAATGAAATACTTTATATAATCATATTGATATAATACTTTACCTTGTCATCAACAGGAGTGAAAACAGCCTTAACTGCTTCAAAAACTTCTGCAACCGGCTTACCAGCATCGATCTATGATCGATCAAGTTTAAATTAGTCGTCACAATATTACTAACAAAATTTTCAGTATACCATACCAGTAGTAACAATGATAAAAAAAATAAGATAAAAAATAGTGTATTTACCTTTCTGACCCTCCCCTTTGAGTTGTAATAGTTGATAACAGAGAGACTAGATTCAACAAAAACCTTAAACCGCTTCCTTATTGTGTCAATGTTATCATCTACTCTTCCCTTCATACAACAAAGTTAAATTCAAATAGTTAAAAAAGTAGTATGGCTCAAGTACATTCGCTAGATGTGGGAATTTCGACCCATGTACTTGAATATGGGTCGACTGTGGTTATGGTTTAAATCATACGTATGAAATATCAATTGGGCCCATTTTTTAAACATAGCACGAGTCAAATGGGTTGAGTGGGTTGCCCAAAGTGTTACTCGGATATCTTCAAGCCCCTATATTGACTTATTTAAACACATTACAAATTTTTTTTAATATAATATAATATAATACAATAATTATTCATAAAATTAGGGGTGTAAACAAGCCTAGAGGCTCGAGAGCTACTTGGGATGGACTCGGTTAAAAGTTCGAACGAGCCGAGCCTTAACGAGCCCGGGCCCGAGCTCAAGCCTGAAATACAGACCGTTTAGTTATCGAGTCCAAGCTCAAGCCTGAAATACAAAGCTCGTTTAGGCTCGCGAGCATAAACGAGCCCACACAAAATTTTAGTTTTTTTACATATAAATGATGATGATGATTATAACCCAATCCTAAAAAGCCCAATTCGGTTTCAACTTAGGCCCATATGATTTAAACTAATAACATTGGTAAGCTGAGCTCGAGCCGAGCTTTGGTTCGTTTAAGCGATATCGAGCCGAGATTTTAGCTCGTTTGAGATTGTTCTCAAAATAGCTCTAGCCGAGTCAAGCTGAGCCCAAGCTTCGAGTTTTACTCGCGAGCCGAGCTCGAGCTTCATAAAAACATGACGAGCTGAGCTCGAGCCTAGTCAGGCTCGGCCCGGCTCGTTTACACCCCTACTTAAAATCCAGGAAAGTTGGTCAAAAATGTGTTGGCAGGTCAACCCGACATGTTTTAAAACTTATCCGCTTTGGCCCAAATCCTGTTTGACCGTTACCCAATCACCCATGACCGACCCGACCCACCCATTTTGCCACCTCTAACATTCATCATCATTCTTGAATTAGTGATTCATTTTACAAGCTATTTAGCATTGGAATTTCTTTAAGACAGTTTTGAAACAAATACTTTTCAAACTTGTTTAATACCATCTTGGTTTTATAATGCGTGCATAATGCATGATGCGCCCGATGCGCTACGCATCGCCACACTTGATGCGTTGCATTTACGTGATGCGAGAATATTGCGCTGATTTCGCATAATGCGCTCGTCGCATAATACGCTCCGATGCACGCAACATTGTTTGTTATGTTGTTTTCCGGATTTTATGAAACGGGTTAGGCTTTTTTCAATAATTAATATCTTAGTCTGCTTGATTTGGACCATTATCGGTCCTAAACACTTTTTGTGGTTCTAGAAACATTTTAGTATACTTTATTTGAACCAAAAACCACAACTCTTATCTTCTTATTATGTTAGTTGTTTAAGTTTAAGTATGTTTTTATAACTTGTTATGTATAAATATTTTTTAGTATTTTTTTTTATACAGAGCGCATCAGGTACATGATTCGCTCGCGTCGCGCATCACGCTACGTGCATCAGATTTTCGGACCAAACGCATTAGAGCGCATCATGCAATTTAAAACCAAGAATACCATTTAAATTTGCCAAATTGACATATGGTTGATAGCACGTTTGTCTATCTGGAAATTATTAAAAGAAAATAAACAAAAATTAGTAAAATTAATCAAGTTGTATACCGAACCTGGTTGCGGCTTAAGAGGCGCCTCTCCATCTCTTCCTCAGAACAATCAAAGAAAAGAACAAATTCTGGTACAATTCCGGTCTGTATATTACCATAAGATTATAACTTCTTTACCAATAAATAAACATTTTTTATGTAAATTTGGTCACAACTTACGACTGACTCAAACATTGCACGGTTTTCCTCATTACGCGGAAACCCGTCGATCAGGAACTTGTCGTTCTCACTTTTCATAATTGCTTTTTCAAGAAGCTTAATGGTTACTTCTGGTGGAACAATAACTCCTTCAGAAATCATGTTCTGGATCATAGTTACCTAATTCGCGGTTCGCTCCGGTACGGGTACGTGGTTCGGGTACGCGATTCGCTAGTGGTGACGTTTTCGGTACGGAGGGGGGTAGGTTCATTTCGGTACGAACCGGTACAGTGTACCATAGAGTTCGGTTCGGTGTACACAAATTAAACATAAATTTCAAAATTCAAATTATCAAACATAAACATAAACATTGAAGGTTAAAGATAAAAATGGAAATTGAATAGGAGTAGAAATTGATGATGTAATTTGGTTAAATGTTATGTATATATATAGTGTTAATTTATACTTTTTATGTATATGTATAGATAAGTTTATAAGTTTAAGGACTAAAGTTTTAGTGTTTAAATATAAACTAGTAAAAATAGAGGGGTTAAATGTTGAAATAACTACTTTTATACTTTTTATGTAGAAACTACAAGTTTTAGTGTTTAAATATAAACTAGTAAAAATAGAGGGGTTAAATGTTGAAATAACTAAACTTATTTAAACCTAAAAAACCTAAAACACACCCTTACGCAGCCGCTCTTCTTCTTCCCTCTTCTTTCTTCACTTTCTTCCTGGAAACATTGTTTAATTGACTCAGCATATTCCCGCCTAATTAGGCATGGATTGCTGTACCAAAACGATTTAAAAAGCAGCTAATGTGTTATTGGGCTGTTCAAAAAAAGACAGTAGCACTGGGAACGCCAACAGTCAGCAGATTCCCGCCTAAAACGATTTAGAACGGCGTACCAGTTCAATCGGGAACGCAGATGAACCAGAAACGGATCGCTGTACCAGTTCAATCGGGAACGCCGAACCAGTTCAATCGGGAACGCCGTACCACATCGTTCCGGTACGCTAGCGAATTGCGATTTGGTACACCGCGATCCAATACGTGGATCGTGGCATCATGAGCGATTTAGGTAACTATGTTCTGGATCATGGTCCTATAATGTATCAACACAAAATTTAGATATTTGTTTACAGTGATCAAACCATCGTTGTTAATGGCGAATAGCGATAAATAGGGACGCTATTTTATAAATAGTGATACACTAGAAAAAAACATTTAAAAAGTTTATATGTATATTATCTCAAAATACCCTGGTATATACGCTATTTAACAAAAATAAAAAAATCCAGCTATATTTAATCGCTATATATATTTAAAAACTAAAAAATAAAATAACTGAAATCCCGCTGTTAATGGCTGCATATCATGTAGCGACCTTCGACCAATACGTTACGCTATTCGCTATAGCAACCACTACTGACAATTATGGGTCAAACAGGTCAAAAGAAAACATACCCGTTTTCAGATCCGGAATTTATTTCGGCCCGGAGAAGATCTCCAGCACTGAGATGCGTATACCCAAAGTGCTCTACGATATTTGCACATTGTGTACCCTTGCCACTGCCCGGGCCTCCTGCTCGATGTAAGAGAAGACACTTATTGAAGGATATGCGAGACATTTTCAGTAAAATGTTGCAAAATTCCTATTTTTTATTCAAAGCTTTTTTTTTTCAAAACATGATTATTTGTAGGCCTGTAAATAAACCGAACGTTCATGAACTGGTTCAGTGGAAGTTCGTTTATTTAATAAACGAACAAACATTAACACAATTTTTTGTTCATTTAATTAAACGAACGAACATGAACACATTTCTTCGTAGTTCGTTCATTTATGTTCATGAACGTCCATTTATGTTCGTTCATCTATGTTCATTTATTTACATTTGTTTATATTCGTTCGTTTATGTTTGTTTCAATTTAAATACACAAGTAGTTATATTTATATAAATATTAAACACGTTGGTAATTGATCTTTCTAGTAATAAAAATGAGTTTTCCAATGGAATTTATCGTAAGTAATCCCTAATTTATACAAAAATTTACTTTATGTTCGTTTATGTTTTGTAAATTATGTTCATTTGTGTTCATTTATGTTTCTTCAATTATGTTCACTTGTGTCGTTTATTGTGTGTTAAATTACGTTCATTTACATTTTTTTGTTTGTTTATGTTCGTTTACGTTCGCGAACTGTTCTTTTAGGTCTTAAACAAACAAACATGAACATGCTCATTTTCTTAATGAACGAACACAAACAAAAAAATTTGTTCGGTTATATGTTCGTTTTCGGTTAAAGTTAAATGAACGAACACGGTTTACAAGCCTAAATAGAACTGTAGAAGTCCTCACCTAGAACAAACACAACTTTGGGCTTCTTTACACTAAGAGCGCTTTCGGTTCCTTCCTGCAACCAATTAGACAATATTTAGCTTCTCATAAAAGAACTATTCTAGTATTAAGCCGATTAAAACAATGACGTTATATAGCTACCGTATGTGCAGCATCAATGCTAGTCCCCATGATCCACACTAGAGTAGGCTTAGCTTACTGCATCCAACAACAAGGAAGTATGAAACATTTCTGCCAGATTTTTTTTATCATACTTATGATTTCAATCATTTTGTGACCCGATTTAATTACCAAAATTTCAGGAATTTTCTGGATATGATCAAAACCTTTTGCACTCTTTAATACACCTGGCAAAACGGGTGGGTCGGGTAGAGGTGTACAAATCGGATTTTTTTTTTTAAAACCACTCCGGTTTTTAACCGAACCGGTTTTTTTGGTAGGGAAAAAACCGGCTCAGATTTATAATAGGTTTTACATAGTGGGATACCGAACTGGGTACTAATAGATTCGGTTCGGTTAAAAACTGATTTGGGCCAAAAAAAAACCGCTTTTTTTTAAACCGGTTTCAAAGATCAAGAATACTAACCGTATACAAACCGTCGGTTCGGGTTGAAACCGGTTTTTTTTAACCGGTTAAAAAAAAACCGGTTTCGGTTTTTAAACTGGTTTCAAAGATCAAGAATACTAACCGGTATACAAACCACCAGTTCGGTTCGGGCTGAAACTGGTTTTTCGGTCTAAAAAAAACAGTTAAAAAAACCGGTTTTTGTACACCTCTAGCGTCGGGTGGCGGGTCAAAACGGGTTCGGGAAAATGGGTCAATTAAAAACGAGTGGTTTTGGTTCGGGTTGAAACCGGTTTCAAAGATCAAGAATACTAACTGGTATACAAACCACCAGTTCGGTTCGGGTTGAAGCTGGTTTTTCCGTTAAAAAAAAAAAAAACGGTTTCCACACTAGAGTAGGCTTAGCTTACTGCATCCAACAACAAGGAAGTATGAAACATTTCTGCCAAATTTTTTTTTATCATACTTATGATTTCAATCATTTTGTGACCCGATTTAATTACCAAAATTTCAGGAATTTTCTGGATATGATCAAAAACTTTTTGCTCTCGTTAATACACCTGGCAAAACGGGTGGGTCGGGTAGAGGTGTACAAATCGATTTTTTTTAAACCAGTCCGGTTTTTAACCGAACCGGTTTTTTTGGTAGGGAAAAAACCGGTTTTAAAAAAACCGGCTCGGATTTATAATAGGTTTTACATAGTGGGATACCGAACTCAGTACTAATCGGTTCGGTTAAAAACTGATTTGGGCCAAAAAAAACTGGTTTTTTTTAAACCGGTTTCAAAGATCAAGAATACTAACCGTATACAAACCGCCGGTTCGGTTCGGGTTGAAACCGGTTTTTATAAATAAAAAAAAAAACCGGTTAAAAAACCAGTTTCTGTTCTAAACCGGTTTTTTAAGACCGGTTTCGGTTTTTAAACCGGTTTCAAAGATCAAGAATACTAACCGGTATACAAACCACCAGTTCGGTTCGGGTTGAAGCTGGTTTTTCCGTTAAAAAAAAAAAAAAAAAAAACGGTTTCGGTTTTAAAACCGGTTTTTTTGTACACCTCTAGGGTCGGGTGGCGGGTCAAAACGGGTTCGGGAAAAAATGGGTCAATTAAAAAAGGGTGGTTTTGGTTCGGGTTGAAACGGGTCGGGTCAGAACGGGTTTCGGGTCAGTATTAAAAAAAAAGTTTTTTTTTCACTTTGATCCAAAAGTGATATGTTTAATCTATGTAAATTGGATCTTATAAACAGTCTTTGATCAGTTGTCCATTCAGATTAATCTTCTACATCCATTTAATCAAAGCAAACAAGAATCAATTTTGACAGTAACCATATAAACAAACAGACATATAGATCAAATCAATCAGATCAAAAATTCAAAATGCATGCAAACAAACAATTGAACACGAATTAAAAAGAAATCAAACCTATTTATTTATATAACATTAAAGGATTCAAATTGTGTTTGACATTGAGTTGACTAGATAAAACAATGCAAGATTTTAGAGAAAAACTAACCGAAAAATGTGTGTGAGAAACTATGAATGGCGTATGGGTTGCAGCTGTTGGTGGTTCGAGCAACAAGCAAATTTGGGGAAATGTTCGAATAATATATAAATAATACTTTTTCAATAGTTTTTATTTAAACAAGTGATTTGAATATTTCGTTTTGGGCTTATTAATATTATAGTGTTTAGTATGTTTAGGCCCGATAGCACTCTTAAGTTTTGATTTGTAGCACAACATTCTCAACTTTCAACTTATTTTCCTCTAGCAGTCACAAACTAATTGAACCCTAACCCAGTTAGTTTTTGCTGACGTGGCAGCTAACATGACATTTTTTTTGCTGATGTGGCTTTTTGTTGACGTGTCATCTGATGTGGCACTTATTTGGTGTGTGACATTTGACATCAGTTAACTGGGTTATGGGTTTACTTAGTTTGGGAGTGACAGAGGAAAATAAGTTGAAAGCTGCGAGTATTGTGATACAAATCGAAATTGAATAGTTTCTTATTTTAATATGTTTGGGTCTTATGATTTGGTATTTAATGAACTAAACATTTAAAAAAAACATTATTCGCTTAGTTGTCGCAAAGTTTTTTTTTCATGGGTATGTTTACTTGTTTAGTGCCGAATAATTTTAAGAGTTAGTTGCCTAGATGGTTCCTGTGGTTTCATGTTTTTTTCACGTTTACTCCCCACCTTTTGAAAATAGCAGATATGCTCCCTATGGTTTGTTATTTTGTTACTCGGATAGTCCCCTGAGTAGATGTCAGTTAGTTTGGAAATAACAGGTATGGTCCCTATGGTTTGTCATTTTGTTACTCGGATAGTCCCCTGAGTAAATGTCTGGGGACTATCCGAGTAACAAAATGACAAACCATAGGGAGCATACCTGCTATTTCTAAAAGATGAGGACTAAACGTGAAAAAACATGAAACCACAGGGACCATCAGGGCAATTAACTCTTTTTTTAACATTAAGATGAAAACGTCATACTAAGTATTGTTATCATACTGGCCTAACAATAATGGTACCGATATCACCGTTTTTAGGTTTTCAATCGGTGTAGAACACGTGTAATTATCCTTTTAGGATCAAAGTGCAAATAAACTAATTTAGATAAACTTGAGCACTGCACGTAAAATTTCCGCGTATTTACTTTAGTAGAGTAATTATGTGCAATTACATTATAATGATTCCATAACTACTTTACTGGTGTAAATACACGAAGAAAAATTACTTTTTAATTCTAAGATTAAAATACCTGCTTGACAAGATGGGGAAAATTTTAAAAAAAAATAGCGCATCAGTTCTCACTTCTCACGTTTAGTATCAGCGTCTTGATACTCATGGAGACGCTCTAATGATAGCAAGATTGATGTTGACCAAGTGCACAATATCATGGGAGATCAACTAAAATTTCGATAAAGAAAATCTTTACTTATGTTTATCTCTTGTAATCTTTGTTGGTATCTCTAAACATACCCCTCTCCTACTTAAAAAAAACTTCAATAAAATTAT
This sequence comes from Helianthus tuberosus, assembly GCA_030545235.1. Taxonomy (NCBI): domain Eukaryota; kingdom Viridiplantae; phylum Streptophyta; class Magnoliopsida; order Asterales; family Asteraceae; genus Helianthus; species Helianthus tuberosus. The sequence goes on along the minus strand of CM060373.1, from coordinate 173,624,121 downwards.
ACTGAAGATCGAATATCCGTTAATTAAAAAAACAAAAATACAAGACCATAATAACCACATCTTGCGACCGTTGAATGCCAGTTGAAACTAAAATCCCATTCCCATATCATCCATGTTTGGCATCCGATTTGCGAGTGGGTTTTTCTCTCCTTGACGATCCACAATGGTTGACTCGGCGGTGGTCAACAAAAGCGCCACACTGCACACATGCACATCATTTATCCACACATCAAAATGTGAAGCATAAATCACACAGGTAACATAAACTCAACATTTGACCACTAGTCAGCCATCTACTACAAAGACCCAGAACACAATTTCAAGTTTCAACATTTTTGATAAGTGACTATGAAAAATGGTCAATTTTGGTAACCAAAAGAAATAAAATATTATCTGTTTCCGTTTAACGATAACCTATGCAGTTAATGTGTGTTAAAAAAATCGGATATCGGTCAAGGACCGATATTTGAGATATCGGTTATCGCGGTGGGATTCAGTAATTTTGATATCATGCTGAACTTAACACTAACAATTCACCTTAAAACACTAACAACTAACAATTAAGACTTAAAACACTAACAATTAAGACTTAAAACACTAATAATTAACAATTAAGACTTAAAACACTAATAGCAGCCATAAGAAGAAAGACATATGGTAGAACTAAGAAGAAAGGTACTGATATCATATCAGAAAAATCGGTGATATATCGATCCAATATCGGTCAATATTCTGACCGATAATATTGGTACCGATATTTTTCACCGATATCTCACCAAGGGACCAATAACCGACATAACGGTGATATATCGGCGATATTAACTTCATAGGCGATAACGATGGACAAAAAAGTAATTTAAGCTTATAAAACTTGCTACTAATTTACCTGGCAGCATCTACTAAAGCCGTTCTCACAACTTTTAGAGGATCTATAATTCCAGCCTTCACCATGTCAACATATTTTCCTAATTAAACAGAAACCCACCATGAAGTTACACATATTTTCTATCGAATAATAAACTACAACAGAAATAAAACTTAAGGGGTGTTTGGATAAACATTTTGAAAATGATTTGTGATATTCAATAACCAGAATTAAAAAATCAGCAGTAATAAAACAGGATGTAGAAGATACTGTTTGTAACTTTGTATACGCTTCTATTATACGATGGTGGAATAACCATATTTTTTTCCGAACAGCAATGAATTATTTCATTTATTTTAAAGTTACCCAAAAATTAGTAGTTGAATTAATTGGATAACCAGAAGCAGAATCAGTTTAAACATTAAATATTGTTATCGTAAGAAAGGGGTGCAAACGAGCCAAGCGGCTTGGGAGCTAACTCTCATAAGTTAATCGAGCTCAAGCTCGGGCTCGGCTCGCCTAGTTTGCACCCCTAATTGTAACTCAAAACAAAAATCCAAACACTCCCCTAATAAACAACCGGTTATAAAACCGTATATAAGTTTTTACTAACCTTGGGCAGCATCAAAGCCAAAACGAAGATCATCTTGTTCCAATAGCTTGCCAAGAACCAATGCACCGTCACCACCAGCATTTGAGATTATTGTGAATGTAGGCGCCTATAAAAATTAAAAACAGATGTTTATATCATGTAACACTTTTATCTTTATAATTATTATTATTAATTTTCTTTAACTAGTAACAGTTCTATTAGGGATAATATATGTGGAGACCTTACGTATTCAACTTTTTTTCATTTAGGCTATTTTTTATGTCACCAAATGTTGTCCCGATATTATTAATAGCAAATTCGGTCCGAAAATATATCTTACGACAAAAATGCCTTTGAAATGAAAAGACAAAAATACCCTTGCACTGATCTAACCAAAACAATGATTTACGTTGTTTTTGTGATTTTATAATATTCTAGCGTATCACAGGGGTTATACTTATAAACATGCAAGTACATTGTAAAATAAAAAGTAAAGTACACAAATGGTCCCTGTGGTTAACCAAAATTTTGGATTTGGTCCCTAGCTTTTTAATAGTACATGAATGGTCCCTGTGGTTTGCACTTTGTAACACATTTAGTCCCCAGCTAACAAATCTAAAGGTTTAAGCAGGTCCAAGTTAGGGACTAAATGCGTTACAAAGTACGAACCTGATAGGACTCTACCTTGTCAGCGGGTTGACCCATCTGGGTCCAACGGGTACCGGTTCAATTACCTTGACCCAATCAATGAAGAGCAAAGATTTAGGGCTGAATTAATGGGGGGTTGACTGCTACTGGAGTGAAAGTCAAGAGCGAGTCAAAGGGCTGAATTTAAGGGCTAAACTTTGGGATTAGTAACCTCTCTATTTCTTATTTAAGTATTTCATTTCTGCCCTAGTTTTCCATGTCTTGTTTAGTTTGATTATCTAAGTGTTTTTGCATTGGAGATTAGCCATCTCGAATCAGACCAACTATCTTATTATTTCAATAAATCAGCCCTTTATTTTCCGGCGTCTATCAGAACCACAAGGATCATCCATGTACTTTTGGCAAAAGTTGGGAACTAAATTCGTTACAAAACGCAGAACCATCTATGTACTTTTGAAAAGAAAGGGACCAAATTCAAAATTTTGATCAACTACAGGGACCATCCGTGTACTTTAAATTAAAAGAAAAAACCAAGTTTTTTACACCGACCCATTGCTTATTGATAAATTGATGTACGGGTATATTTGTCTTTTAACAAATTAAGCATTTTTAACTAAAATTTGTGCACAATGAAACTAGCTACATACTTTGGTGGCCTATACAATAGTTCCAATATGGTTGTCTTGATGAATAAAAGCTGAATATATATATAAAAAATAAAACAAAGTCTAGAGAGGAAACCTTGAGGGCATTTTCGACTATTTCAACTCCTCTCTTCTGATCCACGTTTGCGATTTTAAGGCTTTTAAGAACCCTAGTAGCATATAGAAGTGCAACCCCACCGCCTACAATAAATTTATAGTTTAGAGGTGGCAATTTGGACTCATTTACCTCTTAACTATAAAAACATGTAGCTAAAAACAAAACGGGCCAAGTGAGTCAAACGGGTAAAAACTTGCAAATCGGTAGTTTTGAAGTGTACAGTCTCTCAAAATCGCTTTTTTAAAAAAGCTAACTTGCAAAATAGTGTGCGTAATTTACAAGAATATTATGAGACTAAAAAAACTGTCAAAAATAACCTTTTTATACCTGGAACTATTCCTTCTTCCACCGCTGCTCTTGTAGCATTTAAAGCATCCGTTACCCTATCTTTTCTTTCTCCAACTTCCGCCTCGCTGGCACCACCAACCTACAAGAAAAATACGCATGCGTAATTACAAGAGCACGTAATTTGAGCTTATACATGTAACAATAGCTACATAAGGTTATATTTAAAGTAAAGTACACAAATGGTCCCTGTGGTTTAACAAAATTTTGGATTTGGTCCCTAGCTTTCCAAAAGTACACGAATCGTCCCTGTGGTTTGCACTTTGTAACGCATTTAGTCCCCAACCAACAAATTTATAGGTTTTAGCAGGTCCAAGTTAGGGACTAAATGCGTTACAAATTGCAAACCACAGTGACCATCTATATACTTTTGGAAAAAAAACTGGGGACTAAACGCATTACAAAGTACCAACCACAGGGACCATCCATGTACTTTTGGAAAGCTAGGGACCAAATCCAAAATTTTGGTAAACCACACGGACCATTCGTGTACATTACTCTTATATTTATTTCAACTGGGTCCGACTGATGTATTTTAAAAAGCTAACTGAAAAGCAAACAGGCCAAACTGTTTTAAAAGTTAAAGTTGTCCAAAGTACAGTTAAATGTTTACAACAACCTAAATCTTCAAAATAATGGATCAATAATTTGTTAATATTTATCAATAATTCTGCCATTGTATTTCATATAAGAAATATACCTTGAAGACTGCAACACCACCCGATAGCTTTGACAACCTTTCTTGTGCTTTCTCTTTGTCAAACATGGCGGTACTACTCTCAACTGCCGCCCTTAATTCTTCACATCGTTCTTCAATTTGCTTCTTATCGCCACCACCGTGTAGAATTATGGTATCATCAAGAGAAACAGTAACCTAGTACACAAAACCCATGAATGAAGTCTGTTGGAATTTAATTAACAGATTATTAGAGTTTATCATTATCTTGTTTCAAAATAATCCTTAAGGGTGTTCGGTTTACTCGGCTCAGATATCGTTGTAGTTTTTCTATGAAGTACAAAAAGTTGACTGGTGTAGTTTGTCGAATAAATGTGTAAAAAAGTTTAGCACAAACCTTTTTTGCAGTACCAAGTTTGTCGAGTTGAACATCATTAAGACTTAATCCACGTTCCTCACTAATAACCTGCATATCACACTTGTAAGTACATATTTATAAAAGATTGTAACTAGAAGCGAGTTAAGCGACCACCAGTTCAGATAAAATTGGTGAATTTGATTCCAATTTTGTTTCTGGCGAGTCAAATGGGCTAAGAAAAAAGATTCAACTAACAAGGAAACAGTTCAAATGGTTATACAAACGCTTACGCAATTATTGTAATAGGCTTAAATTTCTAAGAATAATAAGATACTTCACCTGTTACATATTAAGAAAATTCTCAATAATAAGTAATTAACTTGCATTTTTTTGTTACCAATCATAGGAAATGAGCTAAAAACATCACCATTATTGCTAGAAAAATGAAAGCATATTGCTATAAATGGTAACAAAACTAATATAACTGATTACAGAATGTAAACACATTACAAAGCAAACAAATCCGTTGTAACAACATATTTGATAATATTTAACACATCAACAAAATCAACGCATTCTAAATAAATTTGAAGCGATTACATAATAAAGGGTCGATCCAGGTTATGATTTATTTTTAGCATATCAAATGGCTCAAGCAAAACCGTTTAACTAATATAAAAACATATCAAACGGGTGAAAAGTTATCCCAACTGTATTCAGTAGCATAAACAGTTGTAAATTGCTTTGCTGAACATATATTTAGATTATTGTTAGAATAATTTAGTTTTGTAATCATATTTAACAGATTTATTATTTATAGATACAAAATAATAAAAAAATGTTCATGTGTCTGACAAACCCGGTTGGACCTGTTAGGAGCTGTTTGTTTACCTCTTAATGGTTCAGACTTCTTACTGGTTCAGCACTTATTGGTTCAGACTGTTTGTTTCACGAGCAGATGTCTGAATGGTTCAGACATTTGCCTCTGAATGGTTAAGATTTATACAGAGTCTGAATAGCTAAGACCTCTAATTAGAATTGGTCAGACATTTGCCTCTGAACGGTTAAGCATTATATAGACTCTTAATGGTTCAGACCTCTTACTGGTTCAGCACTTAATGGTTCAGACATCTTACTGGTTCAGCACTTAACCATTCAGATGTTGCCAAACAGCCCCTTAGTCTGTTACATGACCTGTCCATTTGCCACCTATATTTGTGATTTGAAAAATCGATACGAAAGTCGTAACTCACCTCCCCTCCTGTAAGAACTGCCAGATCTTCTAGATTAGCTCTCCTATTATCTCCAAAACCAGGAGCTTTAATTGCACAAACCTAGAGAAGAAATCATATGACTGTTTCTTTAGATGTTATCATGAATAACGCAATTAACGGATGGTGTTAAAGCAAATTTGGGCGCTTACCTTAAGTCCGGCTTGATGCTTATTAATAATCAGCATTGCCAGTAGATCACTTTCAATATCTTCAGCAACAATTAGCAGCGGTCTACGTTTCTGTTTTAGTAATTCGAATGATGATATAAGAGTAAACAGATGTCCAAAAGATTGGGTCTTAAATCCTAAATAGAGGTGGTAATTGGTAAATGATAGATTGGGGAATGGATCAAAAAGCCAAGCTTTTGGTGCATGTAAAAACAGGTGTCATAAGCAGCGTGTCAAATATGATTATAATAAATATATTATTATGTTAATAACTTAAATATTTTAATAAAATGGTTTAGATGGTTTAATGCATTAAAAATACACTTTGGCCGACTTGTGACCCCTTTTCTATTAACCTAATTATAGTTATTTGTGAGAGATAAAAATACATAACTTGAATGCATCCATTCATAAAAATGGGTCAAAATTGCCACTTCTCAGTTCCTATGTGTCACTGACCCACTTAAGAGAATGTAAAAACACTTATCTCAGTTACCTCTACAGCAAGCTCCAAGATCCGAACAAGTGAATTCAAGTCTGAAATTTTTTTGTCATGAATAAAGATCAATGGATGCTCTAGTTCCTGCCTACATGCAAAACACAGGTTTTACATGATATGAGAAACTGTACTCTATCAAAAAAACATCTATAATTCAGAAGAAAAAAAATGTCACTAATTGACGAAACAAAGGTGGATGGAATCGGTAACCAACATAAAACAGCACAAGTTAACTTGAACACATTAATTACATATATATAAGTTAACTTGAAAACATACACATTTTTGTGTCTTTGTGTCGGTAACAAAATATGGAGAGATGTAACCGCGGCCTAGCTTCATCCCCTCGACAACTTCCAGTTCATTATCTAAAGTATTACCGTCCTGCAGCGTTATTAAAATAATTATTTATTTGATTAAAAATAATAAGTGGTTTATAATAAATGATCAGGGGCTGAGTTTAGATGTATATATTCTTACAGCAACTGTAATAACTCCTTCTTTTCCAACTTTCTCCATAGCTCTTGCTATCAGTTCACCAATCTCACGTTCTCCATTCGCAGAGATAGTCGCTACCTAATTCCAACGAATATTGTAAAAAAAATACTGAAAATATAAGAAATAAGTAGAAGAAAAGACGAAAAGGAAAGTACAAGACCTGTGTTATTTCTTCCGGTGTACTTATCATTAATGCTTGATTCTTCAAATCGGCTATAATGGCATCAACTGCCATATTGATACCACTTCTTAAATCCATAACATTTACACCTGCAGCTACAGACTTGCAACCTTCGTTGAATATCGCTTGAGTCAGAACAGTAGCACATGTTGTACCTGTAAGGATATCGTATATCATAATATGAGTGTTTTAGCACATGACAAAGGTTCATACATGTTAGAAAATTATTAATGAACATTAGGAAAAAAGTACACAATAATAAATATATTTACCGTCTCCAGCAGTAGAATTAGTTGCACTAGCAACCTGCTTCACCAAGCTAGCACCGAGATTTTTAGCCTTCTCCTCGAAGTTGATGCTTTTAGCTACAGTAACACCATCCTTTGTGACTTTAGGACTTCCGTAACTTTGCTCGATAATCACATTACGCCCCTGATTGCAACATACAAAATTAGAGTGGACTGTAACGGTTACAAAAGTGAAAGTACTGGTATTGTTTTGGCAGTTTTTAAACTAATGGATTGTAATGGTTATTTTCAACAAACCACAGGGACGAAAAACGTAATTAACACATTTGTTTATATATTGTTTTTTTATATGAGGGGTATTTTAGTCTTTTCACCAAAAACTTAACGTTAAATTGGATGGGGTTAACGGAGGTGGACTGTAATTGTTACAAAAGTGAAAGTGCTGGTACTGTTTTTGCAATCTTTAAACTAATGGACTGTAATGTTTATTTTCAACAAACCACAGAGACGAAAAAACGTAATTAACTCATTTGTTTATATATTGTTTTTTCAATAAGGGGTATTTTAGTCTTTTCACCAAAAACTTAACGGTAAATTGGATGGGGTTAGTGGAGGTGGACTGTAATTGTTACAAAAGTGAAAGTATTGGTACTATGTTGACAATCTTTAAACTAATGGACTGTAATGGTTATTTTCAACAAACCAAAGGGACGAAAGACGTAATTAACTCTTTCATAAAACATCAAACACAACACATAGAAACAAAAATGACAACTGGAAAAATTACCTTGGGTCCCATTGTGACCTTTACGGCTTCAGCAAGTTGGTTCACACCAAGCAACATGGCAGCGCGGGCCCTAGTACCAAACTCGATATCCTTCGCAACATAGTTTCTGCTCCAAAAAACTCTACCTGATACCTTTAAACATTTCCAAATCATTACTTTTTTTATAAATAGCCAAAAGTTTAACTTGTGGTCCACAAGTTAAACCATATCATATGCATAAAAAGATTACTGCGTTTGAAAGCAAATGCACTTGAATTACAAGGTCAAACCTTAGACCTAGTGCCTTTGTGCTGCAAAACACACTACTTTCACTTGCTTATATAGACGAACTGGTTCAAACTGGTTCCAAAACTGGCGGGTTGGATTTGAACCGGTTTCACACAGTCACACATACCGGTTTCGGATCTTGATTCGTTTTGGCTGTGCACCTCACATTAAAAGTGAACAAGAAGTAGCTCCTAGAGCCAAAACGAATTGCCATTGCCATCTGAAACCGGTTTGTGTGAAACCGGTTTGTGTGAAACCGATTTGAGTGTATGTATTTGCTATGCCGTTAATATCGGTGGCATATCGGTTATCGGCGATACTGACCGACAGTTTACCGGTATCTAATCGATATTGACTGTTATTGTGGACTCAGAGGAAGATTTCATGGCTTACGATTAGATCATGTTTCAAATATTTGCACTTTAGAGTTTTGAAAATTGATATTACTATTAATATTATATATGTTTTACGTTTTACATATGTATATATATAAATTATGCATGATATTAAAATTACCGATATCCCGCTACGATAACCAATATTTGATTTTCGACAGAATTAACTGCATAGTGTATTTGAATCCGGTTTTAAAACCGATTTGAGAAAAAACTAGTTATGTAATACATTGAATCCGGTTAGAAACCGATCCCATCTAAAATGATTTTCCTTGAGACACAGGTTTCAAAACCGAATCCGTTGGGCCCGATCCGGTTTTAACTTTCAATTACTCAATCCGAACCGGTTTTATCATCCCAAAGTCTCAAAACAACAACAAGCACACATAGCAAGACAACAGTCTAAACTCTAATCTATCATTCTATCAAGATCAACCAATTCAATAAGATAATATCAATAAACTGAGGGTAAAATGAAGGGGATTGTTACCAGCTTTCTTGATGTAGATGACCTGAAAACAGTTAATCACAGATTTGTTCAGATTTGTTTGATTTTTCAATAAATTATGAACATATGAAAACAACGAAACGAAGAGGAAGTGATTACCTGATCGATGAAGTCAATGCTGTAGCGAACCGGTACATGACTGCTGAGAAATTGAAATGATCAGATCAGTGGAATGAGAATGAGAATTAGGGAAGAAGAAAGGTTTTAGAAGAAACTAGGGTTTAAGCTAAAGAATCCAAACCGGTCTTCTCGGGTCAAATATGGGATCCATGGATATCCTCTTATTATTATTAACTTATTTAATAATTAATACATTGTTTTTTTTTTTTTCCTTTTCTTCAAGCTTTTTGTTCAACTAGATGGATTTCTTCGTGCGAGAACTCAGTTAGTATTTGTGACACTTCCGGTTTTTTTGCACGTTTCTTTTATAATTGTAAGTTTGTAACTGTGGGATTTAATAAACAAGGATTATTTGATAATTAACTGATTTATTATATGGTAGTTATGTGAAAATGTGATATAATTAATATGTGCAAATGTGTATGTATGTTTGTGAGTTGAAATCCTTCGGTTCCGACTCGAAACCTCTTGGTTTCGATTTGGGAATTCCTTGGTTCCAAACGCCCTTCTTTCCTGGACAAATGGACCATATTTACATGGCCAGGCCCATCTAATTTAAGCCCACTCGAAATCCTAGGGGTGTACGGTTTTGAAAAGGGTATAAAACCCTCATTTCAGCTGACATTAAGGATGTTGGCAGCAATCATTTCAGGACACATCAATCCTAAAATATTCCATTATTCTCTCATTCCCTCTCACTCTCCTTATCCACTTTCTCTCTCTAGAAAACCCTAAAAACACACTCAAATCTCTCCTTCTTCCCTGGAATCCGGCGGCAATTTTACCCTTCATTCAACTGCAGCTTTGCCCACTTGAAGATAGCTTGCAACCGTGCATTAGGAGATGTGTTTCATCATTCGCCTTACCCACTCTCGTGTCACACACTAACCTGGTTAGTTTACAATCTTTATACGATAATAATAAGTGATAAAGGTGCTAGCTTGGTGAACGATTTAAGTAGTAAATTATACGGATGACATAACTTTTTTGTGTCTTGCTGTGGTGTGAAGATGATATGCTTGCTTGATTGACATAAATGAACTTGTTTGATCAATACTGTTTTGAGTTATGAGATGAATGATATTGAGGATCTTGATTGTTTTATATGGATGAAACAGTGTAGAAGAGGTTGTGTTATGAGATATAGGTTAGATCTGTTTAGGAGGATAGTGTCATGATGATTCATATGATAAAACGGTTATATATGTTACTGTTTAGTGAAATGGATGAAACTGTTTTAAAAGATATAGTGTTAGATCTGTTTTGATGAATGGTGAACCCGATGAACTGTTAGAATATTCGAAAAATATTTGATTTTTTTGTGTCTTTAATCTGGTTTAGAGTTTGTCGTTCAATAAGTATCAAAGTTTAACAAGTGTCAAGTTTCAAGAATCAAGTTTCAAAGTATCACAAGAGTCTAGTATCACAAGAGTCGAGTACCAGAAGAATCAAGATTCATATTGTTCATGAATCAAGTCTCACAAGAGCATCATAGAGTAAAAGTTTCACATAGTTTAACATAGTTTAAGACTCAAATAAGTATCATTAAGTATTACAGGGACGAGACTTGCCAAAAGATAAAAGTTTCAAAACGCAGGGCGTTACAATACATCTTAAAACGGCAATAATGGAGCACCAAATGTAACATTGCAGTGGTGATTATCTATACCAGTGAACGGTATAGACACCATAGCGTATCTGTATATGAAAACAGCATGAGAAATGAAATGATAATAAAATGTCATTTCATGTAAACTCTAACAAACGCCAATGCATGTAACCATTGAAAATGCCAAAAGAACAAAAAAATGAATTTTAAAATATTACTTGTTGGAACGATGTGTGGCGTCAAACGAAATCACATCACCAAACACGTGGTAGTTACGTTTGGCTTGATCGTCACACCAAAAAAGTCCCTTCAAACGATTGTCTTCGTCTGTGAAGTAATCATACGAGAAATAGGCTGGGACTGTTTTTTTATCCAAATGTCTCACAACCATCTCAGTGTCGTATTCCCATATAAACAAGTTAATTTGCCTCTTATAGTTCTTAAATTCAACTTTACTTGCACCAACGTCTTCAAAACCGCCAAAACAAGTCTTCATAACATGAAACGCCTTGATTGAACCCAAATTCAACTTAGACATGCCGTGTATAACATGCTTCTGGAGCTGAGTGAGGTGTCGTTCAGTTGGAAGAAAATGCTTATCAAGACGTTCAACAAGATCATGGTTGTGCTCCTCAACAAACTTATAGACCTTCCATGATCCAACCTCAAAAATTACACATAACAGTGCACCACAATCAGTCCTCTTTAAAAAGTTGGATCGCACTAACCGTTCCTTTTGATTGGGGTCCAACGTATCAACCTTCTTGTCCTTATATACCCCAGCTCTCGTACACATGTAATACTTAATATATTTTACACCTTTGACGGTTATCTTTTTAGTCCCTTTCCTGACTGAAAAACCACAAGCCTTGGCATACGTAACATATATTGAATAACAATCATCGAGGCCTGTGAATGTCATGTCCATTCTGGGCTTTATATCTTCACTAACGTCAGGAATGATAAATGGTAAACCAGTTTTTGGGCAAAACCTTTCACTTGAGGAAGCACCTTCGTCTGAGAAAACACAGTGAGGAACAAAATTTCAGAAAAAACGTCATTAAAAATAGAAAATGTCTCCTAATAACATTATCGATGAAAATGCGATTAATTGAATAATAAAAAAAACATAATAAACACATTATTTGAAAACACCATAATACACACAACATACCTTTATTGATTAACAAATATGATGAATTAACAATACTAATGCAGCGTGATAATGAAAACGTCATGAGATGAATAATTAAAAACAGTTAAAATGAATAATTAAAAAATAACATCATAATGAAAACGCCATAGTTAACAAAAACTGATGTTTACACAAATTAATAAATAGTAATAACTGATGTTTACAAATACTACTAAATAATATTCAAAACTAATTAGGTGTAAAACGCCAACGATCGTAAAAACATAAGAAAAAGACTAGATCTGAAACGACAATTAAAATTAATAATGAAAACTCCAATTATCAGTTCTTACTAATTGTTTAACTATCAATTAAAACACGAATAAATTGGATACATGAACAATGCCATTGAAAGCATATAACACATTATGAAATATTAATTGAAAAAAATACAATGAAACAAGCATAAAAGAACAAAACGCCATATCTGTTATATACGTGTTGCATCATTTGCTGAAACAAAAATATGAAACGTCATCAAATATTCCTTTGTCGAACAGAATCAACGTTAGACGCCATAAATCTGAGAAAGCTTGGAAAGGAGGTAACAACTAATACGAAATCTTTTGGAGTTTTAATTTGAAACAGATTTATAACGCGAATAAGGAGAGAGTGTACAAAAGGACAATCGTACCCCTGCATATCATTTAGCGCCCCCTGCCACGTGTTGGGCCAGGATCCGTTCTCACACTTTAGGGCGTTTTCTCTTGATCCCGTACCTATATATATATATATATATATATATATATATATATATATATTTTATAAGAATTATTAGTTTTTGGATATTGGATAATCTGATTATCCAAAATTATAGAAATCTATATCTGAATCTGAAAATTCGGATTATCCAGTTTTCAGATATCCGAATTCTCAGATATCCAAATTTTTGGATATTTCGAATACGGATTTTCAGATATTTCGGATTAGGTTTCGGATTCGGATTTTTTGTAACTGTATGCATACAACAACAATAATATCAAATTTTGTAATCATAAAAACATAAGAAAAAGCAATAACAAAAACATACCTATAAGTTTTAGTAGATACACAAGAAAACCAACATGAATAAGCTGCTTTTGTGATTCAACATTCACTTATCATGCCCTTTTGGCATGATCTTGTAAAAGGTATCAAGTGCATCTTCTTCTACCACTTCTACTTTCACATTCTTGAGATCACTCCATCGGTGAGAGACTTCTTCATCACAAACCACTTTCACTTTATCAAAAACATTGACTAAATTTGGCAACTCATGCAGTTCCGTGCAACCCCTCACATCGATTGATTGTAGACTACCAGTATGCAGTGGCAAGTTGCGCAGGTTTAAGCAGTGGGAAAGATCAATCATTCTTAATTTCTTGAGGTGTCTCATTGATTCAGGTAATGTTAGGAGCTTCGAGCATGATGCAAGCCGCAACACTTCCAAACTTGATAAGTTTTCAAATTCTTCAGAAAGTGAAGTCAACTCGTGGCAATTAGTGATGCTGAGTTTTTTTAAGGCCAACAAAATTGCATAACATTGCAGGAAATGTAGCTAAATCATCACAAGATTCTATATCGATCTCCAATAGGCTGGTCAACTTGTTGGAGATTCCTTGGGTGAAACTTTCGCCTATTTTGCACATGATCAATGACAAATTCTGCAAGTTCTCCAACATTAGTATGGTTTTACTAATTGAAGATATGGAAACATGATCCAGCCGTATTCTAGTTAGACCAGATAAATATTGCGGTTCAGGGAAGTTCTCGATCTTTGAGAAGTTATATCCGTAGTTTGTGATGTTTAAAACCTTTAATCTTTTCATGTGCTGCACAAACTGTGGCAAAGGATGCATCTTTGACATGAAATTAAATACAAATACTTCCGCTTTAGGGACTTGAATGTCGTTCCATGTTAAAGCAAAATTTTAGAAATCTATATCCGAATCTGAAAATTCGGACTATCCAGTTTTCAGATATCCGAATTCTAAGATATCCAAATTTTTGGATATTTCGAATACGGATTTTCGGATATTTCGGATTAGGTTTCGGATTCGGATTTTTTGTAACTGTATGCATACAACAACAATAATATCAAATTTTGTAATCATAAAAACATAAGAAAAAGCAATAACAAAAACATACCTATAAGTTTTAGTAGATACACAAGAAAACCAACATGAATAAGCTGCTTTTGTGATTCAACATTCACTTATCATGCCCTTTTGGCATGATCTTGTAAAAGGTATCAAGTGCATCTTCTTCTACCACTTCTACTTTCACATTCTTGAGATCACTCCATCGGTGAGAGACTTCTTCATCACAAACCACTTTCACTTTATCAAAAACATTGACTAAATTTGGCAACTCATGCAGTTCCGTGCAACCCCTCACATCGATTGATTGTAGACTACCAGTATGCAGTGGCTAGTTGCGCAGGTTTAAGCAGTGGGAAAGATCAATCATTCTTAATTTCTTGAGGTGTCTCATTGATTCAGGTAATGTTAGGAGCTTCGAGCATGATGCAAGCCGCAACACTTCCAAACTTGATAAGTTTCCAAATTCTTTAGAAAGTGAAGTCAACTCGTGGCAATTAGTGATGCTGAGTTTTTTAAGGCCAACTAAATTGCATAACATTGTAGGAAATGTAGCTAAATCATCACAAGATTCTATATCGATCTCCAATTGGCTGGTCAACTTGTTGGAGATTCCTTGGTTGAAACTTTCGCCTATTTTGCACAGGATCAATGACAATTTCTGCAAGTTCTCCAACATTAGTATGGTTTTACTAATTGAAGATATGGAAACATGATCCAGCCGTATTCTAGTTAGACCAGATAAATATTGCGGTTCAGGGAAGTTCTCGATCTTTGAGAAGTTATATCCGTAGTTTGTGATGTTTAAAACCTTTAATCTTTTCATGTGCTGCACAAACTGTGGCAAAGGATGCATCTTTGACATGAAATTAAATACAAATACTTCCGCTTTAGGGACTTGAATGTCGTTCCATGTTAAAGCAAATCTTTCGGATTATCCAGTTTTCGTTAAAGCAAAATTTTAGAAATCTATATCCGAATCTGAAAATTCGGATTATCCAGTTTTCAGATATCCGAATTCTCAGATATCCAAATTTTTGGATATTTCGAATACGGATTTTCGGATATTTCGGATTAGGTTTCGGATTCGGATTTTTTGTAACTGTATGCATACAACAACAATAATATCAAATTTTGTAATCATAAAAACATAAGAAAAAGCAATAACAAAAACATACCTATAAGTTTTAGTAGATACACAAGAAAACCAACATGAATAAGCTGCTTTTGTGATTCAACACACTTATCATGCCCTTTTGGCATGATCTTGTAAAAGGTATCAAGTGCATCTTCTTCTACCACTTCTACTTTCACATTCTTGAGATCACTCCATCGGTGAGAGACTTCTTCATCACAAACCACTTTCACTTTATCAAAAACATTGACTAAATTTGGCAAGTCATGCAGTTCCGTGCAACCCCTCACATCGATTGATTGTAGACTACCAGTATGCAGTGGCAAGTTGCGCAGGTTTAAGCAGTGGGAAAGATCAATCATTCTTAATTTCTTGAGGTGTCTCATTGATTCAGGTAATGTTAGGAGCTTCGAGCATGATGCAAGCCGCAACACTTCCAAACTTGATAAGTTTCCAAATTCTTCAGAAAGTGAAGTCAACTCGTGGCAATTAGTGATGCTGAGTTTTTTAAGGCCAACTAAATTGCATAACATTGCAGGAAATGTAGCTAAATCATCACAAGATTCTATATCGATCTCCAATAGGCTGGTCAACTTGTTGGAGATTCCTTGGTTGAAACTTTCGCCTATTTTGCACATGATCAATGACAATTTCTGCAAGTTCTCCAACATTAGTATGGTTTTACTAATTGAAGATATGGAAACATGATCCAGCCGTATTCTAGTTAGACCAGCTAAATATTGCGGTTCAGGGAAGTTCTCGATCTTTGAGAAGTTATATCCGTAGTTTGTGATGTTTAAAACCTTTAATCTTTTCATGTGCTGCACAAACTGTGGCAAAGGATGCATCTTTGACATGAAATTAAATACAAATACTTCCGCTTTAGGGACTTGAATGTCGTTCCATGTTAAAGCAAATCTTTCGGATTATCCAGTTTTCGTTAAAGCAAAATTTTAGAAATCTATATCCGAATCTGAAAATTCGGATTATCCAGTTTTCAGATATCCGAATTCTCAGATATCCAAATTTTTGGATATTTCGAATACGGATTTTCGGATATTTCGGATTAGGTTTCGGATACGGATTTTTTGTAACTGTATGCATACAACAACAATAATATCAAATTTTGTAATCATAAAAACATAAGAAAAAGCAATAACAAAAACATACCTATAAGTTTTAGTAGATACACAAGAAAACCAACATGAATAAGCTGCTTTTGTGATTCAACACACTTATCATGCCCTTTTGGCATGATCTTGTAAAAGGTATCAAGTGCATCTTCTTCTACCACTTCTACTTTCACATTCTTGAGATCACTCCATCGGTGAGAGACTTCTTCATCACAAACCACTTTCACTTTATCAAAAACATTGACTAAATTTGGCAAGTCATGCAGTTCCGTGCAACCCCTCACATCGATTGATTGTAGACTACCAGTATGCAGTGGCAAGTTGCGCAGGTTTAAGCAGTGGGAAAGATCAATCATTCTTAATTTCTTGAGGTGTCTCATTGATTCAGGTAATGTTAGGAGCTTCGAGCATGATGCAAGCCGCAACACTTCCAAACTTGATAAGTTTCCAAATTCTTCAGAAAGTGAAGTCAACTCGTGGCAATTAGTGATGCTGAGTTTTTTAAGGCCAACTAAATTGCATAACATTGCAGGAAATGTTGCTAAATCATCACAAGATTCTATATCGATCTCCAATAGGCTGGTCAACTTGTTGGAGATTCCTTGGTTGAAACTTTCGCCTATTTTGCACATGATCAATGACAATTTCTGCAAGTTCTCCAACATTAGTATGGTTTTACTAATTGAAGATATGGAAACATGATCCAGCCGTATTCTAGTTAGACCAGCTAAATATTGCGGTTCAGGGAAGTTCTCGATCTTTGATAAGTTATATCCGTAGTTTGTGATGTTTAAAACCTTTAATCTTTTCATGTGCTGCACAAACTGTGGCAAAGGATGCATCTTTGACATGAAATTAAATAAAAATACTTCCGCTTTAGGGACTTGAATGTCGTTCCATGTTAAAGCAAATCTTTCGGATTATCCAGTTTTCGTTAAAGCAAAATTTTAGAAATCTATATCCGAATCTGAAAATTCGGATAATCCAGTTTTCAGATATCCGAATTCTCAGATATCCAAATTTTTGGATATTTCGAATACGGATTTTCGGATATTTCGGATTAGGTTTCGGATTCGGATTTTTTGTAACTGTATGCATACAACAACAATAATATCAAATTTTGTAATCATAAAAACATAAGAAAAAGCAATAACAAAAACATACCTATAAGTTTTAGTAGATACACAAGAAAACCAACATGAATAAGCTGCTTTTGTGATTCAACACACTTATCATGCCCTTTTGGCATGATCTTGTAAAGGTATCAAGTGCATCTTCTTCTACCACTTCTACTTTCACATTCTTGAGATCACTCCATCGGTGAGAGACTTCTTCATCACAAACCACTTTCACTTTATCAAAAACATTGACTAAATTTGGCAACTCATGCAGTTCCGTGCAACCCCTCACATCGATTGATTGTAGACTACCAGTATGTAGTGGCAAGTTGCGCAGGTTTAAGCAGTGGGAAAGATCAATCATTCTTAATTTCTTGAGGTGTCTCATTGATTCAGGTAATGTTAGGAGCTTCGAGCATGATGCAAGCCGCAACACTTCCAAACTTGATAAGTTTCCAAATTCTTCAGAAAGTGAAGTCAACTCGTGGCAATTAGTGATGCTGAGTTTTTTAAGGCCAACTAAATTGCATAACATTGCAGGAAATGTAGCTAAATAATCACAAGATTCTATATCGATCTCCAATAGGCTGGTCAACTTGTTGGAGATTCCTTGGTTGAAACTTTCGCCTATTTTGCACATGATCAAAGACAATTTCTGCAAGTTCTCCAACATTAGTATGGTTTTACTAATTGAAGATATGGAAACATGATCCAGCTGTATTCTAGTTAGACCATATAAATATTGCGGTTCAGGGAAGTTCTCGATCTTTGAGAAGTTATATCCGTAGTTTGTGATGTTTAAAACCTTTAATCTTTTCATGTGCTGCACAAACTGTGGCAAAGGATGCATCTTTGACATGAAATTAAATAAAAATACTTCCGCTTTAGGGACTTGAATGTCGTTCCATGTTAAAGCAAATCTTTCGGATTATCCAGTTTTCGTTAAAGCAAAATTTTAGAAATCTATATCCGAATCTGATAATTCGGATTATCCAGTTTTCAGATATCCGAATTCTAAGATATCCAAATTTTTGGATATTTCGAATACGGATTTTCGGATATTTCGGATTAGGTTTCGGATTCGGATTTTTTGTAACTGTATGCATACAACAACAATAATATCAAATTTTGTAATCATAAAAACATAAGAAAAAGCAATAACAAAAACATACCTATAAGTTTTAGTAGATACACAAGAAAACCAACATGAATAAGCTGCTTTTGTGATTCAACACACTTATCATGCCCTTTTGGCATGATCTTGTAAAAGGTATCAAGTGCATCTTCTTCTACCACTTCTACTTTCACATTCTTGAGATCACTCCATCGGTGAGAGACTTCTTCATCACAAACCACTTTCACTTTATAAAAAACATTGACTAAATTTGGCAACTCATGCAGTTCCGTGCAACCCCTCACATCGATTGATTGTAGACTACCAGTATGTAGTGGCAAGTTGCGCAGGTTTAAGCAGTGGGAAAGATCAATCATTCTTAATTTCTTGAGGTGTCTCATTGATTCAGGTAATGTTAGGAGCTTCGAGCATGATGCAAGCCGCAACACTTCCAAACTTGATAAGTTTCCAAATTCTTCAGAAAGTGAAGTCAACTCGTGGCAATTAGTGATGCTGAGTTTTTTAAGGCCAACTAAATTGCATAACATTGCAGGAAATGTAGCTAAATCATCACAAGATTCTATATCGATCTCCAATAGGCTGGTCAACTTGTTGGAGATTCCTTGGTTGAAACTTTCGCCTATTTTGCACATGATCAATGACAATTTCTGCAAGTTCTCCAACATTAGTATGGTTTTACTAATTGAAGATATGGAAACATGATCCAGCCGTATTCTAGTTAGACCATATAAATATTGCGGTTCAGGGAAGTTCTCGATCTTTGAGAAGTTATATCCGTAGTTTGTGATGTTTAAAACCTTTAATCTTTTCATGTGCTGCACAAACTGTGGCAAAGGATGCATCTTTGACATGAAATTCAATAAAAATACTTCCGCTTTAGGGACTTGAATGTCGTTCCATGTTAAAGCAAATCTTTCGGATTATCCAGTTTTCGTTAAAGCAAAATTTTAGAAATCTATATCCGAATCTGAAAATTCGGATTATCCAGTTTTCAGATATCCGAATTCTCAGATATCCAAATTTTTGGATATTTCGAATACGGATTTTCGGATATTTCGGATTAGGTTTCGGATTCGGATTTTTTGTAACTGTATGCATACAACAACAATAATATCAAATTTTGTAATCATAAAAACATAAGAAAAAGCAATAACAAAAACATACCTATAAGTTTTAGTAGATACACAAGAAAACCAACATGAATAAGCTGCTTTTGTGATTCAACACACTTATCATGCCCTTTTGGCATGATCTTGTAAAAGGTATCAAGTGCATCTTCTTCTACCACTTATACTTTCACATTCTTGAGATCACTCCATCGGTGAGAGACTTCTTCATCACAAACCACTTTCACTTTATCAAAAACATTGACTAAATTTGGCAACTCATGCAGTTCCGTGCAACCCCTCACATCGATTGATTGTAGACTACCAGTATGTAGTGGCAAGTTGCGCAGGTTTAAGCAGTGGGAAAGATCAATCATTCTTAATTTCTTGAGGTGTCTCATTGATTCAGGTAATGTTAGGAGCTTCGAGCATGATGCAAGCCGCAACACTTCCAAACTTGATAAGTTTCCAAATTCTTCAGAAAGTGAAGTCAACTCGTGGCAATTAGTGATGCTGAGTTTTTTAAGGCCAACTAAATTGCATAACATCGCAGGAAATGTAGCTAAATCATCACAAGATTCTATATCGATCTCCAATAGGCTGGTCAACTTGTTGGAGATTCCTTGGTTGAAACTTTCGCCTATTTTGCACATGATCAATGACAATTTCTGCAAGTTCTCCAACATTAGTATGGTTTTACTAATTGAAGATATGGAAACATGATCCAGCCGTATTCTAGTTAGACCAGATAAATATTGCGGTTCAGGGAAGTTCTCGATCTTTGAGAAGTTATATCCGTAGTTTGTGATGTTTAAAACCTTTAATCTTTTCATGTGCTGCACAAACTGTGGCAAAGGATGCATCTTTGACATGAAATTAAATACAAATACTTCCGCTTTAGGGACTTGAATGTCGTTCCATGTTAAAGCAAATCTTTCGGATTATCCAGTTTTCGTTAAAGCAAAATTTTAGAAATCTATATCCGAATCTGAAAATTCGGATTATCCAGTTTTCAGAAATCCGAATTCTCAGATATCCAAATTTTTGGATATTTCGAATACGGATTTTCGGATATTTCGGATTAGGTTTCGGATTCGGATTTTTTGTAACTGTATGCATACAACAACAATAATATCAAATTTTGTAATCATAAAAACATAAGAAAAAGCAATAACAAAAACATACCTATAAGTTTTAGTAGATACACAAGAAAACCAACATGAATAAGCTGCTTTTGTGATTCAACATTCACTTATCATGCCCTTTTGGCATGATCTTGTAAAAGGTATCAAGTGCATCTTCTTCTACCACTTCTAGTTTCACATTCTTGAGATCAGTCCATCGGTGAGAGACTTCTTCATCACAAACCACTTTCACTTTATAAAAAACATTGACTAAATTTGGCAACTCATGCAGTTCCGTGCAACCCCTCACATCGATTGATTGTAGACTACCAGTATGCAGTGGCAAGTTGCGCATGTTTAAGCAGTGGGAAAGATCAATCATTCTTAATTTCTTGAGGTGTCTCATTGATTCAGGTAATGTTAGGAGCTTCGAGCATGATGCAAGCCGCAACACTTCCAAACTTGATAAGTTTCCAAATTCTTCAGAAAGTGAAGTCAACTCGTGGCAATTAGTGATGCTGAGTTTTTTAAGGCCAACTAAATTGCATAACATTGCAGGAAATGTAGCTAAATCATCACAAGATTCTATATCGATCTCCAATAGGCTGGTCAACTTGTTGGAGATTCCTTGGTTGAAACTTTCGCCTATTTTGCACATGATCAATGACAATTTCTGCAAGTTCTCCAACATTAGTATGGTTTTACTAATTGAAGATATGGAAACATGATCCAGCCGTATTCTAGTTAGACCAGATAAATATTGCGGTTCAGGGAAGTTCTCGATCTTTGAGAAGTTATATCCGTAGTTTGTGATGTTTAAAACCTTTAATCTTTTCATGTGCTGCACAAACTGTGGCAAAGGATGCATCTTTGACATGAAATTAAATACAAATACTTCCGCTTTAGGGACTTGAATGTCGTTCCATGTTAAAGCAAATCTTTCGGATTATACAGTTTTCGTTAAAGCAAAATTTTAGAAATCTATATCCGAATCTGAAAATTCGGATTATCCAGTTTTCAGATATCCGAATTCTCAGATATCCAAATTTTTGGATATTTCGAATACGGATTTTCGGATATTTCGGATTAGGTTTCAGATTCGGATTTTTTGTAACTGTATGCATACAACAACAATAATATCAAATTTTGTAATCATAAAAACATAAGAAAAAGCAATAACAAAAACAACCTATAAGTTTTAGTAGATACACAAGAAAACCAACATGAATAAGCTGCTTTTGTGATTCAACATTCACTTATCATGCCCTTTTGGCATGATCTTGTAAAAGGTATCAAGTGCATCTTCTTCTACCACTTCGACTTTCACATTCTTGAGATCACTCCATCGGTGAGAGACTTCTTCATCACAAACCACTTTCACTTTATCAAAAACATTGACTAAATTTGGCAACTCATGCAGTTCCGTGCAACCCCTCACATCGATTGATTGTAGACTACCAGTATGCAGTGGCAAGTTGCGCAGGTTTAAGCAGTGGGAAAGATCAATCATTCTTAATTTCTTGAGGTGTCTCATTGATTCAGGTAATGTTAGGAGCTTCGAGCATGATGCAAGCCGCAACACTTCCAAACTTGATAAGTTTCCAAATTCTTCAGAAAGTGAAGTCAACTCGTGGCAATTAGTGATGCTGAGTTTTTTAAGGGCAACTAAATTGCATAACATTGCAGGAAATGTAGCTAAATCATCACAAGATTCTATATCGATCTCCAATAGGCTGGTCAACTTGTTGGAGATTCCTTGGTTGAAACTTTCGCCTATTTTGCACATGATCAATGACAATTTCTGCAAGTTCTCCAACATTAGTATGGTTTTACTAATTGAAGATATGGAAACATGATCCAGCCGTATTCTAGTTAGACCAGATAAATATTGCGGTTCAGGGAAGTTCTCGATCTTTGAGAAGTTATATCCGTAGTTTGTGATGTTTAAAACCTTTAATCTTTTCATGTGCTGCACAAACTGTGGCAAAGGATGCATATTTGACATGAAATTAAATAAAAATACTTCCGCTTTAGGGACTTGAATGTCGTTCCATGTTAAAGCAAATCTTTCGGATTATCCAGTTTTCGTTAAAGCAAAATTTTAGAAATCTATATCCGAATCTGAAAATTCGGATTATCCAGTTTTCAGATATCCGAATTCTAAGATATCCAAATTTTTGGATATTTCGAATACGGATTTTCGGATATTTCGGATTAGGTTTTGGATTCGGATTTTTTGTAACTGTATGCATACAACAACAATAATATCAAATTTTGTAATCATAAAAACATAAGAAAAAACAATAACAGAAACATACCTATAAGTTTTAGTAGATACACAAGAAAACCAACATGAATAAGCTGCTTTTGTGATTCAACACACTTATCATGCCCTTTTGGCATGATCTTGTAAAAGGTATCAAGTGCATCTTCTTCTACCACTTCTACTTTCACATTCTTGAGATCACTCCATCGGTGAGAGACTTCTTCATCACAAACCACTTTCACTTTATCAAAAACATTGACTAAATTTGGCAACTCATACAGTTCCGTGCAACCCCTCACATCGATTGATTGTAGACTACCAGTATGCAGTGGCAAGTTGCGCAGGTTTAAGCAGTGGGAAAGATCAATCATTCTTAATTTCTTGAGGTGTCTCATTGATTCAGGTAATGTTAGGAGCTTCGAGCATGATGCAAGCCGCAACACTTCCAAACTTGATAAGTTTCCAAATTCTTCAGAAAGTGAAGTCAACTCGTGGCAATTAGTGATGCTGAGTTTTTTAAGGCCAACTAAATTGCATAACATTGCAGGAAATGTAGCTAAATCATCACAAGATTCTATATCGATCTCCAATAGGCTGGTCAACTTGTTGGAGATTCCTTGGTTGAAACTTTCGCCTATTTTGCACATGATCAATGACAATTTCTGCAAGTTCTCCAACATTAGTATGGTTTTACTAATTGAAGATATGGAAACATGATCCAGCCGTATTCTAGTTAGACCAGATAAATATTGCGGTTCAAGGAAGTTCTCGATCTTTGAGAAGTTATATCCGTAGTTTGTGATGTTTAAAACCTTTAATCTTTTCATGTGCTGCACAAACTGTGGCAAAGGATGCATCTTTGACATGAAATTAAATACAAATACTTCCGCTTTAGGGACTTGAATGTCGTTCCATGTTAAAGAAAATCTTTCGGATTATCCAGTTTTCGTTAAATCAAAATTTTAGAAATCTATATCCGAATCTGAAAATTCGGATTATCCAGTTTTCAGATATCCGAATTCTCAGATATCCAAAATTTTGGATATTTCGAATACGGATTTTCGGATATTTCGGATTAGGTTTCGGATTCGGATTTTTTGTAACTGTATGCATACAACAACAATAATATCAAATTTTGTAATCATAAAAACATAAGAAAAAGCAATAACAAAAACATACCTATAATTTTTAGTAGATACACAAGAAAACCAACATGAATAAGCTGCTTTTGTGATTCAACATTCACTTATCATGCCCTTTTGGCATGATCTTGTAAAAGGTATCAAGTGCATCTTCTTCTACCACTTCTATTTTCACATTCTTGAGATCAGTCCATCGGTGAGAGACTTCTTCATCACAAACCACTTTCACTTTATAAAAAACATTGACTAAATTTGGCAACTCATGCAGTTCCGTGCAACCCCTCACATCGATTGATTGTAGACTACCAGTATGCAGTGGCAAGTTGCGCAGGTTTAAGCAGTGGGAAAGATCAATCATTCTTAATTTCTTGAGGTGTCTCATTGATTCAGGTAATGTTAGGAGCTTCGAGCATGATGCAAGCCGCAACACTTCCAAACTTGATAAGTTTCCAAATTCTTCAGAAAGTGAAGTCAACTCGTGGCAATTAGTGATGCTGAGTTTTTTAAGGCCAACTAAATTGCATAACAATGCAGGAAATGTAGCTAAATCATCACAAGATTCTATATCGATCTCCAATAGGCTGGTCAACTTGTTGGAGATTCCTTGGTTGAAACTTTCGCCTATTTTGCACATGATCAATGACAATTTCTGCAAGTTCTCCAACATTAGTATGGTTTTACTAATTGAAGATATGGAAACATGATCCAGCCGTATTCTAGTTAGACCAGATAAATATTGCGGTTCAGGGAAGTTCTCGATCTTTGAGAAGTTATATCCGTAGTTTGTGATGTTTAAAACCTTTAATCTTTTCATGTGCTGCACAAACTGTGGCAAAGGATGCATCTTTGACATGAAATTAAATACAAATACTTCCGCTTTAGGGACTTGAATGTCGTTCCATGTTAAAGCAAATCTTTCGGATTATCCAGTTTTCGTTAAAGCAAAATTTTAGAAATCTATATCCGAATCTGAAAATTCGGATTATCCAGTTTTCAGATATTCGAATTCTAAGATATCCAAATTTTTGGATATTTCGAATACGGATTTTCGGATATTTCGGATTAGGTTTTGGATTCGGATTTTTTGTAACTGTATGCATACAACAACAATAATATCAAATTTTGTAATCATAAAAACATAAGAAAAAACAATAACAGAAACATACCTATAAGTTTTAGTAGATACACAAGAAAACCAACATGAATAAGCTGCTTTTGTGATTCAACACACTTATCATGCCCTTTTGGCATGATCTTGTAAAAGGTATCAAGTGCATCTTCTTCTACCACTTCTACTTTCACATTCTTGAGATCACTCCATCGGTGAGAGACTTCTTCATCACAAACCACTTTCAATTTATCAAAAACATTGACTAAATTTGGCAACTCATGCAGTTCCGTGCAACCCCTCACATCGATTGATTGTAGACTACCAGTATGCAGTGGCAAGTTGCGCAGGTTTAAGCAGTGGGAAAGATCAATCATTCTTAATTTCTTGAGGTGTCTCATTGATTCAGGTAATGTTAGGAGCTTCGAGCATGATGCAAGCCGCAACACTTCCAAACTTGATAAGTTTCCAAATTCTTCAGAAAGTGAAGTCAACTCGTGGCAATTAGTGATGCTGAGTTTTTTAAGGCCAACTAAATTGCATAACATTGCAGGAAATGTAGCTAAATCATCACAAGATTCTATATCGATCTCCAATAGGCTGGTCAACTTGTTGGAGATTCCTTGGTTGAAACTTTCGCCTATTTTGCACATGATCAATGACAATTTCTGCAAGTTCTCCAACATTAGTATGGTTTTACTAATTGAACATATGGAAACATGATCCAACCGTATTCTAGTTAGACCAGATAAATATTGCGGTTCAGGGAAGTTCTCGATCTTTGAGAAGTTATATCCGTAGTTTGTGATGTTTAAAACCTTTAATCTTTTCATGTGCTGCACAAACTGTGGCAAAGGATGCATCTTTGACATGAAATTAAATACAAATACTTCCGCTTTAGGGACTTGAATGTCGTTCCATGTTAAAGCAAATCTTTCGGATTATCCAGTTTTCGTTAAAGCAAAATTTTAGAAATCTATATCCATATCTGAAAATTCGGATTATCCAGTTTTCAGAAATCCGAATTCTCAGATATCCAAATTTTTGGATATTTCGAATACGGATTTTCGGATATTTCGGATTAGGTTTCGGATTCGGATTTTTTGTAACTGTATGCATACAACAACAATAATATCAAATTTTGTAATCATAAAAACATAAGAAAAAGTAATAACAAAAACATACCTATAAGTTTTCTGTAGATACACAAGAAAACCAACATGAATAAGCTGCTTTTGTGATTCAACATTCACTTATCATGCCCTTTTGGCATGATCTTGTAAAAGGTATCAAGTGCATCTTCTTCTACCACTTCTATTTTCACATTCTTGAGATCAGTCCATCGGTGAGAGACTTCTTCATCACAAACCACTTTCACTTTATAAAAAACATTGACTAAATTTGGCAACTCATGCAGTTCCGTGCAACCCCTCACATCGATTGATTGTAGACTACCAGTATGCAGTGGCAAGTTGCGCAGGTTTAAGCAGTGGGAAAGATCAATCATTCTTAATTTCTTGAGGTGTCTCATTGATTCAGGTAATGTTAGGAGCTTTGAGCATGATGCAAGCCGCAACACTTCCAAACTTGATATGTTTCCAAATTCTTCAGAAAGTGAAGTCAACTCGTGGCAATTAGTGATGCTGAGTTTTTTAAGGCCAACTAAATTGCATAACATTGCAGGAAATGTAGCTAAATCATCACAAGATTCTATATCGATCTCCAATAGGCTGGTCAACTTGTTGGAGATTCCTTGGTTGAAACTTTCGCCTATTTTGCACATGATCAATGACAATTTCTGCAAGTTCTCCAACATTAGTATGGTTTTACTAATTGAAGATATGGAAACATGATCCAGCAGTATTCTAGTTAGACCAGATAAATATTGCGGTTCAGGGAAGTTCTCGATCTTTGAGAAGTTATATCCGTAGTTTGTGATGTTTAAAACCTTTAATCTTTTCATGTGCTGCACAAACTGTGGCAAAGGATGCATCTTTGACATGAAATTAAATAAAAATACTTCCGCTTTAGGGACTTGAATGTCGTTCCATGTTAAAGCAAATCTTTCGGATTATCCAGTTTTCGTTAAAGCAAAATTTTAGAAATCTATATCCGAATCTGAAAATTCGGATTATCCAGTTTTCAGATATCCGAATTCTCAGATATCCAAATTTTTGGATATTTCGAATACGGATTTTCAGATATTTCGGATTAGGTTTCGGATTCGGATTTTTTGTAACTGTATGCATACAACAACAATAATATCAAATTTTGTAATCATAAAAACATAAGAAAAAGAAATAACAAAAACATGCCTATAAGTTTTAGTAGATACACAAGAAAACCAACTTGAATAAGCTGCTTTTGTGATTCAACATTCACTTATCATGCCCTTTTGGCATGATCTTGTAAAAGGTATCAAGTGCATCTTCTTCTACCACTTCTACTTTCACATTCTTGAGATCACTCCGTCGGTGAGAGACTTCTTCATCACAAACCACTTTCACTTTATCAAAAACATTGACTAAATTTGGCAACTCATGCAGTTCCGTGCAACCCCTCACATCGATTGATTGTAGACTACCAGTATGCAGTGGCAAGTTGCGCAGGTTTAAGCAGTGGGAAAGATCAATCATTCTTAATTTCTTGAGGTGTCTCATTGATTCAGGTAATGTTAGGAGATTCGAGCATGATGCAAGCCGCAACACTTCCAAACTTGATAAGTTTCCAAATTCTTCAGAAAGTGAAGTCAACTCGTGGCAATTAGTGATGCTGAGTTTTTTAAGGCCAACTAAATTGCATAACATTGCAGGAAATGTAGCTAAATCATCACAAGATTCTATATCGATCTCCAATAGGCTGGTCAACTTGTTGGAGATTCCTTGGTTGAAACTTTCGCCTATTTTGCACATGATCAATGACAATTTTTGCAAGTTCTCCAACATTATTATGGTTTTACTAATTGAAGATATGGAAACATGATCCAGCCGTATTCTAGTTAGACCAGATAAATATTGCGGTTCAGGGAAGTTCTCGATCTTCGAGAAGTTATATCCGTAGTTTGTGATGTTTAAAACCTTTAATCTTTTCATGTGCTGCACAAACTGTGGCAAAGGATGCATCTTTGACATGAAATTAAATACAAATACTTCCGCTTTAGGGACTTGAATGTCGTTCCATGTTAAAGCAAATCTTTCGGATTATCCAGTTTTCGTTAAACAAAATTTTAGAAATCTATATCCGAATCTGAAAATTCGGATTATCCAGTTTTCAGATATCCGAATTCTCAGATATCCAAATTTTTGGATATTTCGAATACGGATTTTCGGATATTTCGGATTAGGTTTCGGATTCGGATTTTTTGTAACTGTATGCATACAACAACAATAATATCAAATTTTGTAATCATAAAAACATAAGAAAAAGAAATAACAAAAACATGCCTATAAGTTTTAGTAGATACACAAGAAAACCAACTTGAATAAGCTGCTTTTGTGATTCAACATTCACTTATCATGCCCTTTTGGCATGATCTTGTAAAAGGTATCAAGTGCATCTTCTTCTACCACTTCTACTTTCACATTCTTGAGATCACTCCGTCGGTGAGAGACTTCTTCATCACAAACCACTTTCACTTTATCAAAAACATTGACTAAATTTGGCAACTCATGCAGTTCCGTGCAACCCCTCACATCGATTGATTGTAGACTACCAGTATGCAGTGGCAAGTTGCGCAGGTTTAAGCAGTGGGAAAGATCAATCATTCTTAATTTCTTGAGGTGTCTCATTGATTCAGGTAATGTTAGGAGCTTCGAGCATGATGCAAGCCGCAACACTTCCAAACTTGATAAGTTTCCAAATTCTTCAGAAAGTGAAGTCAACTCGTGGCAATTAGTGATGCTGAGTTTTTTAAGGCCAACTAAATTGCATAACATTGCAGGAAATGTAGCTAAATCATCACAAGATTCTATATCGATCTCCAATAGGCTGGTCAACTTGTTGGAGATTCCTTGGTTGAAACTTTCGCCTATTTTGCACATGATCAATGACAATTTCTGCAAGTTCTCCAACATTAGTATGGTTTTACTAATTGAAGATATGGAAACATGATCCAGCCGTATTCTAGTTAGACCAGATAAATATTGCGGTTCAGGGAAGTTCTCGATCTTTGAGAAGTTATATCCGTAGTTTGTGATGTTTAAAACCTTTAATCTTTTCATGTGCTGCACAAACTGTGGCAAAGGATGCATCTTTGACATGAAATTAAATACAAATACTTCCGCTTTAGGGACTTGAATGTCGTTCCATGTTAAAGCAAATCTTTCGGATTATCCAGTTTTCGTTAAACAAAATTTTAGAAATCTATATCCGAATCTGAAAATTCGGATTATCCAGTTTTCAGATATCCGAATTCTCAGATATCCAAATTTTTGGATATTTCGAATACGGATTTTCGGATATTTCGGATTAGGTTTCGGATTCGGATTTTTTGTAACTGTATGCATACAACAACAATAATATCAAATTTTGTAATCATAAAAACATAAGAAAAAGCAATAACAAAAACATGCCTATAAGTTTTAGTAGATACACAAGAAAACCAACATGAATAAGCTGCTTTTGTGATTCAACATTCACTTATCATGCCCTTTTGGCATGATCTTGTAAAAGGTATTAAGTGCATCTTCTTCTACCACTTCTACTTTCACATTCTTGAGATCACTCCATCGGTGAGAGACTTCTTCATCACAAACCACTTTCAATTTATCAAAAACATTGACTAAATTTGGCAACTCATGCAGTTCCGTGCAACCCCTCACATCGATTGATTGTAGACTACCAGTATGCAGTGGCAAGTTGCGCAGGTTTAAGCAGTGGGAAAGATCAATCATTCTTAATTTCTTGAGGTGTCTCATTGATTCAGGTAATGTTAGGAGCTTCGAGCATGATGCAAGCCGCAACACTTCCAAACTTGATAAGTTTCCAAATTCTTCAGAAAGTGAAGTCAACTCGTGGCAATTAGTGATGCTGAGTTTTTTAAGGCCAACTAAATTGCATAACATTGCAGGAAATGTAGCTAAATCATCACAAGATTCTATATCGATCTCCAATAGGCTGGTCAACTTGTTGGAGATTCCTTGGTTGAAACTTTCGCCTATTTTGCACATGATCAATGACAATTTCTGCAAGTTCTCCAACATTAGTATGGTTTTACTAATTGAAGATATGGAAACATGATCCAACCGTATTCTAGTTAGACCAGATAAATATTGCGGTTCAGGGAAGTTCTCGATCTTTGAGAAGTTATATCCGTAGTTTGTGATGTTTAAAACCTTTAATCTTTTCATGTGCTGCACAAACTGTGGCAAAGGATGCATCTTTGACATGAAATTAAATACAAATACTTCCGCTTTAGGGACTTGAATGTCGTTCCATGTTAAAGCAAATCTTTCGGATTATCCAGTTTTCGTTAAAGCAAAATTTTAGAAATCTATATCCGAATCTGAAAATTCGGATTATCCAGTTTTCAGATATCCGAATTCTCAGATATCCAAATTTTTGGATATTTCGAATACGGATTTTCGGATATTTCGGATTAGGTTTCGGATTCGGATTTTTTGTAACTGTATGCATACAACAACAATAATATCAAATTTTGTAATCATAAAAACATAAGAAAAAGCAATAACAAAAACATGCCTATAAGTTTTAGTAGATACACAAGAAAACCAACATGAATAAGCTGCTTTTGTGATTCAACATTCACTTATCATGCGCTTTTGGCATGATCTTGTAAAAGGTATCAAGTGCATCTTCTTCTACCACTTCTACTTTCACATTCTTGAGATCACTCCATCGGTGAGAGACTTCTTCATCACAAACCACTTTCACTTTATCAAAAAGATTGACTAAATTTGGCAACTCATGCAGTTCCGTGCAACCCCTCACATCGATTGATTGTAGACTACCAGTATGCAGTGGCAAGTTGCGCAGGTTTAAGCAGTGGGAAAGATCAATCATTCTTAATTTCTTGAGGTGTCTCATTGATTCAGGTAATGTTAGGAGCTTCGAGCATGATGCAAGCCGCAACACTTCCAAACTTGATAAGTTTCCAAATTCTTCAGAAAGTGAAGTCAACTCGTGGCAATTAGTGATGCTGAGGTTTTTAAGGCCAACTAAATTGCATAACATTGCAGGAAATGTAGCTAAATCATCACAAGATTCTATATCGATCTCCAATAGGCTGGTCAACTTGTTGGAGATTCCTTGGTTGAAACTTTCGCCTATTTTGCACATGATCAATGACAATTTCTGCAAGTTCTCCAACATTAGTATGGTTTTACTGATTGAAGATATGGAAACATGATCCAGCCGTATTCTAGTTAGACCAGATAAATATTGCGGTTCAGGGAAGTTCTCGATCTTTGAGAACTTATATCCGTAGTTTGTGATGTTTAAAACCTTTAATCTTTTCATGTGCTGCACAAACTGTGGCAAAGGATGCATCTTTGACATGAAATTAAATACAAATACTTCCGCTTTAGGGACTTGAATGTCGTTCCATGTTAAAGCAAATCTTTCATCTGTCATCAACACATCATAGAATAAACAGTATGCTTTTATTATATGTATCAACTTTCTAACAACATGGAAATGCATTAAACAGACCTGTGGAAATTGATAATACACGGGCGTTGACAGTTTGTGGCAATAGGGGAAGATCTTGCCCATATGCGTTTATAATCAACGTCTCTCTATGTTCTATTGACTTTTGGCTGTTCAAATGAATAGCTAAGTCCCTCATCACATCATGCTGCATAACAAATTCTTCCACACAATGGTTCCCAATAGCATGTGAATGTTTCCTAGAGTCAAATACAATGTTTTGGTATAAGAATAAGATAAACCGTTACCTCTTACCATTTTAGTGGTTTGTTAGTTAGTTAGTTTCTTATGACAAAATGAATGCTATTTTATAGCCCTGCAGGGAAGCTATAGGACCATGATTATATCTTTTAAGATGGCGGTTTTGTAACATGTATACCATTCCCAAACTATAAATAAGCACCTTTTTGGTGTTTCATGGAGTTGTATTACAAGCATGGGGAGTTTTTTTTTTAATGTTGATTTTTCATTTCTAACCCCAAAGATTTTCATCCTTTACATTTTAACCCCTTTGTTTTCTTTTACTTTGAACCCAAAGTTTTTCATCTTTTGCAATTTAACCCCAACACTTTTTTATTTTCAACTTTGCTCCCCAATACTTTTCATCTTTTGCAAATTATTCGTTTTACGTTTCGTACTAAATTTTGCGAGTTAACACTCCACAACGTGCGTGTGGGGTTCAACGTTTTTTATCTATTTTTTCCCGTTTGACAGACTCGTCGCAACGTTTCTATTTTTCCCCGGCTTGACAAGTTCGTCGCATCGCGCGGGTCCTTTTTTCCTATGTTGTTTAAGTCTAATTTCTTCGCATTAACATGTCACAACGGACGTGCATGGTTCACCAATTTTACGTCTGCTTTTAGTTCGATGTTATTATTACCTTTTTATTTATTTTGTTTTTACGAGTTTTTTCGGTGTTGGTGGTCGCTGGCAATGGTGTAGCATTGGTACTACTTGGCACGATACGCGCCCCCCGCCGCGACGCGTGGGGACTTAATACTGGTTAAATATAACTGAAAAGTTGGGAAAGTACCTTTTCGGCGACAAAGTTGCAAGGTTTATAGAAGAAAGCCTATCGAGAATATCCATGGTAGCAGATCCCTCGTCATCATGCTTGTACAAATGGGCCCATATGTCCATAAGTGCCGTAGCGGCTATCTTCTGATCTTCAGGAAACAGTCCCAAGTCCAGGTAACATTGCTTTAATTCAGGTTCTTTATCAAATAAATACAAACTCTTTTCCAGACATTCTAGTATAGACTGGTCCGAATCCAAAAGCGAATTATTGCCTGACAGCTTTTTCCACATAACTTCCCAGCGTGCCGGATGTGTCCTCTTTAGCATGCCACCAATCACAGTAAGGGCCAGTGGATGAAACTTGCAACACTTGACCAACTACAGAAATCCATTCATTCATATTGGTTTTGGTTCCATAAATATATAAATCCAAATCGGGTACTAAACACAAAAGAGGTTTCACTATACCTTCTTAACAAGTTCATCTGATTCTGGTATATTACTTTGTTCTGGAGATGCTGACTGACAAAACAGATGGATGGCATCTTGAGTGTCCAAAGATGCCAATTTATATGTTTTGAATTGCTTAAAAGTGATCCGAGATGTGACGAGAATTTTGTATCTTGGTGACTTGAACTTGAAGTCCGTTATAACGTTACCATGCCATACGTCGTCAAGTACTAAAAGCACTTCAGATTCATTTTCAGCCAAAAAGCTCCCCCATTGCTGGATTGCAGCGTCATCACTCGTATTATCAGGCACCTCACCAAGTAAATTTTTGATGATGACTTTCTTGTCGTAGACACGTGAGATTGTAACAAAATAAATGTTTTTACCAAATCTTCCTGCTCAAATGATAATACTATCATTACAAGATTTTTGCAACCATTAAACTTCCCTTAAGAAAGAAAGATCATGAGTATTGGCCAAAAAAAGGCTTTGATATTAAGCTGAATGACAAACATTATGAAAAGAGTAAAATGCCAAAATGGTCCGCGAGTTTAGGTCACTTTTGCCCCTTGAGTCCAAAAATGAAACCTTTTGTTTCTGGATCCCTAAGGTTTCATTTGTTGCCATTTTCATCCAATTAGTAAACTGGATTAGAATTTTCTGTTAACTTCTTTCTCCCCTTTTTTTTTCATTTTCATCACTTAAATGAAGGGTATAATCGTCATTTTATGCCATAATATATTTTAATTAAATGAGGAAAACGACAAATAGGGGAGAAGTTAACAAAAAATTCTAACCCAGTTTGCCAACTGGATGAAAATGGCGACAAAAACGAAACCACAGAGTCCCAGATACAAAAAGTTTCATTTTTGGACTGAAGTGGCAAAAGTGATCTAAACTCAGGGACCATTTTAGCATTTTACTCTAGATTTTCATATAAGAACCCAAAGGAACCATCTTTTGACCTTAAAATCATGTTTAATTTAGCAGATAGATGTGCCACTATTATATCTATTTCGTTACATGAATCGTGATCGTTGCCTCCTTTTCATCGGCTCCACGATCAAAGATCGCTATTAGGAAAGTCTTAAAAATTCAAGCGTGGTGTCACTATGAGTGTCACGCCAAAACCATGTGAAAAAAAGGATTTGACACCATATTCACACAAAAAAAGCGCGGACACCATGCCTAAAAATTTAAGACAACATGTCAACATGTGTTAATTTTTTATTTTACACTTTTTAGGCACAATGTCATTTTTAACATATGTAAAAAGTGGTTCTTTTAGTTCCAATTCAACTTTCATTCATTCTAGTTCGTAAAATATTTAGTATTCATATCAAGTTCATTAGTTCAACTTTAGGAATCGAAATAAATCATCCATTTGTATTGAGTAGTGTTGTAAAAATCGCGATTAATCGGCGACTAGTCGCCTATTAATCGCTAGTCGGACCTCTACTGATTAATTTTTCGTTAACCAGTCCATTAATCGCTAGTCGGCCCTAGTCGGCCGGCCAAAAATCTGGAAATCGGAAAAAATCGAAAAAACCACAAATTCCGGCCAAAACCTGCCAGATTCTAGTCAAAGCTTGTCTACTTATAAAAATTACGTATAAAAATATGCGTATATATGTATAAACCTAAAAATTATACATAAAAAGTCCGATCCGATTAATCGCTAGTCCCTACCCCACCTGCCGACTAGCGCCTAGCGAGTTCTACAACCATGGTATTGAGTAACATGTATTAAACCGTTCAAACAAGGGATATGAATACCTTTTATATAAGGATCATGGCAGAACAACGTTACGAAAGTGGTCTTCCCAGAGCCTCCTGCAGCCGAAACAACTACAATTGAGCAATCATCACCGGGAGAATCCTTAAACATCATGTCCTTCAAATCAGTAACTCGGTCATCAAATCCTATAACATCGCCCTTTAGCAATGGAACACTAGACCACCAACCACTTGAACTCCCTTTCTGTAGTCCCCTATTCGGATCTTTCACCACAACCAATGTTTCCTTTACATCCCTCGCCATCTGCAGCTGAAGGTAAATCTGCACATACGTGTGCAACGATTTATTCAAAGCGTCCAACTTCGAAGCGTGACTGTATCTCTTCCATAAATTCAGTTTGATATCCTCGCATTTCTGAATAAGGTTTTCGGCTTGTTGGAGTATTTTAACGAACCTGTCGGTTTCCTCTTTCCGTCGATCAAGTTCCTTATTTAGTTTCTCCATATCCGCGAAGATAGGGGTCATGCTCTCTATACATTCTTTCATTTCCTTGAGTTGGGCTTTAAAATGCCAAGTTTTCTTTATCACCACTATGATGGCACTTGATACTTTCGAAACTGCGTCTCCTAACAAAGCTCCTCCAAATAAATCAGCCATTGATCACTTCAACTGTTTGATCAAACAACAAGTCAACTTAGAGCTTGTGAGTTTGACTTAAAAAAAAAAAAAAAAAACAAATTTGGAGCCGCGTCAACGTCGAAAAGTATTTGATATCATAGATAGATAAGAGTAAATTATGGGAACTTGTACTTTTAGCTAGTGCTGTTCATGAGCCAAGCCAAACCGATTGGACCTTTGCTCATGCTCAGTTCGTTTACAAACCGAATCGAATTGAGCGTTTTTTCAACCGAGGCAAAGTCGAACAAGTGTTTTTGATCAGAGCATTTTCCGAGCGAACGTCGATCGAGTATCGAGCGTGTCGGAACAAAAAAGGAAAATGGCGACAAGGGTGTTAGTTTTAGAGTAAAGTGCAATTTTCGTCCATGAGGTTTCATCCAACTAGAACACAACTATAATTTAACATATAAGTATACGTTTAACAAATAACAAGGAATAAATAACACTCAACTGGTTCTATCGAGATCAACTGAGCGGGAAGATGAATCATCGACCAATTGAAGAAGACCCTTGTTCTATCGGAAGTTCGAAATCGAATTAACCGATTGAAGCAAAATCCGATGAGTGGCGATGGATAAATCAAGTAATGATGGCTGGGGGGGGGGGGGGGAGGGGTGATCAACATTTTGTACCTTTGAATCGAATGGCGGGTTAAGACATGAGTATCGATCAACGCTTCATATTTTAGTGGACATTGGAGTATTGGACTTCAATTCTAATTGCGTAAATGGGCTCTATTTGATCTTGGACCAAACATTATTAATGCGGGCCTTTAGACATTTTATTAAAAGTTTGATATATATATATATACACACACATGTTAAAAAATAAATGGAGCCAACCGAGCGGACCTTTGCTCGTGTTTGGTTCGTTTACAAACCTAACCGATTTGAACCGCGCATCTTTTTTAATCAAGTTGAATCAAACGAGCAAATTCCAAGCATTTTTCGAGTGAGCATCGAACGAGTATCAAGCAATTTGAACAACCTACTAAAGTAGCTACACAACAATTATCTCATGTACCCAATTGGGTATATAGTATGGTGTCTCAATATGAAATTAATCGATAATTAATATTCAGAGCCATTCAACCATTCAAGATCATAACAATTATTGTTATAGAAGCATAGTCTAATTTTCAAACTTCTTAAACTAACAAGTCCTTAACCAGTGGTGTTTCAAAAAATTTTTTTACATCAAAACGTAAATAAAAATAAGCACGAATACATATTATATTTAACCCGATTAATTTTCAGAAAAAAAAAATTACGTCAAAATGTAGACCAACCGAAAGGTACATGATAATAAGCATAAAAATATATTATATTTGATCCGACTCATTTTTGAAGAAAATTTACGTCGAAACATAAATCAACTTAAACTTATACCAGGGGCGGAGACAGCTAAGAACCAGCCGTAGCACGGGCTACGGCTCAAAGTCGTGTTCGCAGTGTTAATTTTTTGATTTTTTTTCGATTTTATATAAAGGATACCCCTCAAAGTTAATGATTTTTTTTGGGATACCCCTGGTTAAGGTCTAGCTCCGCCACTGACTTATACTCACATGTATATAAAAATAAACATTTAAAACTCGATTACAAAGTTTTAGAAAACTAAGAGGTTGTAAGTATTAATATTGAAAGTTAAAGGGATAAAGTATAAAACACATTATAAAAAGACAAAAATAAGAGCATAAAAGACAAAAGAATAAAGAAAAAAACATTAAAGCACTAATCACCAAGTTTGATAATTGTATTATAGGTAACTAAATACGATAACTAAAACGAGAGATTAATCGCAAATGTACCTGAATAAAATCCGGTTTTTATACCGTACTGGATCAGGCTCGAAAACGTTTTAACCGGGTGTATCGGATGGTTCAACCGGGTGTACCGGGCAGTTTAACCGGTTCTACCGAACAGTTCAACCGGTACTACCGGCCGGTTTAAACCGGTTTTTAAAACATTGCCTGAATGAGTCAGGTTTAGGGTGTCGGAACTTCTGGAGCCTCACTGATGCTTATGATTTTCTGATGATCAAATGGGGTTTTGAAGGTTGCAAAGAAAGAGGGGAAATTTCGAGGAACGTTGGTCGTCTCTCTACACGTAATTTACGCGACACTAAAATAATAAGAGGAAGCAACCTGGAAGGAAGTCCCTGGTTGACTAATTAATTAAACTTAATAATTTTTTCTTCTTTAATTTTTCCTTTACTTATTTCTTAAACTACTAGACAAATTCCCTAGTGGGTTGCGTGGAAAGTTTGATATGTACAGGTTTGATTCATTATAGTAACAATGCCGACACTTTACGTAGCAACCGAAAGAAAAGACACAAAAAATAAAGTCATAATATGTCTAAAGAATATATATCGACATGTGTTTTAAACCAATCGAAAACCATAAAACGTGGTAACGATTCCAATACTACCGATACGGAAACTAATGTTGTTTGGTCGTAATATGTTCGGTTCATTTCGACACCGGTACAAAGGAAATTCTATATTTTGAATACAAAATCCATTTTCAACATTGTTTGATTGGAATCAGAACGCAATTTAGAAAAAAATTACACCATTAGTCATTGTGGTTTTTGCCAAATTTCAAAGTGGTACGAATAATTTTTTGTTGCAAAATCAGGTATTAACGTTCTAATTTGTCACGATGTTGAGTACAAAGGCCAAACTTTGTCACCAGGGGCGGATGTAAAGAGGAACAAGGGGTAGCCTCCGCTACCGCTTGGTCGGAAATTTTTTGACGTTTTTAGTGTAAATTTTGGAAAAATTTGACGTTTTTTCGATTTCGTTACCGCTTATTTATAAAACGTTACCGCTTGGTCGGAATCCTAGATCTGCCACTGTTTGTCACAATGTTAAGTACTAAGGCCAAACCTTGTTAACTTTATTGTTAAATCTTAATAAAAATTACTAAATGCCCTTTAATAACTAGATGGTCTTTTTTTAATTAATTATATTTGACTAAAATAATTTAAAGTAATGTTTTTTGTTTATTTATATTTTTTTATAAAATTAAATGGATTTGAAGTTTATTATTTATAAGGTTTATAAATAATATGCTAGTAAAATAAACTTTTTAATTTAATCTAAATAATAAACTAAGTTAAGATTTATAAAAATAACTAAAACAAATTTCCATTATGAGAATATAACAGTTTTGTTAGTTGAAATGAATATGGGGCTTTGCTTCTGTATGATAAAATGAACAAACAACATGTAATATTCGTACCAGTTTGCGATGTTATGAACAAGAATTGCATCGCCGAAGTTCCGATATGCAATGCGGCTCCGTTCAGTTGTAGAGACTGTAACACCCCGAAAATATAAATCCTTATATTAAAATTTAAAAGTAAAAAATAAAAAATAAACAAGAGTCAATCAACTAGGAATTTTTAACTCAGTTAATTACAAGCCTTGAAATAACCCATGATAGGGTTAAAACACTCAAACTTAAGAATAAATCAAAGTTGAGGGTTTAAACTTGTCAAAACCGAAACTTAGGTTACTAATAATAACCAAAACAAAACCAAACACCCCAAAAAGCTGGTGTCTGGTCGAACAGAGGGCAAGGGGGCGACACAGGGTTTTCTTCAAACCCTTGTTTCATAGCAAATCTCCAAATTGAAGCTTCAAATCTGCCCTAAATCAAGTCTTGAATGTAAATTAGTAATCCCCTCGTAGTAAGGATCAAAAGGTATGTAAAATTTACATATTTTAATTCACCATAAATTCTAGGTTAATGGTGAATAGCTGAAATTGGACCTAGATATGTCATGCATGAATGAATCTTGAAGTAATATGTTGTTTAGGATTAAACCCTAGATGATAAATTGTGAAAATCATTGCATATTACTTGAAGAAATTACAATCACCATTGTAGGTGATTTATGATAGTGTAAAGACTAGACAAGTACTAGGATTATGAATTTTAATCTAGAGAAAAACTGAATGGTATGATGAAATTCAGCAAATTTGAATGTTTAAATGAGTACAAATGGCTTAATTATAGTGAAATTAGATGTTAAATTGCAAGTCATGAACTTAGTAATAATTGTAGAAAAATCTGTCTCGTTAGGTGTTCGTAGAAATGCCTAATCGAAGATTTAAATGTTAGAATAGGAGGAAAACGCAGAATTAATCATGACTCATAATGATGCGATTATGGTCATGAAAAGAGTTCTAAACAAGTTGTAAAACTGAATTTTCTAGGCAAAGAGTCCGGATCATCAAGCGGACAAGCCGGAGGGAATTCACGGGGGAAAGGCGTGCTCTAGAGGTACGAAATCACCGTTTCGTTACATTATGAATTATTTGTTAATTTTATGTTGAAGTTTTGAAAACATGGTAAATAAGATAGATCAATACGTCACGGAAGTGACTTTTCGTCTTAATCAAGTGAGACGGGTCAAAACAATTGTTAGAAATTTGATTTTTGAAATACCTTGTTTGTTGCCTAATTCTTGGCATCCAAACGGGTCAAGCAATCAAGTAATGCATGATTAATGTTTTGGAATATGATAGATTGATCTTTGATAATTGGTTAATATATATCATATAAGATATACGGGATTTTAAATGTTTCGGTATCATAGAAAAACTGAAATTTGAGAGTTAGAATCTTGGTGTAATAAACAAACAAAACAAAGCTTGAAATTCCAGGTACTACCGTAAATTACGGTAGTACCGTAATTTACGGTAGAAGTTAAATGTTTACGGTGGTATTCATCTGATTTACGGTGGACCAAATATTTTCAGAACTTACCGTAAATTACGGTAACACCGTAATTTACGGTGAACCCAGAAAACTTAAAATTGTTTTATTTTTAATTGATTGTTGAATCTTATGTTTAAGTCTTATGTACCAAAGTCAAAACTAACGTTTTTAATGGTTTTGACCCTAGGTGATTAGATGGACCTTACGGATGGTGGTCAAGCAACGCCGAAGAACCGAACACAAAATTTTGAAAGCTTCCGCTATGTTTTAATCCTACTTAAACTTTGTTCATGGGTTGTATACGAATTCTCAAACAACTTTTGTATGTTCTAACTTAGTCTTGTGTTGACTATGGTTTATGATACTTCTGAAACTTATGTAAATCTAATATCTTTTGGTATAAAAATGTATAAATCTAGTGATTAAATTTTAGTAAAAATTTAAGGGTGTTACAAGTTGGTATCAGAGCTCAAGGTTGTCAATAAGTGTTCGGTTCAAGCTTGATCGATCGTCCGGTAAGAACTAACTTATTTTGTTAATAAATTATGTACTACGTAGAGAACGAGAAATGAATAAATATGCATGAAAATGAAAAGAGTGTGTAAGCTCACTCAAAAAAAAAAAAAAACAAGAAATGCATGAAACAAGAATTATTAAATCAAGTTACGAACTTGATTGAATTGAAACAAGAATGATTAAATCAAGTTACGAACTTGATTGAATTGAAACAAGAATGATTAAATCAAGTTACGAACTTGATTGAATTGAAACAAGAATGATTAAATCAAGTTACGAACTTGATTGAATTGAAACAAGAATGATTAAATCAAGTTATGAACTTGATTAAATCAAAACAAGTAAAGCATGTGTTATAAATGGAATGTTTAACAATCTATGTAAACATTTCAGAAATAGAGATGGCTGATGGAGGTAATGATAATGCGGTGCCAAGAGTCACCGAACAAATGAAGGAAGTGATTGCCGAACAGGTTGGAAAGGCGATCGAAAACAGTTTGTCGGGTTTTATTGATAAAATTCAAAACACAGTTTTATCAATAGTAGAAGAGAGGATCAAGAAATTGGAAGATGATTCCAATTCAGCAAAGGAAAAGCATGGTGGACGAAAGCCTTGTTCATACAAGGAATTCATGGCCTGTAAACCACCATTATATAATGGAGAGGTTGATCCAATTGTGTGCCAACGATGGCTAAGTGATATCGAAGGAGTATTCGAGAGATCTCATTGTGATGAAAACGACTACGTAGCTTATGGTACGGGTCAATTAAGAGGTCAAGCAAAAGACTGGTGGGATAACAAAAAGAAGGAGATTGGAGGTGAAGCGGCTAAGGCCATGACATGGGAGGAGTTTAAGACGCCGTTTCTTAAACACCATAGTCCCAAAGCGGTCATAAATAGAATCAAGGAAGAGTTCATGCAACTCAGACACAAGGGTGAATCCATAGACAAGATCACGGGGATGTTTATGGACAAGATAAAGTTCTGTGATGATTTGGTGACAAACGAGGAACAAAAGGTCTATTACTACCATAACATGCTAAGTGCGGAGTATAGAGAGTTCATAACCCCTTCAAAATACGAGACCCTTACCGAGATTGTCAATGCTGCTCGGGAAAGGGAGATCGAATTGAAAAAGAGCATAGAACGGGGTGAACGAAGGGCACAAGATGTGAATCCAAGCCCTACTAAGAAGGCACGAACAAACGAAAGCGCAAAGAAATCTGATACGAAAGGCGGGTCGCCAAGTTGTAGAATCTGCGGGAAAGGTCATAAAGGCGAATGTCGTTACAAGGATAAGCCTTGTCCCATATGCAAGAAAACGGGACATATGGCTATATCATGCCCGGAGA
Organism: Helianthus tuberosus; assembly: GCA_030545235.1. Lineage (NCBI taxonomy): Eukaryota > Viridiplantae > Streptophyta > Magnoliopsida > Asterales > Asteraceae > Helianthus > Helianthus tuberosus. Next base: position 173,581,635 of record CM060373.1, on the reverse strand, counting down.
AAGTGACGGTTTGTTACAACTGTTATCGAACGGGTCACAAGAAGTCGGAATGCCCGGAACTGGTTGAAAAGAAGAATGGGCAAGAATCGAAAGGTGAAGCCCCGAAAGCAAAGGCAAGATCTTTTCAACTAACTGCCGCAGAAGCAAAGGTTGAACCTGACGTGGTCTCAGGTATATTTGCTGTAAATTCAATTCCTGCACACGTGTTATTTGATACGGGTGCGAATAAATCCTTTGTTTCATATGGACTTATTCGACATCCTTCATTTATTCTAACAAAATTACCTGTGCCTTTAGAAGTAGAGATAGGTAATAACAAAAGCTTTATTGTTTGTGATGTATGTGAAAATTGTAAACTGAGCATCGACGATGAAGAATATTTGATAAATCTAATCCCTATGTCGATGGGAGAATTTCAAGTAGTCGTTGGGATGGATTGGCTATCTCGACACCATGCAAAGGTCGTGTGCTTCCGTAAAGAGATAAAATTAACATCTCCGAGCGGGAAACACGTCACCATTTATGGCGAAAAAGGAGGCAACCCCATAGTATGCTCAATGTTGAAAGCTCACAAGCTAATGAAGCGAGGATACAAGGCATTCATAATATACGCTAATGAGCCCGAGAAAGAATCACGAAAGATTGGAGATGTACCGGTAGTACGAGATTATGAAGATGTTTTTCCGGAAGATTTACCGGGGATACCGCCTAAACGGGAAGTAGAGTTCGGGATCGAATTGATTCCGGGCGCGAAACCCGTAGCAAAAGCCCCGTACCGACTTGCACCGTCGGAATTACAAGAGTTGATGTCCCAAATCCAAGATCTGCTTGACAAGGGATTCATAAGGCCGAGTGTGTCTCCTTGGGGCGCACCGGTATTGTTCGTAAGAAAGAAAGACGGGAGCATGCGCATGTGTATTGATTACCGGGAGTTAAACAAACTCACGGTAAAGAACCGATACCCGCTCCCGAGGATAGATGATTTATTCGACCAACTACAAGGTGCGAACTGGTTTTCCAAAATTGACCTTAGATCGGGGTATCACCAACTAAAGGTCAAAGAAGAAGATGTGCCGAAGACGGCTTTCCGCACGAGATACGGACATTACGAATTTCTCGTGATGTCATTTGGGCTAACAAACGCACCCGCGGCTTTCATGGATCTCATGAACCGGGTTTGCAAGCCAATGCTGGATAAGTCGGTCATCGTGTTTATCGATGATATATTGGTATATTCGAAAAGTGAAGCTGAACACGCACACCACTTACAAGAAGTGTTAGAGACACTTAGGCGAGAGAAATTATATGCAAAATTCTCTAAATGTGCCTTTTGGTTACGAGAGGTTCAATTTTTAAGCCATGTCATAAATGCCGACGGAGTATTGGTGGATCCGTCAAAGATAGAGGCAGTGTCAAAATGGAATCCCCCGAAGAACCCTTCAGAGATTAGAAGCTTTTTGGGGCTTGCGGGGTACTATAGGAGATTCATTCAAGATTTCTCCAAAACTGCGTCACCGCTAACTAAGCTAACCCAAAAGAAAGCAAAGTTTATTTGGGGAATTGATCAAGAAAAAGCGTTTCAAACGCTAAAAGAAAAGCTAACTCAAGCTCCGGTACTGACATTGCCAGACGGAGTTGAAGACATGGTAGTTTATTCGGATGCTTCATTATCGGGGCTCGGTTGCGTGTTGATGCAACGGGGCAAGGTAATAGCCTATGCCTTGAGACAATTGAAGATACACGAGAAGAAATACCCCACGCACGATCTCGAGTTGGCAGCGGTAGTATTTGCATTAAAAATATGGAGACATTACTTGTATGGGGTAAAGTGCACCATATTCACCGATCACAAGAGCCTGAAATACTTCTTTGATCAGAAGGAGTTAAATATGCGACAAAGGCGATGGCTGGAAACGGTGAAGGACTACGATTGTGAGATACATTATCACCCCGGAAAAGCAAACGTGGTAGCGGACGCTCTAAGCAGAAAAGCGGACTATGTCCCAATATGTGAGGTCGATGCAACTCGTGGTGACCTCGGGTATACTTGAACGTATTCGAGAGGCGCAGTTAGAAGCAGTAAAAGAAGAAAATTGGAAGAAAGAAAGAATAATCGGCCAATTGAAAGATTTTTCAGATGGGAACCACGGGTTGAAGACTCGATCCGGAAGGATATGGGTCCCACATACTTGTGGGGTAAAAGCGCTTCTACTTAACGAAGCTCATAAATCCCGTTATTCGATTCATCCGGGTGCAACCAAGATGTACAATGATTTGAAACAAAATTATTGGTGGCCCGGAATGAAGAGGGACGTGGCGAAGTATGTGGAAAAATGTTTGACATGTTTACAAGTCAAGGCGGAGCACCAGAAACCATACGGCAAACTCCAACCGTTAGAAATTCCAGTTTGGAAATGGGAACATATTACAATGGACCTGTTAACCAAGTTGCCTAAGACAAATCGTGGTTTTGATGCCATATGGGTAGTGGTGGATAGATTGACGAAAAGTGCTCACTTCATTCCGATTCATGAGACTTATACGTCAGAAAAGATGTCAGAAGTTTATACCAATGAAATCATAGCACGTCATGGAGTGCCGGTGTCCATCGTGTCCGATAGGGATACCCGGTTTACCTCGAATTTCTGGCGAGATTTCCAAGAACAAATGGGGACCAAATTGTTCATTAGCACTGCGTATCATCCTCAAACGGATGGACAAAGTGAAAGAACGATACAAACATTGGGGGACATGCTACGGGCGTGTATAATCGACTTTGGAGGCAGTTGGGATGTTCACTTACCGTTAGTCGAGTTTTCGTATAACAACAGTTACCAATCTAGTATTAAAATGGCACCATACGAAATGCTTTACGGTAGGAAGTGTCGAACCCCGGTATGTTGGGGTGAAGTGGGTCCACGTGAACTCGCCCACCAAGATATAGTACGAGCCACGAATGAAAAGATCGATAAAGTTCGGGCACACTTGAAAGCGGCTCAAGACAGGCAAAAGGCGTATGCTGATAAAAGGAAAAGGCCAATCGAATTCCAAGTCGGTGACATGGTCATGCTAAAAGTTTCCCCATGGAAGGGCGTTATTAGATTCAGAAAATGGGGAAGCTAAGCCCAAGGTTTATCGGGCCATTTAAAATTATCGGAAGAGTTGGCAAGGTAGCTTACCGTCTTGAATTACCGGAGGAGCTAAGTGGAATCCATGGCACGTTTCACGTGTCACAATTAAGAAAGTGCCTAGCAGACGAAACGGCCTATACCCATTACGATGATATCGAAGTGGATAATAGTCTAAATTATGCGGTGAGACCGGTGGAGATTTTAGATAGAAAGGTCAAATATTTACGAAATAAACAAATTGACCAAGTAAAAGTCAAATGGGAGCATAGGAAAGGTTCGGACACTACGTGGGAGTCCGAAGAAGAGATGCGACGTCTTCACCCTGCTTTATTTGGTACGTAATTCAGTTTCGGGGACGAAACCCTTTTAAGGGGGGTGAACTTGTAACACCCCGAAAATATAAATCCTTATATTAAAATTTAAAAGTAAAAAAATAAAATAAACAAGAGTCAATCAACTAGGAATTTTTAACTCAGTTAATTACAAGCCTTGAAATAACCCATGATAGGGTTAAAACACTCAAACTTAAGAATAAATCAAATTTGAGGGTTTAAACTTGTCAAAACCGAAACTTAGGTTACTAATAATAACCAAAACAAAACCAAACACCCCAAAAAGCTGGTGTCTGGTCGAACAGAGGGCAAGGGGGCGACACAGGGTTTTCTTCAAACCCTTGTTTCATAGCAAATCTCCAAATTGAAGCTTCAAATCTGCCCTAAATCAAGTCTTGAATGTAAATTAGTAATCCCCTCGTAGTAAGGATCAAAAGGTATGTAAAATTTACATATTTTAATTCACCATAAATTCTAGGTTAATGGTGAATAGCTGAAATTGGACCTAGATATGTCATGCATGAATGAATCTTGAAGTAATATGTTGTTTAGGATTAAACCCTAGATGATAAATTGTGAAAATCATTGCATATTACTTGAAGAAATTACAATCACCATTGTAGGTGATTTATGATAGTGTAAAGACTAGACAAGTACTAGGATTATGAATTTTAATCTAGAGAAAAACTGAATGGTATGATGAAATTCAGCAAATTTGAATGTTTAAATGAGTACAAATGGCTTAATTATAGTGAAATTAGATGTTAAATTGCAAGTCATGAACTTAGTAATAATTGTAGAAAAATCTGTCTCGTTAGGTGTTCGTAGAAATGCCTAATCGAAGATTTAAATGTTAGAATAGGAGGAAAACGCAGAATTAATCATGACTCATAATGATGCGATTATGGTCATGAAAAGAGTTCTAAACAAGTTGTAAAACTGAATTTTCTAGGCAAAGAGTCCGGATCATCAAGCGGACAAGCCGGAGGGAATTCACGGGGGAAAGGCGTGCTCTAGAGGTACGAAATCACCGTTTCGTTACATTATGAATTATTTGTTAATTTTATGTTGAAGTTTTGAAAACATGGTAAATAAGATAGATCAATACGTCACGGAAGTGACTTTTCGTCTTAATCAAGTGAGACGGGTCAAAACAATTGTTAGAAATTTGATTTTTGAAATACCTTGTTTGTTGCCTAATTCTTGGCATCCAAACGGGTCAAGCAATCAAGTAATGCATGATTAATGTTTTGGAATATGATAGATTGATCTTTGATAATTGGTTAATATATATCATATAAGATATACGGGATTTTAAATGTTTCGGTATCATAGAAAAACTGAAATTTGAGAGTTAGAATCTTGGTGTAATAAACAAACAAAACAAAGCTTGAAATTCCAGGTACTACCGTAAATTACGGTAGTACCGTAATTTACGGTAGAAGTTAAATGTTTACGGTGGTATTCATCTGATTTACGGTGGACCAAATATTTTCAGAACTTACCGTAAATTACGGTAACACCGTAATTTACGGTGAACCCAGAAAACTTAAAATTGTTTTATTTTTAATTGATTGTTGAATCTTATGTTTAAGTCTTATGTACCAAAGTCAAAACTAACGTTTTTAATGGTTTTGACCCTAGGTGATTAGATGGACCTTACGGATGGTGGTCAAGCAACGCCGAAGAACCGAACACAAAATTTTGAAAGCTTCCGCTATGTTTTAATCCTACTTAAACTTTGTTCATGGGTTGTATACGAATTCTCAAACAACTTTTGTATGTTCTAACTTAGTCTTGTGTTGACTATGGTTTATGATACTTCTGAAACTTATGTAAATCTAATATCTTTTGGTATAAAAATGTATAAATCTAGTGATTAAACTTTAGTAAAAATTTAAGGGTGTTACAGAGACGATATTGGTTGTGAAATTAAGTGGGAATGAAGTCGCATCGGGTTAAGAGAAGTATATTTATACTCGAATTGAAGGTATAAAAGATTTCTAAGTTTTACAAAATGACTAAAAACTTTAATTATTAAATGGCATTTTAGTCATTTTAGTAAGACTTGTTAAAAAAGTTTAACAAGGTTTGACCTTATTACTCAACATTGTGACAATGTTTGGCCTTAGTACTCAACATTGTGACAAATTAGAACGTTAATACCTGATTTTGCAACAAAAAGCTATTAGTACCCCACATTGAAATTTGGTAGAAACCACAAGGACTAACGGTGTAATTTTTTCCGCAATTTATATCAGAAACCATAAAAACGAACATTGGTTCCAATACCGAAGTTGTTAGGATCGTATTGGTCTGGTTCATCAAGCTAAAGTACAAAAAAAATTATATTTAACCCGCTCGAGTTTTAACAAAACTTATATCGAAACGTAAATATAATTAAGTACGGCACAACGGTATATATTTGAATTTATAAAGCACTACATTCTATTATTAGAATAACAAAATATTTAGTGGGAGATAGCTTTGATAACATGTACGTTTGTGAGTTGTCTCACAGTAAGTATCACAGAAGTTATGTGTCATTCTTAGTCGTGCCGCGAGAAGCATTCTTTATTGGTAGTGGGTTGATCTGGGTGGATTGTCCTATGTATGTGTAGTAACCAAGTCAAGTTGGTTTGGGTGATGTGTTAAGACCTAGATGTTAGGGATGTTCAAGATCGGATTATCCGGTTTTTGGATATCCGGAAACCGGATATCCAAAAATTTGGAATAGTGAATATTAATATCTGAACCTGTATCCGAAATTTTGGATACCCGATTTTCGGATATCCAAATTTTCGGATACGGATTCGGATATTCAAACAGATATCTGAATTCATAAAAAATTCAAAAAAATTGTTTTCTTGCATAGATTAAAACCAAACCTATATTCGATTTTTCAAAATTTTCAACGTTAAAAACAACGAACTTTTATAAATCCACATTCGAATCCGATTATTTACTATTTTTTTACTATATTTCAAACTAAACCTAGTGCTCATACAATATATATATATATACATATATATTTAAAAAGAATTATTAGTTTTCGGATATCGGATAATCCGATTATCCGAAAATTTTAGAAATCTATATCCGAATCCGAAAATTCGTATTATCCGGTTTTTAGATATCCGAATTTTTGAATATCCAAAATTTCGGATATTTCGAATACGGATTTTCGGATATTTTGGATTCGGTTTCAGATCCGGATTTTTTGAACACCTAGATGTGGGGCAACTTGGATGACAAGTCTTGAGTGATGGTAATGGTTAGGTTGTGATGGGTTACATGATCACAATTTTATTTAAACTGAGTTCCTGTGTTTAAAGTGTTTTGGTATCACTTTACTGCTTAAATGTTAGAATTCACTAATAGTAGCTGACTTTTGCGTGCATGTTAGATTAATTGCAGACAATGTTTCTTTATGCGCATGTTAAGCTTCTCGAGGTTGTGGCAAGGCATTCGTGCGACATTTCACTTTTGGGTTTAAAATCAGTAAATATATTTTAGTTTTTTTTTTTACTTTAAAACTTCTTGTTACGTATTTGTAAAAAAATGACTCTTTTGAATTAAAACTAGGTTTAAAATAGTTCGTTGCGTTGCGGCGGATTTCTTTTGTTATTTAGTTTTTGTTTACATGTGTTTTGAAATTACTACGAGCGTGTTGCGAACGGAACTGCTGACAAGAATAAAAAGAAAACGTAGAAAAAAAAAACACTAAAAAATAACCGAAAGAAAATCAACCAAAAAAGTTGTATGGAAACGATGTTGTTCGTATGAAACCCGTGGTCAGAGATGAGCAAATTGTTCTGGGTACCGGTACCAAATTTGCCGAACCGAAAGATCTTAAGTACCAATTCGGTACCGACTTTTGGCATTACTGGTACCGGTTCACTACCGTTTTTTACCTTCATATACCGGTACCGTAACCGGTATTTTCGGTATCAGTACCGATTCTGTATCGGTTGGCACCGAGCTCATCCCTACCCTGAAACTAAAAAAAGAAAAAATTAAAAGTCGAAGAAAATCAACAAAAAAAAAGTTGTACGATACCGTTGTTCGTACGGTAACCGTGATCAAGGATAAGCAAATGGTACCGGGTAGCAGCACTGAATTTCCCGAACCAAAAGATTTCCAATATCAATTCGGCACCAACTTTTGACGTTTTCTGTATTAGTGCCGGATTTTACCTTTATGTACTGATACCGAACAGGACCGTCCCGGTATTTTCGATACCAATACTGGTTCGATACCGGTTGACACTGATACCAAACAGGACCGTCCCGGTATTTTTGATACCAATACTGTTTCGATACCGGTTGACACCAAACTTATCCCAACTCCTGATATGAAAAAAGAGATTAAAGTTAAAAAGTAAACAAAATAACTATTATTGAATAAATATGTTATGAATTATTCAAAAATATGGATGACAACCAACTAGATTGTTCATTATATTATTACCCACCGTTGTTTTATTTTGACCAAATAAACTCACCCTCAGTTATATAAATCATGTACCCACCAGCTATTATTGTATGCAACAACAATTAAGCATATTGTTACTTCCATTATTCTCAAGATCTTAAAGCTTTGTAGTTACCGTTTTATAACACGTTATCAGCACGAAGCTCTAGCCAAGAACGAGGCTCTAGCCAAGGAAAAGTTCAAGCAATTATAATCAAAGTAAGTGTTTGATTAATTTATATAAACTATAATTGTTATGATAAACGTAATATTTCTTTTATACCGTGGGATTGTTTTCCTTTAGGAGACCCAGTTATCCAGACACTCCTATCATAAAAACATCTAAATCTCATACTTAATAATAAAAATGAGTACGAGGTACCTATTTGCTATGGGAATATAATAACCATGGGACTACTAACAATCTAAATTAGTGCAGAGGACCTCATACTATGGATATATATAATAACTTTGGGACTACTAAAAATCTAACATTTATTTATGCACCTAACATTTATATTTAAGTTATCTAACATTTATTTATAAAATCTAATGTTTAATAACGTTTATTTATGTTATAAAACTAGCCTAAAAGCATTTTGTATGATGGAAACTTAGGCTCCTTTTGAGCTCCTTTATTGCAGTTTCTTTAAAGAAAAAGATTACAACAGAAAACAAAAGATGGATACATCCGTGTGTGGTGTATGTTTACATATATAAGAAAACAAGACTTTTACTGTGCGCTTTTACTGTGCACAATAATACGAGTAATAATTATTTCCTTTACTGTGCGCGTCGTTGTCATCCACTATTCATAATAATTTATTTATTATTGTGCATACTAATATATATATATATATATATATATATATATATATATATATATATATATATATATATATATATATCCGTAAAAATGGCTATGCATATCTTACTATAAAATTACCAATTATTAATATCATCACTGTTGTTATCATAACCTTTTTAGCAGTAATAATCAGCACGTTACCCATGATGCCTACCGAATCTAATATTAGTTTAAACATTTTGTTTGTTACCGAAATTTTCAAACCTAATACAGTAAAACTTTTTTCAAGGTGTATCATGGAAGCCTTAACCAAGCGTATTGTGTAAACTTAATTTGTATTTATATAAGTAACCCACCACTCGTGTAAATCCTCAAACCAACTGAACTTCTGATATAGTTCGACACATGCCCAAAACAACTCATAATCAAATTATATTTTGAGCTCAGACAAAGCCCAATATTACTATCATGAGTCTTCAATTTTCTACTCGTGCACACGCTGAATCTTCAAACGCAGCAGAAATTCGTGCCCAGATCGAAGTCCATAAATTTCTTCAGTTTAAGGATGTACGCACCCATACGAAATGTCTAACCCTCAGGAGGCTTAAAGTTAATACTATTAATAGTATCGACTGGAACATAACGGGAATACTAGACAAAGATGATCGACTGACGAGGTTACTACCAATTGGTTCACCATGGCGTCGTTTCTTTGACATCTTAGAACCTTCATACGATGAACTTGTATATGAGTTCTGGTCTACTTTTCATTTCACACGAAATAAAGACCTATCTGAGCCCTCTATCGATTTTAGACTCGGTGGAGAAACTTTTAAATTGTCATTATCTGAGTTCGCAGTACATTTAGGTATTTATACAGAAGAAGAGGTTAGATCACCTATATTTATAAACGCATTAACAGAATATCCTGATCGCATACAAGATTATTGGTCTACACTTACACCAGCAGTATGGAGTAAAAATAATAATTCAAGAACATTTAGAGATCCTCTTTATCAGTATATGCACCGTGTTCTTGCCAACACGATCAGGGGGCGCACGTCTAATCTACACAGGGTTAGTGGTACCGATCTCTTCCACTTATACAGTATATTTGAGTCAGTCCATTGTAATATTGCTTACTCTCTTGCTATGTACTTTGAGCAATACCAAACACGTCCCCCGAAAAACCTTATGGCAGGATCATACATAACAAAAATAGCCAAATCTCTAGGTGTCATAAACGATCAGATTATTCAAGAATTATCCCCACCACGATTACCTAGAGTGATAAATTTTACAAATATCGAGATACTACCTATTGATATTCCTACACAAACACAATCGTTTCAATCTGAGGCAGCACCGGTTATCCCAGAAAATACATCACAAAATCTACAACAATTACTGTTGTAGTTTCCTCAATCATCTTTTTATCAGCATGATCTGTTGTCTCAACAGCAGCTAACACCACCCGTGTTTGAACATATTTCAACTAACACATATCAACCACAACATACTCAACCACAAACACCAGGCATCTACCAGGCACTTTCACCTTTATCTTTTGGGCAAGGAGAAATGATGCAACAACCCATATTTGATGATAACATGACATTCCAAGAGTTGTTAGCACCAGAACAACCCATATCACCACTATTATAGCAACAGTCTTCACTACATCCGGAGCAACAACAACAGTCAATTGTTGAAGCCGGACCAAGTACGGTGCCTCTAATAAATCCACCTTTAGATCCAATGAAGGTTGATAAACTAATAAAAAAGAACCGGAAAATGTCCAGACAAATAGAGTGGTTGACGAAAAAGAATGAGTGGCAGGAAGAAATGCTAAGACAAGTAGCTAGTATTATCTCAAAACAATTTACTCCGCCACCACCATCACCTCATGATTCTGATTCTGATTAATTTCAGTTGTACACACAGACAGAGGTCTGCAAACATAACAATATACTAGAATCATTTTACTACGTTTCAATTATTTTATTTATATCCATATGTTTATTTTTTGATTTTTCTTTTATTTTATTATAGAGTAAATTGCCATTTTAGTCCCTGAGTTTTGTCCAAATTTGCCAGTTTAGTCCAAATAGTTTTTTTTTGCATCTGGGTTCCTGACTTTTACATTTTGTTGCCATTTTGATCATTTTGCCTAACTCCATCCATAAACCCCATCTGTAACCAGGGGTATTTTGGGGATTTCCTTAAAAAATGTTTTCAGTTGCCATTTTGATCCAATTCCAAAAAATCAAAAAAATTCTAAAAAATTCAAACAAATCTAAAAAAAAAAAATTCTAAAAAATCTAAAAAATCAAAAAAATTCTAAAAAATCATAAAAATTCAAAAAAATCAAAAAAATTCTAAAAAAAAATCCAAAAATCATTAAATATTTCGGCACGAACCGTTTCGACCCGTACCGTTTCGAACCGAACCGTTTCGACACGTACCGTATCGAACCGAACCGTTTTGACGCGAACCGTTTTGAACCCGTACCGTATCGACCCGTACCGTATCGAACCGAACCATTTCGACGCGAACCGTTTCGACGCGAACCGTTTCGAACCCGTACCGTATCGAACCGAACCGAATCGTTTCGACCAGAACCGTTTCTAGCCGAACCGTTTCGACGGGAACCGTTTCGAACCGAACCGTTTCGACCCGTACCGTATCGAACCGAACCGTTTCGACGCGAACCGTTTCGACGCGAACCGTTTCGACCCGAACCGTTTCGACCCGTACCGTTTCGAACCGTACCGTTTCGACGCGAATCGTTTTGACCCGTACTGTTTCGAACCCGTACCGTTTCGACCTGTACCGTTTCGAACCCGTACCTTTTCGAACCCGAACCGTTTCGAACCCGAACCATTTTGACGCGAACCGTTTTGAACCCGTACCGTATCGAACCGTACCGTGTCGAACCGAAACGTTTCGACGCGAACCGTTTCGAACCCGTACCGTATCGAACTGAACCACGGTTCGCGTTCGAAACGGTTCGGGTCGAAACGGTACGGGTCGAAACGGTACGGGTCGAAACGGTACGGGTCGAAACGGTACGGGTTCGAAACGGTACAGTTCGAAACGGTACGGGTTCGAAACAGTACGGGTCGAAACGGTTCGCGTCGAAACGGTTCGCGTCGAAACGGTTCGCGTCGAAACGGTTCGCGTCGAAACGGTTCGCGTCGAAACGGTACGGTTCGAAACGGTACGGGTCGAAACGGTTCGGTCTGAAACGGTACAGGTCGAAACGGTACGGGGTCGAAACGGTACGGGTTCGAAACGGTACGGGTTCGAAACGGTACGGGTCGAAACGGTTCGGTTCGAAACGGTTCGCGTCGAAACGGTTCGCGTCGAAACGGTTCGCGTTGAAACGGTTCGGTTCGATACGGTACGGGTCGAAACGGTTCGGTTCGAAACGGTTCGCGTCGAAACGGTTCGGCTAGAAACGGTTCGGTTCGAAACGGTTCGGTTCGATACGGTACGGGTTCGAAACGGTTCGCGTCGAAACGGTTCGGTTCGATACGGTACGGTTCGATACGGTACGGGTTCAAAACGGTTCGCGTCAAAACGGTTCGGTTCAATACGGTACGGGTCGAAACGGTTCGGTTCGAAACGGTACGGGTCGAAACGGTTCGTGCCGAAACATTTAATGATTTTTGGATTTTTTATAGTTTTTTTGATTTTTTTGAATTTTTATGATTTTTTAGAATTTTTTAGATTTTTTTGAATTTTTTAGAATTTTTATGATTTTTTAGAATTTTTTTTTATTTTTAGATTTTTTGGATTTTTTTTGATTTTATGGAATTTTTTTGATTTTTTGGAATTGGATCAAAATGGCAACTGAAAACATTTTTTAAGGAAATCCCCAAAATACCCCTGGTTACAGATGGGGTTTATGGATGGAGTTAGGCAAAATGATCAAAATGGCAACAAAATGTAAAAGTCAGGGACCCAGATGCAAAAAAAAAACTATTTGGACTAAACTGGCAAATTTGAACAAAACTCAGGGACTAAAATGGCAATTTACTCTTTATTATATGTAAATATGTTATTTTATTAAGTGATTATTATTATAAAATAATAATGGGACTCAAAATAGGACATGCAACATGAGATAGGACATGAATTTTGAAAAGAGGACATGGGACACGAAACATATGACATGACAGGTTCTTTCATTTGGTATATTGGTTTTATTAAAGTATCTGGGAAATACGTACAAACTAAAAGACTTACTTAAAGTAAACCATTCGTAAGTATGTGAATAAAACATAAATTAAAGGCTACATATCTGGATAAGTAGCCATATGAATTGAAACATGTTTACATATAACATTGATATGGAAGATGACACACGAGCATTGTCATCTCAAAAGCAACTCCCATCACCGTTAGATGGATCCCACCACCATATTAATAATTACTTCAGTTATAGGTTGCCAATTTTGTTACCAAACATAAATAAGATAAATATTAAAATCTAAATACTCATTAAAAATTAGATAACATACAAAGGTACTGCTATGAACAAATAAATGAATACATAAGTACTAAATAGATGAGGCGGAAGCTCATACATTAATATCAGCAATAATATTAACACTATGCCGGTCAATATTAAAACCGGGTGAATCATCTTTGAAATTTTTTTTCTTGAATAACTTTGAGAAGAAGAGGGTTTGATGTGAAAAAAAAAATGAGATTGATAATTGGTTATTTATAGTGGTAAATTATAACCGTTTTGTAACGGTTATATTACCGTTTTATAGCCGTAAAAAAGACCAAAAGTGTGAGAAAGGTAAGAAAGAATCTCAACCATTAGATCTAAATTAATTGAAAAGGGTAAGATTGTAAATGCATTAACAAATTCAAATATGGTAATCCTTTATTTAAGGATTTGGAGAGAGAAAAACCTGGATTTTAGGACTTATAACCGTCCATAAATATAACACCATTCAGAGCATGTTCATACATGGTGTTTTAAAATATAACACAATTCAGAAAATATAACACCATTCAGCACAAAAATAACACCATTCAGTACAAAAATAACACCATTCAGCAAACAAAAAACACCATTCAGTAAACAAAATAACACCATTCAGTACAAAAATAACACCATTCATCAGTAAATAAAAAAAACACCATTCAGTACAAAGAATATAACACCATTCAGTACAAAAATAACACCATTCAGCAAAACAAAATAACACCATTCAGTAAACAAAAATAACACCATTCAGAAAATAAAATAAACACCATTACTGAAAAGAAAAAAACACCATCAATGAAAATAAAATAACACCATTCAGAAAAAAAAACACCATTCAGTAAATAATATAACACCTCTGTATCATCTTCTTCACTTCCGGCACCACCACCACTGCCACTTCCGGCACCACCGCTGCCGATCCAGCACCACCACCACCGCCGCCGCTCGAACCACCACCACCGCCGCTGCCGCTCGCATCCGTCATCCGAATCAATAAACATGCGATCTTCATCAATCGGATCAAAACCACAAAAAAGACTCCAATCGATGACCTACATAAAGCCGATTCACAAGATCAACTGCTGAAATCCGATTTTCGTTTCATGTTATCAACGAGTTCTGCGATTGGAGAGAGAGAGAGCTCTCTGGTAGTGCGATTGGAGAGAGAGAGAGATTGTAGGGATTTTAATTACAGTTACCTCTTTTGAATGGATATAAAAGACTTTATTACCCCTATAATTTTCAATTCAGTCCAAAAAATAAAACAAATTTTACATTTTGGTCCCTATTAATCTAAACCATTAGATCAAAGATCTAATGGTGTGTATTCTTTCTTATCCTTCTCACACTTTTAGTCTTTTTTTACAAGATCCTAACTCTATATATATGTATATATAATAAATGATGTATTAAGGAAATGTTATTTTTGGGAAGTTTGAAAACTGTCAGGTTTATTTGATTCATAAAAACAAGTTTATATTTACAAAATATATTAAATGGTAAAGACGAAGCATGATAAACATACAAGTTTGGGTTGTACATACATACACACATACAAATGTTTTGTGGAAATACAATGACAAACATATGTATATATAAATTATTCATAAATTAGACGAATAATGCAAATAACGGTTTTGCCTGGGACATTCAAAATTAATAGAAAGAATGGGAAAAGCTAATTACCTGATAGTACAAAGCTTTTAAATAGAGGACGCTCTATTTTTCCCAAAAATCAATAAGAAACTTATTGAGTTTCAAGAATATATATATATCATCAAGGATATGATGGCATGACAAATTAAGCCATCAAGGATATACTATGATGAAAAGGATTCACATATCATATGATAATCCTAAATAGGATTAAAGGATACACATATCCTAGCATGATACCATTTAGTAATTAAATCGATGCATCGTCTAAATGGTTATCAATTCGCAACTTGAAGTTTGCACATATGGCTTAGCTAATATAGCAAGAATATTATTCTAGACTGAATTTTTTTTTTCTTTGATAAATTCTTAATTATCAATGATCATTGGAACAAGTATTATTATTGAAACATTTACTCCCCATTACAGTTATTTAGAAACCAAATATTTATCATCTTTGGGTGTGCGATATATATATATACTGAAATTGTTACAACACAACGCACAAAGATGAGTTTTAATGACATGTTGGGAATAAATAAAATATATAGCCATAAATGGGAGATTTCTTATGGGCTTCATTTGCTGATTATCAATCCCAACATGAGGGGGAGATAGAAAACAACTGAAAGTGAAATAAATTTTGAAGTTATCATTGTATTATCTGTATCCTCGAGTAAAATATCTAGAAGATATTTTAAGAAGGAAATTCATCCAAAAGGTTTTGAATTGCTCCAGTTAAAATTAATGTCCAAGAAGGACAAAGACATATTGAAAATTGGACAAAGACATATTGAAAATCTTATATACCAGATGCTAATGCTTTAGCTTGAGTTGATATTACAGACAAGCAAAGGGATAATATTAATATGGCTATTGAATCCCGTTTGAAACATGGGAGGCAAGTCGGTTCAAAGGATAAAACATCCTCTAAAAAGAAAAGGCACTGAAAGGGAAATTGACCATAAAAGAAAAAATGGTAAATTCAATTACCTCAGGAAGGAGTAAACGATAAAACCTTCCCTTAGGAAGGAGTGAATGATAATATCTTCTTTCAGGAAGAAGTAAATGATTCCAACATAGAATTGTCGGTCAATTATGGTCATACACATATATTATGGAATCAAGATGAAATAGAAAGTTTGAAGCATAATAGACCATTTGATTTTTCAAACATTAAATAAAAAATAGGAAGTTATTATACATGTGCTTATATTTAACCAAAAACGGAAATTTCACAAACTAGGCTCCTAGCTCGGTTGGCTAGGTGCGCGAAAGGGTGTGGCCTAGACCCGGGTTCAATCCAGGGGACGGCCAGTTTCACCATTTTTACCATACAATTTTAGAAATTTTTCATTAACACGTTGCAAGATGAATTCTATTTTCCCTTTTCATATTCTCCTAAGGTGAAACGAAATTTTTGATACACTTGAGGTATGTAAGGTATAATTTATATTTTTACTAACCCATCGAAACAAGTTTGGTTAGTTTTGTAAATGCAGGTAATGTAACAAAACACAGTTGTGGATCTTATGATATTTGTTTCCAAAAAGGAACCAGAAGTCTCATATGAAGATCATATAACACTAATCGAAAAAAGATTGCCTACCTAAGGATCAAGCGAAAAATTGTTGTCTATAAATATTTGATCAACTTTCAAGAAAGATAGAGACAAGTCATATAAATAATACATATTAAAATGAGGGGGAGTACTATACAAGTTGCACTCTTTTTCCCTTCACTAAGTTTTATCCTATTGGGTTTTCTTAGTAAGGTTTTTAATGAGGCAACATACATGATCCAGAAATATCAGGAGAAGACTATACACTGCACTCTTTTTCCCTTAGCTATGGTTTTGTCCCACTGGGTTTTCCTAGCAAGGTTTTTAATGAGGCAGTACTTAATGACCCCAAAGTTTGCAAAGTGTCATCCAAGGGGGAGTGTTATGAATTATTCAAAAATATGGATGACAACCAACTAGATTGTTCATTATATTATTACCCACCGTTGTTTTATTTTGACCAAATAAACTCACCCTCAGTTATATAAATCATGTACCCACCAGCTATTATTGTATGCAAGAGCAATTAAGCATATTGTTACTTCCATTATTCTCAAGATCTTAAAGCTTTGTAGTTACAGTTTTATAACAAAATATTATTAATATATAGTAATATTATAGTATTAAAATAATAAAAGTATTAAAAAAATTATATATTATTATAATTTTAAAATTATTATTCATTTCATTTCCTTTATTAATATATATATAGTAAAGTAATAATAATAAGTAGTTACAAAATTTCAATCATTATCTTTTTTTTTTCTTTGGTGATTTAGAAGTGTCAAACTCTAGCTCTGTTGGTCTTTGAAGCTTTTGAAAATCGAATAAATTTGTTAAAAAGTTTTGTTTTTATCTTGTATACTTAATAGCTCATTTGATTCTGAATAGACGTTTATAAATATTACTGATTTGCTAGAGTTCGCAAGTACACACGCAAAGTGTTTTCTCAACGTTGGTATAAAGTTTACATAACCCGAGTTTTTGTCTTACCGTGTGTTACGCCAAAGAGTTCTGCTCTTGTGGTGGCACAACGACTGTCAAGTGGCAGCCGGCGGTATGGTTTCCCGGGGAATGCCCAAGCCAAACTCTGAAGCCAGCATGGGCCCGGTTAAGACAACATAGTCTGGCCGGAGTGGGGCAACGGGGCTCTCCAATTTAGAGAGTGCGGTAGCCTAATACAAGAAAGTCGTTGTTCCAATAAAAATAGAAATTGTTATCTTAATCGTTATTTGTTTTATAATGTTGGCATTATTGATTTATTTTTGTTTGGTATAGCAAAACATGCTTATTTTAATTGCTATATGTACTCTATATAATTATATATAACATCATGGTTAGTTTAGAAAAGTCTTTTAAGGTCTCAAACGTTGAAGTTTTTGCTTCAACAAGATAAATTGCATAGGTAACTAGTCACGCAAGCATAAAGTTTTCTAGACATTTTTGGTCGCTAAATGGACCCAAGTTGTGCCAACTTAAGTCCTTGATGTCTACTACTTGCAAATAATTTCTACCTTAGTTAACAATATTTGACAATTAGTACACGAATTCACTGATGAACACCACACACGACTCGAATTCATCTTCGCAATCTATTTGTTTTCCCTAGCTAACCTTTCTCGCAAAATCTTGACTCCCATGTACCTACATTGCAACGTATCAACGCGTTAATATCACATAAATATAAAGGACGAAAAACTTAACACGTAGTCATGGTACCTTCCCATCATCATAACTGTGGCTTGGGGATTCGTGCCTGGTGATTCGTCAAAAGTCGACCCATCTATGACACGAAGCCTATGAACACCCATAACCTCGTAATTAGTGTTCACCACCTGGCCTACATGACACCCGCCATGATAGTGCCAGATTGTGATCACTGTGTCTCGACAAAACTGCTCGAGTGACTTTGTATCATTTGTGTGTCTAGGTATCAAATTAACGTTGGCGGTAACACTCATGTTGAGGAGTTTTTTGATGGTTTTTCTGTCACATTGAGTGAAATTGAGGAACGGTTTGGACCTAACGAGTTTCTCAACAATTCGGATCCCGTTAACACATGCCTTTAAATCTTGAATGTGACTAAAATAGTTAAATGTGACGGATGGATTGTCTTCGGCATTGGTGTTGATCAATTTGAGCTCCCCTTTTGACTTTGGGTAAGAAATCTTTGACAAGATAAAACCTCCATGAAATGCTTCATATGGGATATCCTTCTTGTTTCTTTTGTATGATTCTATTGCTTCATGTGTTCTTTGTTTTGGAGGAATCGTTGACAGTTGTCCAATCTGTCACAAATAACACATAATTAAGCAACCTTTCAAGATTGGAGGAACTATAACTTCTTTTATAGTTTATAACAAATTACCATGAAAATCTTGATAAAATCATCTAGACCGTACACTTGTCAATAATTTATTTGAAAGTTGGCGTACAAACCCCATTGACACACTAGCATTACACCGCTAACATGTATTACGGGTTGTATGATAGAATGCAAAAGTGGTGGTCATATGATACAGCGAAAAAACCTCATATGGGTCGTATGAGGATCAAGTCATATGACCCCATACGATGTTTTGACCAACAAAAAGCCAAAAATATATGATGTGATCATTAACAAAATAACACGGCCTTTTTTGTTCAGTCATACGACAAATTTGGATTTTGTGACAGTTAAATAATAATAAACACTTTATTAGATATTTTAAAAATTTATCTCGCAAATTATATCATTAGTTAGTCACCAAAAGCTTAATGTTTTTACACTAACCTCAGCCGAAGCAATACCATGGTGGCAACTAATACTATCCTTAGATTGACCATAACCGCTACTCGCTTCAATATACACACCCTTTTTTGTAATCCCGACGGTTTCGATCAGCGACTGCTTGACGGGTTTTCTGAAAGGAACATAAATCGTATTCATAGGATTGTCCGACATATCTTTCCCGACGAATTTGTTATCGTGCACGACAGAAATGTTTAGTTTCTCAAGATCGGCTTTTGGTCCTATCCCACTAAGCAATAGTAGTTGCGGGCTTCCAATCGCCCCACACGTCACGATAACCTCACTCCCGTGCCTCCTAGAAATAAACGCTTCATGACGAACCCCATTTTCGTCGTTAAAAACCACTCCGACTGCCCTCGGTTTCTTCCCTATTTTTAACATAAGTGTCACGTTACAAATAAATGATTGCCCCTATAAAAACACATTAAAAAGTTATTTACATTAACATACCAGTCATGTCAAATATAATCTTCTGAGCCTTTGCGTGTAATAACACGTCAATATTTTTAGGGTTTGAAGAAGCTAATAACTCAGCAGCAGTGTGTCGACGACCATACTTATCAAAAATGGTCCCGCCAACCTTTGTACCATATAAATGGTCATATGTAAACCCGTTATCAGGTGAAACCCCGGCATCCAGTAAACCGTCATGAACCGCTCTTTGCCACGGTTCGAACAAGGGTTCGTGAACAATTTGCTTTTCAACCCATGGGTATGATTCATTCACCAATTTTGCGTCCCATCCCATTCTCTTGATATATCTAAACAAACCAAACGATTATGTGGTTCATAATTTTTTTCAATAAATATAACTGGTTTTGAAAAATAAAAAGAGAATTATATTTCTTGACTTTTGCAGTCATTATTTTAAGGTATCGCATAATACACAGAAACATAAAAACAAATGTACCATAAAATACAAATATGTATTGAAAGTAAGTTATTTTTTTTATTTAAAATAGAAATTACAGTATATGTTGAAAGTAATAACATTTTGTATTATTATATTTTCTTAAATTGTAAATAGAAATATATCAAATTTGAAACCTGTTATTATGATTACTACTATTGTGTTATTTAAAATTCATCTTTTACGTTATTAAATAGTAAAATTTACCTTTTGTTACGAAAAGTACAAATGAGAACACATTTTCTTGTGTAAAAGTTCAAAAAGGTTTGTTATATGAAAATGTAACTTCTAAAAGTAAACTACTTAAAAAATAAATTTTTAAAAGTTGTATACATCAAATATAAATTTGAAGGCCTGATAATAAGTGTAAAGTTGAATACACTTTTATATAATAGCCTATATTGATACTAATTGTTAAAAATGAGTCAAATGACCTATTAAATGTTATAATTCTTCTCTAGGTAATGAAAAAAACAATAAAGAGTACATCAAAGGTTAATCATGGCTTGGCAATCACATTTAAGTTATGTAGTACTCAATAATTCAATATAATGGTTAATAAATCAATTCTAGTAGTTCGTGGTTATGATAAGATATTTAATTTTTTCCTCTATATTTAAGTTTAATTAAAATAAATTATCTGTTACAGGTATAACTATATAAGTTAGTAAAGTAATTACATATTAATTAATCAACCATAAGATGTTATTTGAGATTATTTATTTACTGAAACTGTTTTTTGTTTCATGGATAATTTATGATAAGTAAATTTAAACCTATTATTTCAAGCATATAATAGTTAGTTTAACTTTTGCTGAACCTCATAACTTTTTTTATAAAATTAAAGAACTAGCAAGACGCTAGAACTAGTATACTTACAACATATAAACACCAAAAGCCGTTTAGGCCTTTAAATATCAATCATTTTAATAAACAATCTCAAACATTCAAGATAATTGTTTATTGTTCAATCAACATATATATAATAAACACGTAAACGCTTTTAACAATCGATCTCAAAAAGTTAAGATAACTAGACTAAAAAAGCTTAGAGAGATGTACCTTGCGCTTGCTCGAGTGTAAAATCCTGCATTGATGGAAGTACCACCACCCAAAACCCTAGCTCTTGCATTGTAGACTCCATCATTAGACACAAAGTATTGTGAAGGTGAAGTATTAGAAGTGTCCGCAAGTGTAAGATGGAAATTTGACAAAAAAGACACATTTCTATTTGTAAAAGGGACACCACCCCTTTCAAGTAATAGCACATTGTATTTTTGGGACAATGTGGCTGCCAATGGACACCCTGCTGTACCACCCCCTACAACAATGTAGTCATACCCCTTTTCAGCGTTGTTCGACGACGAAGACGGAGATGAGAATGAGCTCGCCCGTCGAATAAAAGAGAACTGAGTTTGCCAATGCTTGTAATCACCTGCATTGTGTAAGTGAAGTTACTTAATTGCCACTTGGAACAAGGTTTGTGGATATGTTTTCCCCAAAGGTGGCACCTTTTGTGCAAAAAGATTGCAACTTGGACAAACCCAAAAATAAAATGAGAAAAAAAAACCCTTAAATATTTTATTTTCCTTCTAATTTATATACCTCAAAACTTTGTGTGTCAAAGGTCAAAAAGGTTTGAATAGTTTAGCTGAGTAGTCAAAACTTTAAATATATATTTTTTTTTTTACAAAGTTGCCTCCTTGTGGCAAAAACCAGAAGTCTTTTAATGGCCATAATATAATGTTTTTGTTCCATACTTGCAAAAGACAAAACCCATAGATAAAATGAGATAATAAGTAATTAATAACTAAAACCCCAGAAATCTACTTTCCTAAAATAGCCAACTTATTGTGCCAAAGCGTAAAAACCTAGATTTGAATGGTCTGCTCAAGTCTTTGAAACTGATCTGTCTATCAGAAGATATATATATATATATACATATATAAAAAATGTATATATTCAAGAGAATGAAGTAAAAGAATTGCAATCATCTTAACATGTTTTACAAGTCTTTCCAAAAGAAAAGCACCAGAAACCCTAAATATATTGTTTTTTGCAAAAACTTGAAGTTACCCACTATAAACCAAGAAGTAATATGATGTAAAAACAAGAATCAGCAAAAAAAAATTTATATGTAACACACAAATATATGACTGTATATACACATGTTTGGATATGTTTTTATGTGTCACACACACATATATATAGGGTTAGGATCATTAGTGAACAACCCCTTGATTGTGAGCACTAGTGAGCTAATCCTAGCCCTTGATTATCAATACACAAGTGTAAATCAATGGTCATGATTTGATGATGAAAATACACTAGTGTATTTTACGATTCGATGATGTAAATCAATGGTCAGGATTTCTTCACTCAGTTCACAAATACACTAGTGTTCACTCTATAACCTCACCCTATATATATATATATATATATATATATATATACACATACATACATACATAGAGAGAAATGAGAATAAGTACCATGAGAGGGGGTGATGAGGGTGGCAAGACAAGAAGAAAAGAGAAAAATGAAGAGAGAGAGCTTCATTTTCATTGGATCCAAAGAGACTGATGAAACCAACTTATTTGGGCTGTGGGCAAATGTGGTTGGTCTTGTTGTGTGTGTAAAAGACCCTGCTGCTTACATGCTAATCATCACATACTCATGTCCACTTATATATACTCCACTTCTATGGACTATCCATATACACCTGTATCCATATATATACTCCACTTCTATGGACTATCCATATATCATTTATTATAATTACAACAGAAAATAATGAAAAAAATAAGCTACTATTTCTGTGTTTCAAAAATTATTCTGCATAGCTGTAAAAAGAGAGGAATTATGGCATCAATAATGTAAGGGAGATAGAGCAATAAATGATCACTAGCTAGCTCCATCTTCCTCCTACACATACATACATGTATAATATGATGAATCAATGTTTACAGATGAGTTTGGTGAGGATATAACTTAATGCAAGCTTCTTAGAGCAAGGTTTTGATTAAATTAAATTAATAAGAAGTTTAATATGCATCATGTTGAGTAGTTACAAGTACAAACGTTTATAGAACATGGCAAATGTTTAGGAATGCATAAAAGCTTTCTTGCAGGCATAAATAAAATGAGTACTAGTTCAACTAACTTATAGGCTGTGAAGCTAACTTTCACTCTAAGGATGAATATGGCTACAAAGTTTACTTAAAAGTAAAAAGGTTATCCTCCTTGTTGTGTTGAGAGACACAAGTTAGTATGGGCTAGTGGATGTAGGATCGGATTAGTCTCGAGTCTTTACTTCCTAGCAGGGTTGTAGACACGTCAAGCCGCTCATGGATTACTCAAGACCGGCTCACTAAGGGCTTAAATGAGATGGATCCTGAGCATAGACGAGCTCGTGAGACTAAACACGTCTGTTAACGAGCCGAGCTTGAGTTTTAGGCGTAGAGTTTGAAATTAACAAGCTAAGCTCGAGCACTCGTAAACTAAACAAGCCAGTTACACCTCTACTTTTAATTAGTATGTGTAAGAATTGGCTCAACATAGGTTGACTTGTAATCCTTTTTTTATAACGTTATATGGTATCCTGGCTAGCTTTGTGCTTACGACCTTCATCTCATGTCACATTTGTGCTTTTGTGTTTGTGCCATGCAAAAATTTAAGGACTCTAAACCGAGATTTTCACCCGAGCATAAGGACGAAAACCGTAATAATTAAGTTTATATAAATCATATTTAAATATGGTAGATGTGGTATATAAATACATAGCTAAAAGAACCTGTTTTATATAACCATGGCTAATATTTTTTTAACGGCAAATTTGGATTACTGACGAACCAGTGGAATATCATCGCACCACCAGCGTAATCACCCGACCATATCCATCTCCACTAGGCTATAATGCATATACAACAATTCAGGAGGAATCCCAATAAATTTGGGAAAAACCTCATTGTGGGAAGCGTAACCAGGACCTAATGGTCCCTAAAACTTATTCCACCACCAAAATTAATACCACTAGGCTAAAGTGTCATGGGCTAACCATGGCTAATATTGATCGATATTCTCTTATAAACTAAAATGTATAAGTAATTAATTACATTTTTTAGCATAGAAAGAAAGTTTAAGTTGTGGGATTTTGCCTCATTTGTTTGTGAGGGATTTTGCCTCATTTTGTTTGTGAGAATATACGTGAAGAAGAGTGGCCTTCATCTTTGTCCTTAGGAGCACTCAAATTATATATACAGTTAACGAATAACGATGATTAGTAACTTTATTTTTAAAATAACGAGTTTTTAGGACCCCACGCTTTGCGACGATACCGTCAAACCAAACCAAAAATAGACGTAAAGACGTTGAGCCACGAACTTGTACTGCAAGATGTTAACTCGCCAAATTTAGACCGAAACATAAATATTATTATAGAAAAGAATAACTAAGCCGAAATGATAACGAAACCCATGTAAAAAATTAACGTCTTAATGGCAATAAAAAGAAACCTTTTTAGTCCAAATATATAAACCTTAGATTTAATCATAAAAGATAACATCCATTTAGCAAAATAAATAAATATAACATGTATGTTGATAATTGGAATTTTTGTAAGAAATACTGATAGTTTCATCTTATCATATTTAAAACATCTAAATTAGTGTATAGTATATGTTTAAAAAACTCATCGGTATAACTCTTTTAGCTATAATTAAATTAAAAATATCTAATAAACAATAAGAACTATAATTAATCAAAGAATATTTTTTTAATTAATTAAAGTTTCTAGATAGTTTATATCTAAGTTTTGAAATATATCAACAAGATATTAAGTTATTATATATTTATATACAAAATCAATCATAAAACATTTGGATTGAGACTTCTTAGATATTAACTTTTATTCACATTAAATTTTAACTAAGATATAATAGTTAAGAAGGGAATATAAAATCAACACAAAAGAAAGTTAATTCAAGAAAGAAAAAAGAATGCATTATCAACCTGTAAACTAAGCTTAAAAGTTTGTAAAAAAATTGAATAGTGTTTTTGACTCACAAACTAAATTTGATGATTAATAGTGGGGTAATTAATATATGCTCCCCTTGTTCCCACACCCCCTATATCTTATTTTCACATCCCCTAGTGTATACGGGCCGTATACACTTATACGGCCCGTATAGAATGTTTTTTAATAGGAAAACGCGTAGAGAATGTTTTTTTGATTTTATTATATACGGCCCGTATATAGTTATACGAGCCGTATACATCGGTATACGATTTGTAAAACGTATACGGCTCAATGGATTTATTTTGGGAGGTTTTTGATGTTACCACATTTATACGGGCCGTACTGTATACGGGCCGTATATAATGGTGTTTTTTAAAGTATCACGTTTTTTCCAGTAAAAACACAATCATTCAGAAGAACCCGACACAAACAAGTTCTCCACAGTTTGTTATTCAGATCTCTATTCGGTCATCTTTCCAAACTACAATACACGATAACTTTAAACTTTATATTGTGTGATTTGACCAGGAAATGATTGGAGGTGATTGCTACTTTTAATAAGCTGTCATAGTTGTCAAATTCGATTTCAACAAATCTTTTCATTTTCCCTCAATTTCTAGAACATTCTCCGTAACATGAAGACGTGTCGAGTTCTTCTACTAATGGTATTTTTAATGAAGTATTGAAGATTGAATGTGCAAACCACAATCGTTTTTTACTACGGAAACAGTGGCTATGCGAAATACAAACCGCAACCGTTTTTTACTACGGAAACGGTGGCTATGCGAAATACAAACCGCAACCGTGTTTTACTACGGAAACGGTGGCTATGCGAAATACAAACCGCAATCTTTTGTGACTATGGGAAACACAAGTTTTCTTTTTGAGCTTGATGGATGTCCGTTATCTCAGTTGAGGCGTGCATTGTTTAAATCTGAATATAACTAGATGTTACATGTAACTTCATTAAACCAAGAACAAAGCCTATTTCGAAACACATGTGTTCGTATCAGCGTTGTTTATCACCGTGTGTGAGCATTGGAAACCCGACAAACAGTCTTGATAACTGTGACAACTTATCTATCCGTGTGTGTCACATCCATCCTGTTATAGCAATCGATATGATTAATTTTACAGATTTTTTTCTAATTAGCGTTGTTAACTACCAAAAGAATGCATACACAAATAGTTCTAGTGGACGAAGCACAGAGACCGTTGTGTATCTGAATCAGGTTCTCAAACAATGTTCATCTTCGTTATCCTTTAATTTCTACAATTCAAGCATGCACCGATGCAAAACGTACTGTTTCAAAACACATGTAGACGAAAATAATAAAACAAACAGGCATTGATTTTGCCAAGATTGAAGGAAAGAATCTGGCCATAAGCATTGTGGATTCTCAGCGTAGCTCAATGGTCAAGGTGGGCATGGTTTGTTCGGGAGTAAATCACCACCCAAAGATCAACAACTTGTGAGTGGGAATATGGCTATGAAGAATAGTATGGATAAGAAATCATCGGTTCGGGTGATAAGGAAAGTTGCCTCGTTCTAATAGATTAAAAGAAGGATGTTTTTTATAGATTAAAAGAATGGGTTTACGGTGTTTTGGTAGGTTGAAAGAGGTGAATTGTGACAACTCGTAATTCCGAACCTATCTTTGTACCTCGATGTAACGTAAACATTATGTGATTATGTGAATTAGATGATTTAACGGAATGTTATTTTATTGAATGTTATGTGTTATATGTTATGTGAGTGTACGTATTATGTTATGTATTATGTGAACGCACAACACTCACCCGACCGCACAAGCCCACTCGGGTTACACTTCTTGCATCCGAACCTAGGGCAGCCCAAGTTGGGTTCGGCCCACTTCATTATATTCGTATATACACACACCTTAGAGAGTTGGTTCTCATTGGTTGCAAAAACATTCACACACACGAAACCCTAGCTTCCTCTCATCCTCTCTCTAACTCGACGGCACACACTCTCTCTATCAATCGAAGATCACCCCTTGAATCAGATCACTCTCTCCTTTAATCGGTTAGTAGTATTTATTGATTATGTGTTACATGATATGATGATTAGATAATTCTGTGAATGATATTAGTTTGTGATGAGATTCGGCTCACATGTAAAGTATGATGATCGATATAGGGTTTCTTGTTAGTGGACATGTGCTAAAACTACACTCATGAATTGAGATACATAATTGATTCTGTACATATGTGATCGCATGAATGTGTATAATCTGAAACATATCATCATTGGCTAGGGTACTATATAAATTAGGGTGTTGGGTAGATAAAGGTGGCATTAAATCAATGGAATTGGATGTTTGTTGGCTGAAATTGAAGGATGTATACATGTGATTTTAATCGGTTGTGAGGTAACAGTTGTCGGCCATGTGTGTGGTTGTAGTATGGATATAATTTAACCATGTGCAAAGTATAAGTGTGTTGTCAGTAAGTATTTCATGATTATTATATATTGAAATCATATTGATGTGTGTAAATTAATTTAGTTGTCGGCCATCTAAATAATAGTCAACTATGACATCATAAGGATTCTTGTGTCAATTGTTTCAGAAATAGTTGTCAGATCTATTATCATGGTCCAATAGAATGATTATATGATTAGAGGGTTGGTCAGATTTAATCATTATTAACTGTTAGAGTGGTTTAAGGTTGCGGTTGTTGTGTAACTGTTAGGGATGATGATTGCTTGTTTTTTTTTTTTTTTTTTGAAAGGAAAACTTCATAAAAACGGGAACCCGAAGACCGGGCACCAAACAACAACCTACATATTCACAAATTTACACCAATCTTTCCACGAGACCTCTTTAAATTTCGACCTACTTTTGAACCAAAGGTATCCTAACGACCTAATATCACCAAAAGCGCCGTCGACCGAAGGAACCTTTCCCGAAAAGATAAGCTCATTCCTGACCTTCCATACCTTCCAGCAGATGATGATAACCAACCCCTGATACGCCACCTTCCCTGTACCTTTGAGACCCCAGAACTGATGGGCTTCCACTATGTCACGAACGGAAAACGCCAACAGAAAAGGAGTCCGTTAATTTGTTGATCGAATATTGATTTAGGGTGAGACTGTTAATTTGTTGATTGGTCAAATAAATGGAAACTTTGAAATTGATTTGCAAGATAATAGTGATGTAACTGGTTTCCATAATATCCGGATTATAAAGCTAGTCGCACAAGTCATCTTGGTCACACAAGAGTCCAGTCGCACAAGATT
This sequence comes from Helianthus tuberosus, assembly GCA_030545235.1. Lineage (NCBI taxonomy): Eukaryota > Viridiplantae > Streptophyta > Magnoliopsida > Asterales > Asteraceae > Helianthus > Helianthus tuberosus. The sequence goes on along the minus strand of CM060373.1, from coordinate 173,553,184 downwards.
CCTTCAGTCGCACAAAAGGATTTTGAGTCGCACATGATGTATGTTTAATTAACTGTTGGGCCGGTTGTTGATATTGGGCTGGTAAACGGATCGTACAAGAGGTCTGGATCGCACAATTTAAATATTGATTTGTCATTTGGCTGTACTTGTATGTTGGGCCGGGTTACTTTATTGTGTTTTATTTAGGGAAATCGCACAAGATAAATGGGCTAATGAACTTGTGCGAGCCCAACCTTTTGGACCGCACAAGTTGGGCGTTTTAAGGACTTGACTGTGTAAGCGATTTACCTGTTTGCCATGATAAATACGTGTTCGTAACTGTTAGCTTATGTGTAAACATACGTGCACCCTGTGAAAGCAAAACCTGACTTGTATGATAACTCTGTTAGGTCGTGGTTGACCACTAGCTGCTAGACTTGACCTTTCTGTGTAATCTGCCGAGCAAACCAAGGTGAGTTCACACTCTACAAAGCATGGGATTCCCAGGGGTTGGGAATGGGGTTAAGGAACATGGATTCCTCGTCCTTTCTTGGGTAGGACAGTAATGGTTCAGGAATGTAATTCCTCGTCCTCACGGACAGATAACTCGTACTAGACCAAAACTCTATCACGAAGTCCCTCATTTTTATATCGACTTAATCGCCGGGCCAATGGCGAGCGGGTCATTAGTTAGATAGCGCTATTTAGGTCTGACAAGCCTCACACCGTGCCGCAGAGGACGGGCGTGAACTAATGGATCTGGGGCACGTCAATGCTGATAGACATTGACAGTTTCAGGGCACTTAAACATGACTTCAGTCAGTAGTCGATATGGTAACGAGTCTAGTGGATACATGGGGTAGCCCCCACGGCCGAAATGCCAGATAACTATCATGGGGTAGCCCCCACGGCAGGATAGCCAGAGTAAATGGGTTAAACAAAGGGTTAAACAAATCACGTTTTCAACTATGGGGTAACCCCCACGGCAGGAACGCCAGTTAAAGGAAACTGTTTTTGGAACAACTTAAAACGAACACCCAACCGTGAACTCACTCAACTAGTTGTTGACTCGTTACTACATGCTTTGCAGGTCTATAGGTTTTTAGCTGGAGCTTGCACAAGGGAGAGTCGTTGTGGGACATGGACAGCTGTGTGCCATGTTAAACATTTGGATAATTGAACACTTGATTTGGTTTTAAACATTATGCTTCCGCTCGTAACTTAACTATGTTTGTTTTTTGGACACTAATCATGTTGGTTGGACTTTTACAATTAATTATATACTTGTTCGATATGATTAGTGGTTTGATCCTGGTCAGTCACGCCTCCAAGCGGTGATACTCCGTATGTGGATTTTGGGGGTGTGACAGATTGGTATCAGAGCCATTGGTTATAGAGAACTTGGTTTTAATAAAGGAAAACGTTTTTGTTAAAACCAGACTATAACCTGTACAGTGCTCTACGATCCACAACGACGCTTCACTCCACGTGCAAGGCTCGACATTCTAGGTGATATGGTTTACGTTTTATATTGCCTACTTGCTAGATTGCATAGAATTTTGCTTATTGTATGCTTAGATGAACGTAGCAACTATAGTTTGAAAACACATTTGTGCTTGCTCCCTACTGTCACTCCACACTTACACACATTCGCGACACTTTTCCTACTTGTGTTTCCTTCGATGTGAGGTCATGAGGGAACGTGTGAACCTAACTCAAGCCAGCTGACGGCTCTTATCAACGAACAAGTTGCTGCGGCACTTGCAGCCGCACACGCAGGAGGTATACCCTGCAGTCTAAACTCCCTCTAGGATCTTTAGATCCTACCCTCGTGAACCAACCTTTGTGTTAAAACTTTGTCCTTTCTTGCGCACACGACAAGTCAACACGCTCAGCCGCCTGTATGCACATTTAAGACATTCATGACTGTTGTCCTAGTACTTTCAGTGGCACTAAAGGAGCTGTTGGACTCCTCCATTGGTTTGAAAGGCTCGAGTTTGTCTTAGAGACGTGTGAATGCCCTGAGGCTCATAGGGTGAATTACGCCACCGGTATTCTCGAAGGCACTGCGCTAACTTGGTGGAACTCGCAAGTTTAGATGCTGGGGCTGGCGGCTGCTAATGCCACCCCATGGAATGATTCTTAAGGAACTGATCCAAACGTGAATACTGTAATCGTGATGACATCCACAAGCTGGAAGTGGAAGTTCTTTAACCTGAAGATGACGGGGTCAGAGATAGAAGCGTACACGAAACGATCCAACGAACTGGCGGTGTTAGGTCCAACTGTGGTGGATCCTCCCATCAAGCACATTGAGCTGTACCTCAAAGGCTTAGTGCCAGAGATTCAAGGTCTTGTGACATAGGCCAACCTTACAACCATTCAGGATATTACTCGTCTTGCTCAACGTCTCTCAGATCAGGCGATAGGACAGAACAAACTGCCGAAGTGTATTAATGCTGCTACAACTACTTCGGATGCTCCCAGTGACAACAAACGCAAGTGTAATGGAAATTCGAGCAAGGGTCCCACTTCGGTTCAGTCTCAGTCGCAGCACAGGAGCCCCAGTCAGCAGTCTTTTGGTAATCGAAGTCAGGGTGGATACAGGGGAAACCACCCTAAGTGCAATCACTATAATTTGCACCACAGCGGGCAATGCAACAGAGATCGTTGTCAGAGATGCAACGAGCTTGGTCATGGAGCCAAAGATTTTAGAATCTCACATTCTGCAAACAAGAACCGACAATAGCAGCCACAAGCTCCACAGAATCAGCAGCAACAGCAGGATAACAAGGGATGTTATCAGTGTGGTGCTAAAGCTCACTTCATGAGACGCTACCCACGATTGAACCAGAATCAGAATCAGAACCACAACCAAGGAAACGGGAATAATAATGGAGGCAGCAACGGTAGTAATGACGACGGCAATGATGCCAGGGGTCGAGTGTTCGTGATTGGTCAGGGTAATGCTAGAAATGACCCCAACATTGTGATGGTTTCGACATCGTTATTGGTATGGATTGGCTACCTCAATATCGAGCAGAGGTTCTCTGCAATGAGAAGGTCGTTCGTGTTTCTCGAACAGGTGATGAACCTCTTACGATTTGTGGCGACAAGAGCGGTGCTGTGGTGAGCATCATCTCTTTCCTTAAGGCCCAGGAATGTTGGAGAAAGGGCCACACTGCCATTTTGGCTCTCGTTACCGACACCTCGAAGAAAGAGAAAAAGATAGAAGACTTTCCGATTGTACGTGTTTATCCTGAGGTAGTTCCTGAGGGACTACCTGGCCTCCCGCCTCATCGCCAGATCGAGTTCCAGATCGAGCTAGCTCCTGGAGCAGCACCTATAACTCGTGCACCTTATCGCTTAGCCCCATCAGAGTTAGAAGAACTCTCTACGCAACTACAAGAACTCTTGGATAAGGGTTTTATTCGCCCTAGCTCATCGCCCTGGGGAGCTCCAGTGCTATTTGTGAAGAAGAAAGACGGTACATTCAGAATGTGCATCGACTACCGTGAACTGAACAAGGTGACTGTGAAGAATCGCTATCCTCTTCCACGCATTGACGATTTATTTGACTAGTTGCAAGGGTTGAGCTACTATTCAAAGATTGATTTGAGATCAGGATATCACCAGCTGAGAGTCCGAGAAGAGGACATCTCCAAAACAGCCTTTAGAACCCGTTATGGACACTATGAGTTTTTGGTTATGCCTTTTGGGCTAACAAACGCACCTGCGGTCTTCATGGACTTGATGAATCGAGTGTGCAAGCCTTACTTAGACAAGTTCGTTATTGTCTTCATCGATGACATCCTGATCTATTCGAAGAGTCAGGAGGAACACGAGCAACATTTACGACTTATTTTGGAACTCCTTCGAAAGGAACAGTTGTACGCCAAGTTTTCCAAATGTGACTTCTGGCTTCGTGAAGTCCATTTCTTAGGCCACGTAGTGAACAAGGATGGGATTCACGTTGATCTATCCAAGGAAGAATCGATCAAGAGCTGGCCTGCACCTCGCACGCCAACGGAAATACGCCAATTCTTGGGATTGGCAGGTTACTACCGGAGATTTATCAAGGATTTTTCTAAGATTGCTTAGCCTCTTACTACACTAACACAGAAGGACGTTGTTTATCGTTGGGGAAACGCACAGGAGTTAGCGTTTCAGCACTTAAAGGATAGACTTTGCAGTGCACCTATCCTTTCATTGCCAGAGGGCACAGACGACTTCGTGGTCTACTGCGACGCATCTATTCAGGGTCTTGGTTGTGTTTTGATGCAGCGGGATAAAGTTATAGCATACGCTTCACGCCAACTCAAGGTTCATGAGAAGAACTACACTACACACGATCTAGAGCTGGGAGCGGTTGTTTTTGCACTTAAGATATGGCGACACTACTTGTATGGCACCAAGTGTGCTATCTACACTGATCACAGAAGTCTCGAGCACATCTTTAAACAGAAAGAACTTAATATGAGACAACGACGATGGGTCGAACTGCTGAACGATTACGAATGCTCGATCAGGTACCACCCGGGCAAAGCCAATGTTGTGGCTGACGCCCTAGTCGAAAGGACACCGCGCCTAAGCGCGTACGAGCTTTACAACTTACAATACAGTCTAGCCTTCCTTCTCAAATACGTAATGCTCAGGTAGAAGCATTGAAACCAGAGAACGTCAGGGCTGAAGCCCTACGTGGCTCAAGGCAACGCTTAGAACAGAAGGAGGACGGCGCTTACTACGTCACGGGACGTATTTGGGTCCCATTTTATGGCAACCTACGAGAGCTTGTGATGGATGAGGCACACAAGTCTCGTTACTCAGTGCACCCTGGCTCGGATAAAATGTACCACGACATCAAAACCACATACTGGTGGCCTAGCATGAAGGCCCACATAGCAAGTGCTTGACTTGTGCGAGAGTCAAGGCGGAATACCAGAAACCTTCAGGCCCCCTTCAACAACCAGAGATACCACAATGGAAATGGGAGCAAATTTCCATGGATTTTGTTACTGGCCTTCCTAGATCACAACGTGGTAACGATACTATTTGGGTGATCGTGGATCGACTCACAAAGTCTGCTCACTTCCTGGCTATCAAAGAAAAGGATAAGTTCTCCACTCTAGCAGAAGTATACCTAAAGGAAGTTGTCTCGAGGCACGGGGTGCCCACTTCTATTATCTCGGATCGAGATGCACGTTTTACATCAGAATTGTGGCAAGCAATGCACAAGTCCTTTGGCTCACGTTTAGATATGAGCACAGCTTATCACCCGCAAACGGATGGGCAGTCGGAACGTACCATCCAGACCCTCGGAGACATGCTTAGGGCATGTGTGATTGACTTTGGCAACGGCTGGGAAAAGCATCTGCCACTTGTGGAATTTTCGTACAACAATAGCTACCACACCAGCATTAAAGCTGCTCCGTTTGAGGCATTGTACGGGCGTAAATGCCGGTCACCTCTTTGTTGGGCAGAGGTGGGGGATAGTCAGATTACTGGTCCTGAACATGTGGTTGACACAACAGAGAAAATTGCTCAGATACGACAACGAATGGCGGCAGCTCGTGACCGTCAGAAAGTCTACGCCGATAAGGACAGAAAACCGCTAGAGCTCCAGGTTGGGGAGCGGGTATTACTCAAGGTTTCACCCTGGAAGGGTGTGGTTCGTTTTGGTAAACCGGGCAAACTTAACCCACGATACGTTGGACCTTTCGAGGTTATTGAGAAAATAGGCAAGGTGACCTACAGACTGAACTTACCAGCGGAACTCAGTGCAGTGCACAACGTTTTCCACGTGTCAAACCTGAAGAAGTGTTTATCAGATGAGCCCCACGTAGTTCCTCTGAAGGAGCTCACGATCGACGAGCAGTTGCGATTCGTCGAGGAACCTGTTGAAATCACGGACCGGGATGTTAAGGTCCTCAAGCATACTAGAATACCTCTCGTTCGAGTTCGTTGGAACTCACGTCGCGGCCCAGTGTTCACCTGGGAACGCGAAGATCAGATGAAACAAAAGTATCCCCAACTGTTTGCAACCGGTACAACTACTACTGAGGCTGAAGCTACGGAATTTCGGGACGAAATTCCAGATCAACGGGGGGAGGATGTGACACCCCAGGAAAACCAGGAAAACCATGCAACTTAACTAGCTTCCTCAGTGAGTACGTGCTAAATTTCGGGACGAAATTTCTTTCAACTTGGGGATAATGTGACAACTCGTAATTCCGAACCTATCTTTGTACCTCGATGTAACGTAAACATTATGTGATTATGTGAATTAGATGATTTAACGGAATGTTATTTTATTGAATGTTATGTGTTATATGTTATGTGAGTGTACGTATTATGTTATGTATTATGTGAACGCACAACACTCACCCGACCGCACAAGCCCACTCGGGTTACACTTCTTGCATCCGAACCTAGGGCAGCCCAAGTTGGGTTCGGCCCACTTCATTATATTCGTATATACACACACCTTAGAGAGTTGGTTCTCATTGGTTGCAAAAACATTCACACACACGAAACCCTAGCTTCCTCTCATCCTCTCTCTAACTCGACGGCACACACTCTCTCTATCAATCGAAGATCACCCCTTGAATCAGATCACTCTCTCCTTTAATCGGTTAGTAGTATTTATTGATTATGTGTTACATGATATGATGATTAGATAATTATGTGAATGATATTAGTTTGTGATGAGATTCGGCTCACATGTAAAGTATGATGATCGATATAGGGTTTCTTGTTAGTGGACATGTGCTAAAACTACACTCATGAATTGAGATACATAATTGATTCTGTACATATGTGATCGCATGAATGTGTATAATCTGAAACATATCATCATTGGCTAGGGTACTATATAAATTAGGGTGTTGGGTAGATAAAGGTGGCATTAAATCAATGGAATTGGATGTTTGTTGGCTGAAATTGAAGGATGTATACATGTGATTTTAATCGGTTGTGAGGTAACAGTTGTCGGCCATGTGTGTGGTTGTAGTATGGATATAATTTAACCATGTGCAAAGTATAAGTGTGTTGTCAGTAAGTATTTCATGATTATTATATATTGAAATCATATTGATGTGTGTAAATTAATTTAGTTGTCGGCCATCTAAATAATAGTCAACTATGACATCATAAGGATTCTTGTGTCAATTGTTTCAGAAATAGTTGTCAGATCTATTATCATGGTCCAATAGAATGATTATATGATTAGAGGGTTGGTCAGATTTAATCATTATTAACTGTTAGAGTGGTTTAAGGTTGCGGTTGTTGTGTAACTGTTAGGGATGATGATTGCTTGTTTGATCGAATATTGATTTAGGGTGAGACTGTTAATTTGTTGATTGGTCAAATAAATGGAAACTTTGAAATTGATTTGCAAGATAATAGTGATGTAACTGGTTTCCATAATATCCGGATTATAAAGCTAGTCGCACAAGTCATCTTGGTCACACAAGAGTCCAGTCGCACAAGATTCCTTCAGTCGCACAAAAGGATTTTGAGTCGCACATGATGTATGTTTAATTAACTGTTGGGCCGGTTGTTGATATTGGGCTGGTAAACGGATCGTACAAGAGGTCTGGATCGCACAATTTAAATATTGATTTGTCATTTGGCTGTACTTGTATGTTGGGCCGGGTTACTTTATTGTGTTTTATTTAGGGAAATCGCACAAGATAAATGGGCTAATGAACTTGTGCGAGCCCAACCTTTTGGACCGCACAAGTTGGGCGTTTTAAGGACTTGACTGTGTAAGCGATTTACCTGTTTGCCATGATAAATACGTGTTCGTAACTGTTAGCTTATGTGTAAACATACGTGCACCCTGTGAAAGCAAAACCTGACTTGTATGATAACTCTGTTAGGTCGTGGTTGACCACTAGCTGCTAGACTTGACCTTTCTGTGTAATCTGCCGAGCAAACCAAGGTGAGTTCACACTCTACAAAGCATGGGATTCCCAGGGGTTGGGAATGGGGTTAAGGAACATGGATTCCTCGTCCTTTCTTGGGTAGGACAGTAATGGTTCAGGAATGTAATTCCTCGTCCTCACGGACAGATAACTCGTACTAGACCAAAACTCTATCACGAAGTCCCTCATTTTTATATCGACTTAATCGCCGGGCCAATGGCGAGCGGGTCATTAGTTAGATAGCGCTATTTAGGTCTGACAAGCCTCACACCGTGCCGCAGAGGACGGGCGTGAACTAATGGATCTGGGGCACGTCAATGCTGATAGACATTGACAGTTTCAGGGCACTTAAACATGACTTCAGTCAGTAGTCGATATGGTAACGAGTCTAGTGGATACATGGGGTAGCCCCCACGGCCGAAATGCCAGATAACTATCATGGGGTAGCCCCCACGGCCGAAATGCCAGATAACTATCATGGGGTAGCCCCCATGGCAGGATAGCCAGAGTAAATGGGTTAAACAAAGGGTTAAACAAATCACGTTTTCAACTATGGGGTAACCCCCACGGCAGGAACGCCAGTTAAAGGAAACTGTTTTTGGAACAACTTAAAACGAACACCCAACCGTGAACTCACTCAACTAGTTGTTGACTCGTTACTACATGCTTTGCAGGTCTATAGGTTTTTAGCTGGAGCTTGCACAAGGGAGAGTCGTTGTGGGACATGGACAGCTGTGTGCCATGTTAAACATTTGGATAATTGAACACTTGATTTGGTTTTAAACATTATGCTTCCGCTCGTAACTTAACTATGTTTGTTTTTTGGACACTAATCATGTTGGTTGGACTTTTACAATTAATTATATACTTGTTCGATATGATTAGTGGTTTGATCCTGGTCAGTCACGCCTCCAAGCGGTGATACTCCGTATGTGGATTTTGGGGGTGTGACATGAATGGTCTTGAAAGATTTGTTGAAATCGAAGAAAAAAGTAACTAGCAGAAGACGTGTTGGGTTCTTCTGCTAGTTATTCGGAATGTTTTGAATCATCACAGAAGACGTGTCGGGTTTGTATTTCCCATAGCCACTGTTTCCGTATACAAAACGGATGTGGTTTGCATATTCAATCTTCATTGCTTCATTAAAATTACAACACACGATAAAATGCTTGGAAAATTGCATCAACTCTCCTATATCAACATACTCTTCTCCAGACGCTTAGTTGTTATGAATGACAACTTGAGGGGTCTAGTTAACTTTCAGATTCAGATTCAGGTAGCAGATGATTTGTCAAAAAAACATGGTCAACGTAGAAAAATGTGAGCTTTTACACCAACCATATCGAGATACTTTGTGTTAGTTTGATTTGAATTTTGAAAGTTTGAAAGATGTATTCGATGGATGTCCATTATCTCAACGTTTCTCCTTACATTACTGGCCTGGAATTGGACAACCGCAACCGTTTTAGTGCTTCTCAATTAGATATTATTTATTGAATCAGAATCAGGCTTCTCAAAACAAGGATCGTTCTAGTAGATTAAAGAGAATACACAATTTTTTACCAATTTTTACCCATAGTACACGGGCCGTATAATATTATACGACCCGTATACAATCATCGTATACATTGTATACGATAGGGTAAAAAATTTTTACATGCTGTATATGGGCCGTATAATAGTATACGGCCCGTATTATTAGGGTAAAAAATGGTTTATTCTCTTTAATCTATTAGAACGATCCAAAAAATGAAGAAAAAAGTCAAATGTGATCAAACTTGGACATCAGACGTAAATCTTGAAGCAAATATGTGGTTCCCAATTGGTTACAGAAACCACTAACAGACATGTCATTCATTGTTTAAATCAGAATCAGGTTCTCAAAACAAGGATCGCTCAAATAGATTAAAGAGAATAAACCCTCGTTTCTTCATCTTCATCTTCAAGAACAATGATGAACAGATAATGTTTTTTTTTTCGCAGAACCGTTGATATACGTCGACCATAACGAGAACAGTGCAGCGACAGTTTGTGACAACCCGAGATTTCAAGACCCTTCCTTTACGCGTCACCTGTTTTACAATCCTGCTTTACATTTTGTTGTACGTTGCATCATGTATATTATTTGGGAATGATATTAGTTACTTGGTGGTTTTATGAGGTTAGCATTCACTTAAATCATGAGCTGATTTGAATAGTGGCCGACAAAAGGGTTTAAACAATTCATTTCATTGGACCTTTAAAATGAATCTATCTATTCTAAAGAATCAAATGGATTGTGCACAGTGAATCACGTGATTTCTGTTGTAGAGTATTAATGAGGCCGACACTTGTTTTATAAAAATGACAAAACCCTTTCATCACCACACATTGCTTGACGAAAGACTGCTTGCTCGACGAAAGATGTGTGGCCTTGACGAAAAATGAAGTTTCGCCGAACATGGGCTTCGGCCCAGAAAGGTGCGCGGCCCAAATGATTTCAATCATATTAACTCCGTAGTAACCTTAAACACGGGAACCCTAGAACTCCTCCTTGAACCTGACGACAACACCCCTCCCTCGTGAAGCTTTTCCCTTCGAGTTCATCTAGTATCTCGGTTAGTATATTACCTTCCTTGGTTGTTTTAGTCCCCTATTATATGTGATCTTTTGTATGATCAGTGGTTAAAGTGTTTATGATATAATAAATTGGATTAGATGAACAACATGATTTGGCAGGGATCGAGACTTATGTTGTTATGATTTGAAAGTTGGTGTGCAATCTATGATCATGTTTGAATACTAATGTTAATGCAAGGATTGTGGCCGCCTAGTTTATGTTAGGGTTCATATCAATAGATGTTGGTTGTATATAATGATGAATATATGCGTGTCAAGAATGATTATGTAAATGATTGAAGCCTAATTATGATTTCATGTTGAAACTGTTAGAGATTTAGGATTGTTGCTATTAGCTTGATTGTGTAACGGTCTGAGCCAAGATTAGGGGTGCTTAAACATAAATGTAAATGGACTGAATTAAACGATTTGATCTGTTTTGGGATGGGAACAACTGTTTGCTAGAACTTTGGAACTGTGAAGGACTAGGTCGACGAAAGACCCAACTCAACGAAACACTTTGGTGTTTCGCCACTCTCAACTCGACGAAACACTTTGGTGTTTCGCCACCCTTTTGCCGACGAGATACTTTGATGGATAGTTCACAACAGACTGTAGTTAGAACCTGAATGATAATGAATGATATGAATAATTGTGTTGATGAAACCCTATTACTGTTTGTTAACGATATAAATGTTGGCTGAGGAAACATGATTTGGTCGTTATGGGTAGTGCACTTAACTGCTAAGTACCATTGTGAAACATACGAATTGTGGAATGGTATGAGTTTGAATAACCACTATATGCTATTCGGTGATCTTTGTGGTAAACGCAATCCGGAATAATACGTGTTCCTTTATGAACCTGATGTTATTGGTAACTATTGTTGAAGACATGAACTTGTGTTATAAACGTGTATGAAATCTGAATGCTTGCTATGTGATATGTGTTAACAGTATTTCGTGTGACTTGTTGCAAAGGTGAATTGGATATGTGTTTACAAAACTCACCGTTCTTGGTAACCACGGTAGGGTATGGTTGACCAACTTTGTACGGGTAATGTGATGTAACATACCGAGCAATCTAAGGTGAGTTCACTGCTCTTTTTCCAAGCATGCGTCCCGGGGAGGGACATCTGATAAACGTTCCGGGGAGGAATGTCGGGTAATGGATTTGACTGGAATGTTAAACCTGGGTTGTTGGTTAACACACGTCTATATCTATCACTCAAGTCCCTCCTACCGATTGTTGCTTGTAGGGCAACGGGGTATTAGTTAGTAGCGCTACTTAGGTTTGACACCCTCACACCGCACCGAGGAGGTCGGGAGTGAACTAATGACCCCCATCTTGACCATTGCTTTGATAGAGGCATTGGGGTTTAAGGCAAAGAATCTGGAGCCATCGGCGGTAAGCGTGTGATTAACAACATCGAATCTGTGAAACGTTTTAATATGGTAACTGGTATCTAAACACGTTAACAAAACTTTGAACTCACCAGCGTCGTCTGACACACTTGTCTGCATGCTTGCAGGTCTATAGGTTTATATCATTGGGACTTGCTATCTGGGATGCTGGAGTGGTCATGGGTCGAGATACTTGGAATTGCAATACAAGCCTAATGGTTATGTACACATGGTTTATGAAACACTTAACAAATGAGTTATGCTTCCGCTGTATACAATGAATGATACGTAACGTTTTGTAATACTTTATGTTAATGAATGAAAGCTTTATTTAAATATATGTATGAGTTCAATGTGATTGGTGGCTAAGATCCTGGTACGTCACACGCCCGCGGTGTTTTCGCATGTGGTATTTTGGGGGTGTGACAGTTTGGTATCAGAGCCACTGGTTATAGTGAACTTGGTTTTAACACGTTTTTATAAAACCAGACTATAACCGAACAGTTCTGAAAACAAGAATACGACCATGACACTCAGCTCCAGATAGCAAGGCTCGTCTCTCATTTACTCATTGCACAGCATAACTGGTGAACACTTACATATGATATTGCATGTGATTGCACGCTTAGCACAACAATATGAATTCATGTATTGCTTGCATGTGTTAAGTGATTGATAGTGTGGTGTTACCCAAGAGAATCGTGACCCCTGTTTTGTGATATTCTTGTTTGACATCTGAGTTTGAGGAACCATTTGACATGAGTTAGGAGGAACTGAGATGAGCATGCAAATCACAGTATTATTGTGGGTGCACACATAATAATAATGTGGGGTGCATGCGAGTCCTAGTGAGGCTTAACAAGTGAAAAAGGGGTTCCGTTCTGTTATTTGATTGATGTGAAACACAACAGTCTATAGGAGTCGTAGCAGTGATTGTCTCCTACTCGAACATGATCTTTTCACTTCTCACTAAATCCTTGCGAATCTCGAAGCTATCGAGTATACCTGAACACGCATCAGGACGTCTAGTGAACTGTGTAGCATGTTAGGTGCTTGTACGAACGTCTCTGTGTTGGATGTCATAGCATCGAGTGATTGGTCTATACCTTTCTCACTTTTCTTCGTTTGTTAGAACTCAATGTACTAACGTCTTAAGACCCCGAAGTACGATCACTTCTGCAACCCTCTGGAAACCTACCACGTATTACTCAGTCAACATGCAAGAACAATGGACAAGGGGATGAGCGTAGTGCCTTACCAACCTCAGTATTAGAACGACCCTGATTACCGGCAACGAACACCAGCAAATTGACTTCAATCGAATTCTTAACCCTAGTCAGCGACTCATGGTAGTCAACACTTAGAAATCAATCGGGACATAAGCGATGACAACAAATTATAGTGTGGAATGTAAGACTACCAGCACCGTGAGCAGTGCGATAGGACGTGGCACAGAATGTGAAAAGATGGACTTGGTTGGTGAAAGATCGCAGGACTCTGTTACAAGCAATGACATTATAAGCAACAGACACGACGACAGTAAGGTACTAGTAATCATAGCTTACAGTATGGAAATGAAGGTGCCTACGACATGGAGTGACCGTTGTTAAATCAAAACGACAACAACCAAGGGAATGACGACCGTACTGGAAACCCTTGTAACGAGTACAACAACACTGGAAATGATGCTCATGGAAGAGCATTTAGGATTGGCGTAGGCGACACCAGGCATAACAGCAATATGGCAACTTGGATGGGTAGTTATTCACTTCGTTTCTATTCTGATTAACCCTGATACTTCTTGAAACCGAACCTGTTGTGGAATCGGCTGATGGCAAGTCAATTGGAACCTCATATGTTCATTGGGATGCAAACTCGACCTTGTGGGACAAGTGTTGGACATCGACCTTCCTCCTGATATCCTTGGTAGTTTCGGTGCAATAGTTAGTATAGATTGGTTATCCAGACATCATGCAGATATACCCTGTGAGAAGAAAATTTTTACGTATCCTTCTTCTTAGTGGGGAACCGTCGTCTGTTCTAAAGTGTCAGCATGGTGTAAAGGTTAGCATCGTTTCAGCAATGAAGGCCCATAAGTATCTATGGAAGGATTACCCTGCTATGTTAGCAACTGTTACTGATGTTACGGTTAAGGAAAAGAGGATCGAGGATCCACCAACTGCCCATGATTTCTCTCGATGTTCTACCCGTAGAATTTACCGGTCTACTTCCACAATTGTAGAAAAGAATCTCAGTTGATCACGCGCCAGAGGCAGCCCTGATTACTCGTACACCCTACCGTCTTGCACCAGGAGGGTTGCAAGAATTGTCTAATCAACTACAGAAACTGTTGGACAGGAGTTTGTCGGACTTAGTTTTTCGCTTTGGGGAGCCCTAGTTATATCCATGAAGACAAGCCTTTCCGTATGTATACCGGTTATCGAGAACTTAACAAAGTGACAGTTAAGAACCGTTTGCCTCGATCATGTATTGGCAACCTGTCTACATGTGCGAGGGACAAGCATCCATTCGAGGATTGATTAACGAACAAGCTATTATCAGATGGAGGTCCAAGGGAGGATGTTCCTGGAATGGCATATCGAACGCAATGCGGCCAGTGCGACTTGGAGTTAATCAACACACTAGCAGCTTTATGGACCACATGAATCGATCGTGTTTATCGATGACATTTGGAATCATTACCAGGAGAAAGGAACAACATGGGCGGCATTTGTATCTTATTTTAGAGCTCCTGAGGGAGGAGCCACATCGCGCGAAGTCTTGATTAAATGTAATTTCTGGATTCGAGAGGTACCTTTTGGTCATATAATCAACGAAGTGGGAACACACGTGGATCTCGCTAAGATCCATTTTGTTAGAAACTGATCGACACCAAAGATTCCTTCGGGGATACAACAATTTCCTGGTTTCGCTTGATACTATCACAGATTCATCGGGGGATTATCGAAGATAGCGCAACTTTAATCTCTTTAGCACAGTAGGGTGCTGTGTATTCGTGGGAGACAAAACGGGCGAACGTCTTTTCAGCTTTCGAATCCAAACTCTACAATACACTAAAAATCGTCCTTACCCAAGGGTGCGGGTGATTTAGTGGTATATCATGATGGTTCGAATTAGAGTCCCAGTTATACGCCGATACAACACGAGAGGGTGATATGATAGCTTATGTAGTGGACTTACAAGAAGAATTGCACGGGTCACAACTGGCGGTGGAAGCCATAGTCTTTGGAATCAATTGGAGGCACTTCTTGGGCAATACCAAATGCACTACTTAGATCGATCACAAGAGCTTCCCGTGTACCTTGGTTTTAAAAGAGCTAAACAGGTGATGGCATCGCTGGATGGAACCCTTAAATGACTTCGACTACGAACCCTAAACACGCATGAGCATGCAGCTCACCATCGACTCTAGCCTACACGATCAGATTTGCCCTGTTCAACCCGAAGCACTGAAGGAAGAAATTTTCAAGCTGGGTCCATGCGGGGCATGGAAGAGCAACCTTCGGCAAGCCAGACGATATCCGCTACTTCATGGAACTAATATGGATCTCACCATTCAGCAATCGTAGGGAACTTTGTTGGTGCATATGTCTTTCGAATTTGTCTTGTATCGAGTCTTGTAATAGATTAGAAAGATCAGGGCATGAAATACGAGAAATATGTGCAATGGATCATTTCGCACGAAATGGATATTAACCATTTCACACGAAATGAAATTATCATTTCGTACGAAATGACATGAGTCATTTCATGTGAACTGTTTCGTACGAAATGGTGAGTCTATAAATAGTGCCTTGATTCAAATCATTTGTAATGATCTGATTCCGGTGCCGAAGTGTCTCCATCCTGTAAAACGTTGTGTTTTCAATATACGAGACAGTTTAAAGTGATTCTTGTGCAAATCAGTTGAAACAACTTCGATACGATTGATTTCCGCCTCACATATTGAATAGAACTCTTCTGAACGAATCATTTTAGTCGTGCAAACGATCCTACAAGTGGTATCAGAGCTCAGGAGGAAGAGTTCTTACTATTTCAGCTGAAAATTCTGTATTCTACATCTTCTTTTCAAAATTAAACTTGTTTTCATGGTTAAAATGGCTTGATTTTTCCACATTATAAGCTCAATACTGTTTTAACATAGCCTTGAAAGTTTCAGATCTAAAATCGGACTAAAACCTGATCAATTTGACAAAATCATGGCCGATTTGATGACATCAGCAACATTTCGCACGGAATAGCCATTCTTTCTACTGTTTCGCACGAAATCATTCAATATCATCCATTTCGTACGGAATAACACGTTCATTTCGCACGAAATAGCTGGATTTACTTCATTTTCGTACAAAAAGGCCATTTCGCTTGAAACTGCACATCAAAATTTCATTTCGTACAAAACAGTGTGTCCATTTCGCTTGGAATTGTCATTTCGTTTGAAAAGACCATTTCGCATCTAAGTTCATTCTGTTTAAACAATTCATTTCGTTTGAAGAATCATCATTTCGTTTGAAAGTCAAAGTTTGTGAATTTTTGATACCGAATCATGGAAGAAGAGTTTTACAACGCGTTTGCTACTTCGATTACTATTGCACATAACACAATGTTAGAAAATGAAACGGACATCATGCAAAAACAGCCAAAGCTCGTGAATATTGAGGAGTATAAAGGATGGGAGGAGCGATTTGAAAATTGGGTACAAGCAAATTGCTTGGATGCTTGGGAATGTGTTGAAACAAAATATGTTAGACCGGTAAATGATGATGAAGAGGTTATTGCTATTAAAAATCTGAGTGTTGAGGAGAAAAAGAAATACAAAGATGAAAAAATGATGACTAGTCTATTGCATCAAGCTGTTAAAGAAGATATTTTGGTTTTATTGCAACACAATGGAACTGCATATTCAATCTGGAAAGCATTAAAATCGAAGTTTGTTGGAAGTAAAGAGATGATCAAGAACAAAAAATCACTTTTGAAAAAAGAGTTCAATCTATTTCGTGGTTTAAGAACTGAAAACACCAAGCAGATCATAGAAAGATATTGCAATTTGATAGTTAACATGAAGAGGTTGAGCATCACAAAAGATAATGAAGAATTGATTGAAAAATTGGCTGATGCATTGCCACATGAAGTTTGGGGCACGTACCTTATGATGTTGAGAAATAAGAAAGATTTTGGTAATCTAACGCTGGGAAAGTTTATTGAAAAACTTGAAGCTCAAGAGATGGAACGACGGAAGGTCTCAAGAATGAAATATTTTGATGGTGAACAAGATATTGGTTTATATTACAAAGGAGGTATCAGTGATAAGACTAATCTGTCACCAAATATCGAAACTGCATTCAACGCTAAAAGTTCTTCTGGAGGGTCATCTCAAGGATCAAACAGCAAAAAGGGATTTTCTTCATATCCATCATTTGATCCAAACTTTTCAGCAACCAAGAATGGAAAGATGTTACAATGCAACATTGCATTAAACCTTGAGAATGGTCAGAATTTCTTGGAAGAGGTTGCAAAAGGTCACATGTCTTTGTTGGTGACTGTGTTAGAGTCATATGAGAGTTTAGTTGCAAGACGGATAGGAAATCCAATGTTGACAAAAGAGGATTACGATCATATTGATGCTGAGGAGATGGAGTTAATGGATATAAAGTGGTGTTTGGCAAGTGTGTTGAGAAGAGCTGAGAAATTCAAGCAGATCACAGGAAGAGATGACTTCCGTGATGCAAATGTTTCTACTTTAGGTTTTGATAAATCTAAAGTTACTTGTTTTCGTTGCAGGGAAAAAGGGCATTTCAAGCGAGAATGCACAAACCTCGAAGCAAGTGGAGCTCAAAATCCTTTCAACAATAATGATTATTATCGGTAAGCGATTTATCATCAGGTTGCTCAACAACCACATCAACAACAACCACAAACTGCTCATGCTAGGAAGGAAATTGAATAATCAAAGAAAAGCTTATATGGTGAATCAAGAAGATGGAAGTTTGTCCAAAGGATTCAGTTGGGATAAATATATTTCAGCAGAAAGTAAAGCATGTTTGATGAACAAAATGTTAGATTAAGATGATGAACGGCTTCCAAAAGGTTTTAATTAGGATGACTATGATCCTAACAAAACTTCAGATCATAAAGCTTTTGTTGCTCAAGTTGTTGAAGATAGTGATAATGATGATTATTATGCAAACAAAATGAAAGAGCACTTAAGAAGGCTAGAAGAGAGTGATGACAGTGATGATGGAAAAGTTCGAGGGAAAAAGAAGAAAGTTAAAAAACAAGTTAGCAGTGATGATGAAGAAGTTCATGTGATAAAGAAAAAGGTAAAAGAAGTTCCAGCTTTCACGGTTGAAGTAGAAGCTGATGCACAAAAGATTCCTGTGAAATGTGAAACATGTGAAACAGTGAAGAAACAAAATAGTACTTTGATTCACAACATGAACAGATTGAAAGAATCCTATGATGTTCTAAACAAAGCTATGAATCAATACAATCAATCAAGCAGTGAACAAGCAACAGCTATGAAGACACTTCAAGGAGCTTTCATGACAAAGAAGAAAATTGTCAATAATTACATTGAGAAATGCGCTGTGCTGGAACAAAAACTGGAAACCCAGAGGATAGAAACAGAAAGGGTAAACAGGTTGTTAAAAAGTTACTCATGTACTTCTTATGTTATTGACATGATTTATCCTACCGTTGAAGGCATGAAGGTGTTTGAAGAAGAGGATACTGAAGAAAAGAATTCTGGTAAGAAACATAGTGCCAGTTATACAAAGTGTCCGCCTCCGCTTGAAAATGGATATTCTCCAAGAAATCCTAATTCGGAGAGAGTTAAAAAGGCAACCAATTTACAATGGGAATCTGAGTCTTCAGATAACTTGCCAGACAATATTGATGTCACTTTTACTGCATCTGATACTGATCATGAGTCAGAGTTAATAAAGAAAGTGGTCGATCAGGTGTTGGATAAAGATGAAACGAGGAGTTAAAGTCAGAGTCAATTTCAGAGTCAAAGTCTGAAACGTCAAGTCCAACTGTAAAAAAGGGCAAACGGGTTTACAATAAAGAGTTTCTGTTATCAAAATCTAATTTGAATGATGAAACTTTCAAAGTAGCATATACTTTGAATGATTCTGACAAATTATATTCTGATGAAGAATTTCCAATAAGAGGTGTCAAAACTGAAATGATCAAAAAGGTTTTCAAACTAACAGAAATTAATATTTTTGAAATAAAAGATGTAAATCTTTATGAAAAACCTAAAAAATACACTTCAAGAGTACAACAAAGAGAAAACAAGAAAAATAGTTACAGTTCTGGTTCAGGTTATCGAAAGAAACCAAACCATAACGGTAATTTCAAAAGGAAAGGTCTTGGTTTTATTCCACCGAAAAATTATAAAAATGAGAAAAATTATAAATCAAAAACTGTTTTTGTTTCAGGAATATCATCCGAAGAAGAAAAAGAGCATTTGTTCAGGAAACAGACAAACAAAGAATTCCTTGTGAAGAAGCAAGAGGGATTGAAGAAGGAAATTGCTCAGAAAAAGGAAACAAGAATCTGTTTTCAATGCAAAACAGTTGGTCATATTGCCAGGAATTGTCCAAAGGCAATCCAAACAAAACAGGGAGTCTCTGAAAAACTGAAAGGAAAAATTGTTGAAAATGAACCACTAACCAAACAATTTAAAATTTTCAAAAATTCAAAATTTGAGGTTGGTGAATGTTCAAAAAGTTTTTACAGAAGAAAGGTGAATCTTGACAATCATATGTGGGTTGTTAAGAAATTAGTTGATAGTTCTAGCAATGATTCTGATTCAACAAAATCAGAGGAGCTATCTTCTGGCGATGAATCTGATTCCATAAAATCAGAGGAGCCACAGGTTGAGAAAAAGAGTGAAAATTCGGTTCCGCCAATGGATGATGCAAATTTTCCACCATTGCGAGCTGAAAATTTTAAACAAAGAGTTGGAAAAGTTGAGATTTCAAATCAATTCTTTTCTGAAAAGAAAGATTTTGATGTTGAAAAGACCTTTAACCCCATAGTTAAAAATATTTTTGGAAAAATGATTGACGGAAAGGTCAAAGGGGTAAAGGAATTCTATGAGAAAAAGAAGAAAGAAAAGAAACCGAGTGTTGATAACTCGGAATCTCCCAAGGACCGCCAGGCTTGGGAGAATCACGATAACTGAAAAACCTGACTTGCCGGAGCTCCCAAGTTGATAATCGTGGAGCAGGAATCGTCATCTTTCTTGAGAAATTCACGTTTGTGGAATTTCTACCTACAAGTGGTATTGGTTGATGAGAACATACAAGTGGTTAATCAAGGTCATTAACTTGAACTTGATTTACCATTCATTCAGATGTTTAGAAAAACAAAGTGATGAGTTTATCCCCTTTCCTACAAGTGGTAAAATTAAAAAAAAATCTATTTTCCGGAAAAACCATTTTGATTAAAATAAACTTAAGTGTTTTGAAATTATAATGGGAAAATAGTTTGTTGTAAGGGGGAGTTTTGATTGTTTATGCACAGTGGATGGCGAATTGAAGCAATTCACAACAGTTGTCACTTTATTTGTACAGTTTGGTTTCAAATTTTCTCAGAAAAATCAAAATTGAAACATATTTTGATTTTAGGGGGAGTAAAAATTTTTAGAAATTTCGAAAATTTGAAAAATTCAAAAACTTGAGAAAATGAAAAAGAGTTTTGTTGTGAAAAAGAGTTTTGTTGTGAAAAAGAGGAAATGATAGTACATCAGTGGACTGTCACAGTATGCTAAAGAAATGGAAAGTTAAAATGTGATAAACGGTCTTACTAAAGATGTGACGATAGGCT
Organism: Helianthus tuberosus; assembly: GCA_030545235.1. Taxonomy (NCBI): domain Eukaryota; kingdom Viridiplantae; phylum Streptophyta; class Magnoliopsida; order Asterales; family Asteraceae; genus Helianthus; species Helianthus tuberosus. The sequence continues at coordinate 173,532,426 of CM060373.1, read as the reverse complement.
CAGCTAGACTAGTGGATTTGCAATAACGATACAAACTTAAATGAAAAAGCCTGGTTTTAGTGGGAAACATGGTTGAAAGCATAGTACTTAGTTTTGTCCTTCGTGATTGTGTACCTACTCAGTAATCGCTGAATGCTAAAAAGAGCATAAAAACCGGTCTGTTTGTGAATTTTCACAACTTGCTGAAAAAGTCGCTGTGATTGTGCATTTCATTTTGCAAAGATTTAAACTTGTTTGATTTCTTTATTTTGTTTAAGCATTGGACATCCTCTGCGTATACGTGAGTATCGAACTGGATGTTAATGCCTAAACATTCTACTTTATTTTCTTTGGTGTTTCATTTAAGCTTTGGATCACCTCTGCGTATACGGGAGTATCGAACTGGTGGTTAAAGCCTAAACAATTTCAACTTGTTTTTATTTCTTATTTTGTTTAAACATTGGACTTTCTCTGCGTATCGAAAGATCGACCTGATTGTTAATGTTTAAACATTCTGCGTTGTTTTCGCACATATCACAGTTGATGAAAGTTTAAAAGGCATTACTTGAGTTAGTGTATTGCATGATGAAGGAATATGCTAAAATCGTGGGGTCCATAAGAATTTAGTGCAAAAATAATATACCTTAACGTATCGGTAAGCATTTCGAAAGTTTTAGATTGGGTTTAAGAGGACAACAATATCGTCAATCTACGTGAATCGTTTAGAACTTAAAATGTTTGAAAGCTTAACGGTGCTAGTGATTTGTCTCATAAACTGATATGATCTTCTTACACAAACTCACAAAAATATTATTTGTAAATATTTCTTTTCTGCATTTCGTTAAAAACAAAATCCAAAAAGATTTTAGTGTGTTTTAGCATAAAATTTTGGAAAAATACAAAAATATTTTCAACCACTGATGTTGGAAAACTGATTTTCAAAATTCCAAGTGCTAAACATGATGAACAATGGTTTGGGTGAATTTGTTTGAAATGAGAAATTATTTTTGAATTGTTTTAGATGATTCATTAATTTGAATCAAGATTTAGAATTTCTCAAATTAAATTTTTTTTTTATCAAATGTCAAAATTTGTTTATCTTACAAGTGGAAAAGGATTGTGAAGGATAACGGATATGGGAGAGCTAGGTTTCGATACATGAGGACTTTCTGCATAAAACCTGAACAGTGTTTAAAGCCAGGTCTCGATCCAAAGCTTGTGAGAGAATTATTCCAGACTGCGATCCCAGCTGATTGAAAGGGGGAGTCTGAAGACATTAAAGTCAGGTTGATCCAAGAGGGAGTCTGAAGATGTGAGAGCCAGATTCAGATCCTGGAATTATGTGCAAATGCTGATGAACTTAAGGAATCAAGAGACCTGATCAAGAGAGGATAAAGTAAGGTTGTGATTCTGATAGAGAAAGCAAAAGAGAGAGATAGAAGAGAAAAGTTTGAGGATACTTACAATGAAGAATACTTTGGAAGAGAGCACGTAGACTGATAAAGATTGAAGACTTGACATGCCGAAGACTAGTACTGAAGACTCGTCGACATCCAAGGGGGAGTCTGTTGGTGCATATGTCTGTCGACTTCGTCTTGTATCGAGTCTTGTAATAGATTAGAAAAACCAAGGCACGAAATACGAGAAATGTGTGCAATGGATCATTTCGCACGAAATGGATATTAACCATTTCACACGAAATGAAATTATCATTTCGTACGAAATGGTGAGTCTATAAATAGTGCATTGATTCAAATCATTTGTAATGATCTGATTCCGCTGCCGAAGTGTCTCCAGCCTGTAAAACGTTGTGTTTTCAATATACGAGACAGTTTAAAGTGATTCTTGTGCAAATCAGCTGAAACAACTTCGATACGATTGATTTCCGCCTCTCGTATTGAATAGAACTCTTCTGAACGAATTGTTTTGGTCGTGCAAACGATCCTACAAACTTGTGTTGAGCGAAGCACATCAGCCTCGGTATTCTAGTCATCTGAGTTTGGATGGAATATACTACGACCGAAGGATCTTGTACTGGAAAATGGGCTTGAATGCCTACACAGCGAAGCATGTGAACGACGTATGACTTGTGCGAAAGTCAAGGTGGGACATCAGAAACCTTTTGGTTTGTGTCAGTAATCAGAAACACCTATTCGGAGATTGAAACAGACAGCCGCGGATTTTGCCGCTGGCCTACCTAAATCTCAGAACGGAACCGATATCACCTGAGTGATCATTGATTGTCTCATGTAACCAACTCACTTTCTTGTAATCAAGGAAACTGACGAGTCTTCATAGCTTGTAGATATTCCTCTGAGTGAGGCGGTTTTAGGCACGGGGTGCCAACTCCTGATACCTTGATTTTGGTTTATATCTGATTGATGGCAAACTAAACACAACATCTTCGACTCACGTCTAGACATGAGCAATGTTTACCACCGTAGGACGAACGGTCTGATGTAAACGAACCATCCTGACACACAAAGACATGCTGCGAGCATGTGCGTGATTGAATTTAGTAAACATTTGGAAGGACACTTATCTTTGGGAGAGTTCTACTGCAGCCGTTACTGTTTTAGTATTCATACATCTCTGTTTGAGGCATTGCATGGATGATAATGCCAACCTCCTTGTGGACTCGAACTCTTGGGAAGATTATTTAGATTGGAAGTCGTGAGGCGACAATGCGTGGTCGCCAGGAAATCTGATAACTTAGGAAACACTGGGAGTTCGTTGTAGGCAAACGCGTCATGAACGAAAGTTTCACCCTGGGAGGGTGCGGTGAGCTATGGGAAACGTGGCAAGCTTAATTTACAATGCTTTGGACATCTGGAATTCAGGAAAGAATCGGTGTCATGGCACACAAACTCGAGTTACTGTGAGGCCCTCTTTTTCGTTTTTTATAAAATAACATACAAGGGCGATTTAAAGTATAACTTTTATTAAAACATCCCAACGTTACCCGATTTAAAGATTTCAAAACTAGCAACACTAATACATACTTTTAACAAAATTTGGGCATGACCCATCCGTAAGACGAGCGTATCCCTGTTTTGTACAACTTCCAAACGATAATATTCATGACCCGTTCATCTAGACACGACTAAAACCCATAACATCAAGTTTTGAAAAGTATGACTACTAACAAGATTATGAAAATTAAACAAGTAATTGACCGAAAACATTTGTACAAACTAGCGGAACCGCTTGGTATGACCTAACATGAACACGTGCTCGCTCCGATTCTCCAAGTCGCCTAAATTGAGGATTTACCTACATTCAACCACAAAGCTTTAAAGGTTAGTCATAATATCTATTTCGCTTACAATACTAACATTTTAGTTCCATTCGCTTACATACTTTCATTTCTTTTACGCATTCGATTACTCAATTAAATGGGTAATGGCATATACTCTCATAATGAGATTCAAGCATACCACTTACGACCCGGTAACATCGGGTTAATTGCTTTCAACATAAATCGTTTGTTCTATCCGTATAACGGATTGAACTTCATACATTCGTTATTGCATTCGCGACCACCCGTTCTAAACGGATGGTACCTTATCCTTACTCGACTTGTTCAACTTGAACCGGTCGACTTGCATAGCTTATCATAACCTTCGTTAGCATAACCAAATCCGCAAGGGATTTGCTACCCACTTACTAATCATCATATTCATTATAACAAGGGCTGTTCTTCATAATCATTAACAAAATTTAAGTAAGGTTTTGTATGCAACGGAACATACAACTCAACACTGAAATTTAATTAGCAAACCATCATTTGTAAATCTACATGAAAGGAGAATTAAGTTCATATGAACTTACCGCGATCTTGAGATGCTTGTTCCTTCGAGTGACTTGCGCCTTCTTCCTTCTTCGCGCCTATAAGTCATAATCTCATACTTTAGCTTTCATAAACATTACTTACACAATCCTTTTAGTATGTTGTAGCGTCTACTAATCACATACATCATTATCATAAAGAAATTGCATCTTCCTAACAAGTATTCATGTAAAAACCATAACTAAGCTCACTTAGGCATTTCATCGAACACATTGTGTGCGTATTACTAATTTAGCACAATGTACAAGCATTTTAAACACGATTTCCATAGTTTACTCATTGATTAACATAAACATCTCTAACTTGGAAATTTATCATCCTAAACATGAATACCTAGTTCTTAATCAATTATTCATAACAATTTCATCAATCAACAATCAAATTAACATGTAGAACTTCACAATTTTTAACCTTCACTTGACATGCAAGTGGGTTTTTGCCCTAATCATACTCACATTCGAAATTTAGCATCTATTGATGTCTAAACATTCATAGCAACCATAAATCATACTAGATTTTGTATTACATTCACGAATTACAGTATACCCACATAACCAAACATCATCAAATAAGGAAATTTCACTTACTTGAGATCAAGAACACTTAGATGATCAGGATTCTTAGTTCATGCATTCGATTCTTCAACAATTTGGCTTTCAATTGATGGGATTTTGTGATTTAGGGTTTTTGAGAGGGAAGGAGTTCTCCCCCTGGACCTCACGATCGCACAGACACACACCAGACTAATCTGGTTTTATTTTTTTGTCATGTTTTAATTCCATATTTACATATCTAGTCCTTCATCTTTTAATCCCCATTCATTCTTTCTCATTTCTAATTACTAACTTGGTAACTTAATGCATATATGGGGTTTTTGATTTGTTAAATGTTATAAATCTTAATAATGGTCAAATTTCATATTTACCCTTTCTTTTCGTCAAAGTTTTGCGATGAAACATTAAAGCACGTCACATACGAAATTTGGGGTGTTACAAGTCTACCCCCCTTAAAGAAGGTTTCATCCCCGAAACCTGAATCCATACATTCTGACGAGTTTATTTGTTTCCCTTCGCGATTACATACCTCGAACTTCATTAACATGCTTTCATTCGATCATCCCTCGTGATGAATCGGTCGTTACTACTCTAAACTTGTCTAAAACATTTGGCAATTCAATCCTGTATGAATCAAAGCGATCCTATTACATTATTTCATGATCATCATTCAATTGTTCAACCTGATTTCTTAAAACTTATCCGTCAGCGTATTCATTGCCGCATACCTCTAACATCTACTTAGGGGAAATAATTATCATAATATTCATATTTGTTCATTCCTATTCATTCATATTAATTCACAAATCAAACATCATTCAATAGTTTCTAACTATTTAGTTTCTACATACTCCCTATCCTTTCGAGGCCAATATTTCTTTCACTGATGATCTCTCATAACTGCATGGTTAACCACAACTTAATGTATACGATTATACAAATCATGTACATACTATCTTGCTCTAATCTTTTACCATCTATCCCTAGGTTACAAGGGCCAACATAAGTCTTTAATCATGCTGTCAATATGATCATGTAATTAATACTTACATTTGAGCAACTCATATTACACTCGAGGTGTCGTACTCAGCTATACTTGTCATCACATTTCATAGCTGTCATACATACGTCATTCCTTCTAGCAATTGTAATACTAAGGTAATTACCTAACATTGTACCTCAAAGGGTTAATTCTTATCAACCTAGGTTCCGCTACATACGGGATTATAAGCTTATTATATATGCCCTTCCATTTACGTATGAGTGACATAAAACTTGACACAACCATTCATTCGATAATTGAGATTACACTCCACCACGTAGTGTTAGAACCCCACTCGTGGGCATCCTTTCACTAGCTTCAATACTATCATTTCACTAAGGTGCTGTTTGTTTTTTCTGCGGGAAAAGGTCTGCAGTCTGCGGACCACATCTGCAGGCATCTGCAGGAGAAGAGGTGGACCAAATGTCTGCAGTCTGCAAGGAGAAGAGGGTTTGTTTTTTTTTATATAAAAAGATCTTCACACACATAACACACACAAACACACACACAGACACCTCTGCTCTCTCTCTCTGCCTTCCTCACCACCACCAAGCACCACCGCCTTACACAACCACCGTCGTCACCACTACACCACCGCCCTTCACCGTCTCTCTCTCTCTCCTCTCACAGATCTCTCTCTCCTCCCTCGATCTCTCTCTCTCTGCCTTCATCACCACCACCGCAAACCCTAGCCTTGAACTTTCTCTCTCTACAAACTCTCTCTCTACAATCTGTCACCACCACCGCCATCTCCTTCTCCGGCCAGCCGTTTCTCCGGCACACCCATCTCCTTCTTCTCTGGCGCTGAATGTTTCTTCTTAAAACCGGTAAGTTGGGGATTTTGAGTGGGTTTTTGGATTTGAGGGGTTTTCATGGTGGTTGTGGTGGCAGGTGGATAGTGGTGACGGAAGTTGTGGTGGTGGCCGGCGGGAGTAGGTGGGGGTTGTGGCAGGTGGATGGTGGTTGCAGGTGGGGTGTGATGGCAGGTGGGTGTTGGTGACGGTGGTTGTGGCAGGGATGTGGTGGTGGCGGTGGTGGCAGGGATGTGGTGGTGGAGGTGGTGGCAGGGAAGAAGAGGTCTGTGCCAAGAAGAGGTTCCAAGAAGACATGGGTCATTGTCTGCGTGGTGAAGAGGTCTCGCAGACCTTTTTTAATGAAAGGTCTGCGAGAAAACAAACAAGCTGCAACATCCAAACGTCTGCCCGCGTCTGCGCGGCGCAGACATAAGTGGCCAGAAGTGCTTCTGGCCAAAAAACAAACACCACCTAAGAATTCCATCATATTTATCTATAAATAAATAGTTAGCACATAACCTTTCATAATTGTGTCCTACAGGGTGTTTGTTCGCCTATTATCTCTTTCAAATTTTCTTACGTACATGCTAAACATATCATACATTCCATTTCTTTTTATTGATTATCTCGCCAATTTTCGCAGTTTGACCTTTCAGTGTCAGATTAACACCCCCTTACCTATTGTGGTCGCATCGAGGTACACGTTCGTACCTTATACTTGAATAATTGCAAGGACTTCATTTATTTCGTTTGACCTTTCGGGAGTCTAATTGTAAATACATCCTCACATATGGGTATCAGTTATCCTATTCTGACACACCATTCTCTAATCGAGCCCAATGCTCCTATTAAAAATATAATCTTTTTATACCTACCTGGCGCGAGTCAGAACCCTTGGCTCGTCATTCATACTTTGCGACGGTTAATACTTTCCAAACTGTGACAATGCATGCCCATACATTATGCTCACCTATAAGTAATAAACTTGACAAATCGAACATTAAGTACCGGGTTCAAATGGCGATCGCCATTTGACCCGTATGACTCATTTTGAGTCTCGTTTTTAGTTTCTATTCTTATTCGTTTAATCCATCTTCATTTACGGATTCGAACTTTTAATTCATTACCTTTCATTCTTACTGGTTTGATCTGTGATTGCTTACGGATTCAACCTTTCAGTCCTTACATGGTCGAATCCATTTCTCAGATTCAAACATTTTCCTCCGTACCTTCCTTTCTTCTACTATATCATTTACCATGTCATTTCTTACGAAACGTTTTCATACTACTCTTCTTCATTCAACTTCGAGTGTTGGGTCCTAACACTTAATTCCATGTCCTATTTCATGTAGCGCGTCTCGACGCGACACTTTACATCCTATTTCCAGTGGTGTTCCCACCCTTCTTTCTTAAGTTCGTCTTACATTCAATCGTAGGCTTATACTTTTCATTCTTATCCTTCTTTCTTTCTTATATTGATCCGTTCCTTTAAGAATCGTTAGACCCCTTTTTGCTAGTTTGACCAGACATAAGTGAGGTGATTCTCATGTTTTTCTCGAGCTTCGGTCAATACATGCCCATCCCTTAATATACCATTTCCATTTGTTTGTTCACCGTATTAGGTGTTAATTCACCTACGTTCTCTAACATGTCTTTTACTAATGAGTATTCTACTTTACACGTTGTATTTCTTACGTAATACTTCCAGCATTTGTAAGTGATTATTACTCACTGACTTCTACAATATAACCTTTTAAGGTCAACCACCACCCAGTACCTTTGTATATAAGTATTGTAGTACGGGTTGTTCTTACTTTCAATTCGAACACACTTACAAAACGCCTTTAGCTAACATCTGAACTATTATCCTTTCCATACCTTTCATTATCATTACCAAGTTCTCATTTATTTATACGTTCCACTTAATTTCAATTATTCTAACACGCATACATCTTTATGTAAATACATTCGAAGTGATTGCAATTTCACCTTCCTTTAGCATCCATGTTCATGCTTACTTTATTACTTCCTCTTAACCCTTTTTGCCATCCATGTTCAAGTAAATTGACGGATTCCCATCCTTACATATCAGTACTTTCGTAATATCATTAGTTTATGTGAGCATATATATGACTGTTCACTTTCTTTCTATTCATACGTTAATCGACTTTCGTTAGTAGAATTTTGTATAAGTGAGACGTTCATTAATAGTTATCTCATTTCAATTCCATACAACTAACTATCACCCATCATAACACGTAATTCATCTAGTACGTAACACATTAACTCTTTACTTAAACAATTGTGTCTAATGGCCATCTCATGATATCCCTATACTATTGACCTTCGGAAAGTCAACTGTCTCGTTTACACACTTCAAGCCTTTGAACATGTATTCATCTAAATATGGTAGGTCATAATAATAATATCTTGCGTATCTCATACTCGTATTGTACGACATGTACAATTTACGTGATCCTCTAATCAATACATATATACATTCACATACACGTATTTTCACATGCTAATGCTCCATGATTCTACAATTAGCAAATTTCATTCGGAACATCTATATAACATAATTTGAACATATCCATTACTAATTAGCTCGTATGATTCACATTTAGCACATATTCGCCTCTTAATCATACTAAAGAAAATCATTAAATACACATAAACATCACACCATTCATGTACAAAGTACAAGCCTCTAGTGCATAATTCTATCAAAGCATACATTCATCCGAATTTTCATACGAATTCCAACTCCACTTTATACATTCGTCATTCATTTCATGCTATTCCATATGTTACATTCGACTTTTATAAATTTTACTTTATCGCCGACGATCTACCTAACTTTACATAACTTATTATATCTTCTAATAATTTGACAAGAGCATAAAACGGGCATTTCTGAGAAGTATGGGAACTTAAATTATAGTTCACAAGCTTTCAACACAGTTCGCATTTTCGTCCTCGATTACTATATTCGTAATTATGCATATCAATTTTTTAACTTTCTAAGTTCTCATCATTCATTTCATACCTTTGTACACATCACATTCATCTTTATAAATTTTTATCCCAATACTATCATTCATTCTACCCTTACATACTTGTTTTGCCTCGTAAAAGACTTAACGGGACCGTGAATCGGGCTTTCGGAAGGTACCGTTAATTAAAATTAGGAAAAACAAAAATTTCTTCAGACCGGTTTGCGCAAGCCGTCGGCGACGGCCTTGCCTCCCGTCGGCGACGGGATCCAGAATATGGCGTTGGCCACTTTTGCCCGTCGACAGGCAATTAGGGCGTCGACAACATGGGGGGCGTCGGCGACGGCCAGAGGCCCGTCGGCGACGACCCTTCCTTTGCTGAATCACTGAAAAATTTGTCCACACACAGCTGTGTTGATTATCTGAGTACAATGTCACACAGCTGTGTCAGCCTTGCTACACACCCTGATCTCAGCAACAAGCATCAATGGTCCACACAGCTGTGTCACTTAACGACACACCTGTGTGCGACGCCAGACCTGATAAAACCCAATGTTTAACTCCCATTATTACTATTTCACATGCTTAACTTAAATATTTATCATAAACACACTATACATACTTGTATTAAACAAAAACTTAAACTTTTACCTCATTGGCGATCTCGGAGCGAGCATACTTTTGCATGAGCCGTCGGTTTGAGTTCAAGCACTATTATTCTTGCTCGAATCCCTCAAACCTAGGCTCTGATACCAACTTGTGAGGCCCTCTTTTTCGTTTTTTATAAAATAACATACAAGGGCGATTTAAAGTATAACTTTTATTAAAACATCCCAACTTTACCCGATTTAAAGATTTCAAAACTAGCAACACTAATACATACTTTTAACAAAATTTGGGCATGACCCATCCGTAAGACGAGCGTATCCCTGTTTTGTACAACTTCCAAACGATAATATTCATGACCCGTTCATCTAGACACGACTAAAACCCATAACATCAAGTTTTGAAAAGTATGACTACTAACAAGATTATGAAAATTAAACAAGTAATTGACCGAAAACATTTGTACAAACTAGCGGAAGCGCTTGGTATGACATAACATGAACACGTGCTCGCTCCGATTCTCCAAGTCGCCTAAATTGAGGATTTACCTACATTCAACCACAAAGCTTTAAAGGTTAGTCATAATATCTATTCCGCTTACAATACTAACATTTTAGTTCCATTCGCTTACATACTTTCATTTCTTTTACGCATTCGATTACTCAATTAAATGGGTAATGGCATATACTCTCATAATGAGATTCAAGCATACCACTTACGACCCGGTAACATCGGGTTAATTGCTTTCAACATAAATCGTTCGTTCTATCCGTATAACGGATTGAACTTCATACATTCGTTATTGCATTCGCGACCACCCGTTCTAAACGGATGGTACCTTATCCTTACTCGACTTGTTCAACTTGAACCGGTCGACTTGCATAGCTTATCATAACCTTCGTTAGCATAACCAAATCCGCAAGGGATTTGCTACCCACTTACTAATCACCATATTCATTATTACAAGGGCTGTTCTTCATAATCATTAACAAAATTTAAGTAAGGTTTTGTATGCAACGGAACATACAACTCAACACTTAAATTTAATTAGCAAACCATCATTCGTAAATCTACATGAAAGGAGAATTAAGTTCATATGAACTTACCGCGATCTTGAGATGCTTGTTCCTTCGAGTGACTTGCGCCTTCTTCCTTCTTCGCGCCTATAAGTCATAATCTCATACTTTAGCTTTCATAAACATTACTTACACAATCCTTTTAGTACGTTGTAGCGTCTAGTAATCACATACATCATTATCATAAAGAAATTGCATCTTCCTAACAAGTATTCATGTAAAAACCATAACTAAGCTCACTTAGGCATTTCATCGAACACATTGTGTGCGTATTACTAATTTAGCACAATGTACAACCATTTTAAACACGATTTCCATAGTTTACTCATTGATTAACATAAACATCTCTAACTTGGAAATTTATCATCCTAAACATGAATACCTAGTTCTTAATCAATTATTCATAACAATTTCATCAATCAACAATCAAATTAACATGTAGAACTTCACAATTTTTAACCTTCACTTGACATGCAAGTGGGTTTTTGCCCTAATCATACTCACATTCGAAATTTAGCATCTATTGATGTCTAAACATTCATAGCAACCATAAATCATACTAGATTTTGTATTACATTCACGAATTACAGTATACCCACATAACCAAACATCATCAAATAAGGAAATTTCACTTACTTGAGATCAAGAACACTTAGATGATCAGGATTCTTAGTTCATGCATTCGATTCTTCAACAATTTGGCTTTCAATTGATGGGATTTTGTGATTTAGGGTTTTTGAGAGGGAAGGAGTTCTCCCTCTGGACCTCACGATCGCACACACACACACCAGACTAATCTGGTTTTATTTTTTTGTCATGTTTTAATTCCATATTTACATATCTAGTCCTTCATCTTTTAATCCCCATTCATTCTTTCTCATTTCTAATTACTAACTTGGTAACTTAATGCATATATGGGGTTTTTGATTTGTTAAATGTTATAAATCTTAATAATGGTCAAATTTCATATTTACCCTTTCTTTTCGTCAAAGTTTTGCGATGAAGCATTAAAGCACGTCACATACGAAATTTGGGGTGTTACAGTTACCCGACAAATTGGGTAACGTGAACAACGTCATTTAGGTCTCGAATCTAAGGCAGTGTTTGAGGAAACATTTGTAATACCTCATTTAGACAAGTTGCAGTGGTCGAGGAGCCAATCAAAGACATAGACGAGGAAGTAAGGTTTGTTAACACAATCCAATTTCCTATTGTGAGAGTTCGTTGTAACTCAAGACGTGGACCGGAGTTCACGTGGGAACGCAATGATCAGAGTAAGCTCTAGTATCCTCAGTTGTTCAAATGGTTGCATCAACTACTGATATCATTGGCGAATTTTCGGGATGAAATTCCCTTTCAAGTTGGGGATGATGTGGCACCCATGGAAAATATACAATCATCCTGATCTAACGCCGTGACTATTCTGGATTGCTTATCAAATTTCGGGATGAAATTTCTTTCAAGTTGTGGATGATGTGACAACCCGAGATTTCAAGACCCTTCCTTTACGCGTCACCTGTTTTACAATCCTGCTTTACATTTCATTGTACGTTGCATCATGTATATTATTTGGGAATGATATTAGTTACTTGGTGGTTTTATGAGGTTAGCATTCACTTAAATCATGAGCTGATTTGAATAGTGGCCGACAAAAGGGTTTAAACAATTCATTTCATTGGACCTTTAAAATGAATCTATATATTCTAAAGAATCAAATGGATTGTGCACAGTGAATCACATGATTTCTGTTGTAGAGTATTAATGAGGCCGACACTTGTTTTATAAAAATGACAAAACCCTTTCATCACCACACATTGCTTGACGAAAGACTGCTTGCTCGACGAAAGATGTGTGGCCTTGACAAAAAATGAAGTTTCGCCGAACATGGGCTTCGGCCCAGAAAGGTGCGCGGCCCAAATGATTTCAATCTTATTAACTCCGTAGTAACCTTAAACACGGGAACCCTAGAACTCCTCCTGGAACCTGACGGCAACACCCCTCCCTCATGAAGCTTTTCCCTTCGAGTTCCTCTAGTATCTCGGTTATTTCGATTAATATATTACCCTCCTTGGTTGTTTAAATCCCCCATTATATGTGATCTTTTGTATGATCAATGGTTAAAGTTTTTATGCTATAATAACTTGGATTAGATGAACAACATGATTTGGTAGGGATCGAGACTTATGTTGTTATGATTTGAAAGTTGGTGTGCAATCTAGTTGCATAAACCGAACGCGAATAACGCATAACGGTTAACCGAAAGAGTCACGAACAGGTTTCCTAAGTTAACATGCCTTAAATATGTTGTGATATCAGTAGGATAACTTCCATTATGCCCAAAACGAGTTTAATCTCAATTTAAGCCCCGTAGGGGTATTTTGGTCATTTTAAAGATTATAAAAGGGATAAATTATAATTTTGTGATTCGGGTCTGACATAATCAGTAAAACAACTTAATTTAATAGGTTACATCAGTTGGTAATAAGTCTTATATGACAAAATGGTTTTATACCTATACTATGTGTTTAATACGCGTAAAAAGCCATTTTAAGCGATCTTCGGGTTAAACAGGAAATCTGAGTTTTCTGATCAGGTAATAAAGTTCAACGTACTTCATTTATCATATATAATCAGTAGCCGAAGGCTTCGTGTCTAAATGTTATGAAAAACTCGTTTTATAAGCAAAAGGGTATAATCGGTATTTATCGAATCAAGGCAATAACCTTAGGTTATGATCAGTTTAAAAATAATTAAAAATCTTTAAAAATCCCAAAATATTATATTACATTAATGGGTAAAAGGTTTGGTGTCAAAATTGTGTTTAGATAGGCTTTATGCTAATTGCGCCGTTTAATTACTAAAAAGCTTTTTAAGTGCGCGATTGAGCATAACTCCTAATCTATACCTCCAACTGATATGAAATTTTTGGGACATGTTTATACATCAGTAACAAAGGTTATTGTCCTTTCATATTTCCAAAATTCTCGTTTTATGGTCAAAAGGGCATTATGGTCAACATTAGGCGAATAACGGAAACGTGTAAACGAATCGGACAAACAATGGACCAATCACAGAGGGTTATACTATCATGTAACCCGGACCTAATGAAGCTTTAAGGCATGTATAAACTAGTCTAGATCGGATCAGAACTGAAAGTCAAAGCGAAAGTCAAACTATGCGACTTTCGGTTCCGAACTTAGTCTAAACAGAAAATTGTCGGATCAACCAAGCTTAGACCAGTTCTTATACTTATTACCAAGTTATATGAGTGATAAAATATGTTACACGTCTTCTACATTGTTAATTATACTTTAATTTGAAGATTATGTTTTTTTGTTGACTTTTTATAACAACTTTGACCCGACAAATGATCTAGTTAGAGCGGGAATCAGAGGGTGCCCTTTTAAGGGTTTAATGCCCACATAATTACCAACTTATAACTACCTTTACTTTGACTAATCGCTGTTTCATTAGCGATTAATCGTTAAGTCAAACCTTAATTACGACAGTTTGACTTTAAGCTAATTAACTAAGTAAAACACGATTAAGGAAGGTTAAGGAAGCTTACCAAGGTCCTATGCACGACCAGTGATGCTTAGGGAAGACTCTTGAGCTCCAGAAATGATCAGAAGTTGAGTTTGGAATGAATGATCAAAGTTGCAACAATGAGGCCTTTATATAGTGCTTTTGATTGCTTGTGATCATGACAAATAACTCTAGGACTGATCACTGATCAATAACAAGTGTCCCTAGTGCCTAATAGCTAGTTTAGATTGCACATGTGGATGAAAAATATCAATGTAAGTCGGTTAAACTCGTTAACAGGCTGCCGTTACGTTTTCTGTTACTGGGGCCTCCTTACGGACCGTAAGCGGAGGGTCTTGCGGTCCGTAAGAGCCTCTTACGGACCGTAAGACCAGGTCCTTGCGGTCCGTAAGCCTTTACCAGAAGGCAAATTTTTTGTAACCTTTCAAGCTTTGAAAGGGCAACTTAGGTATTACAATTTTTGGGGATTGAATTATCAGTATGGGACCTTTAGTTCATGCTTGAACAGTTATGACCACTTTGAAATGTCCTAAAGTTGACTTGGATTCTTTTGAAATGGCCATAAACGAAGGTTGTCGTGCACATCCTCATAGGATCCTATCTTGTGCATAAATTTGAATTATTCACTACCAAAATGGTCGGACTTGAATATATCAGATGTTTATAATATAGATTTGGGTCTTGGGATTTATAACGAGGTCGTTCAGAGGTATAAATTAACATGTCGACACTTTTAAATCCTTCCATACATCTTTTAATTCGATCCGGGTTCCTGACACATTTATTTACTATGACACGTGTCTGTATTTTATTGGACGTGAATTTTCGAGGTGTTACATCCTCACCCCCTTAAAAGAAATCTCGACCCCGAGATTTACTGAAACAAATGAGGGTATTTCTCTTTCATTGTGGACTCTACCTCCCACGTATACTCGGGACCTCTACGGGCGTCCCATTTCACTTTTACGATCGGCACATGCTTCATTCAAAGCTTCTTAACCTGTCGATCCTCAATCGACACAGGTTTTTCCACAAACTTCAAGCTCTCTTCTATGTGTACATCTGTATGTGGTATGACTAGTGATTCAATAGCTAGACATTTCTTCAGATTGCAGATGTGGAATACATTGTGAATACCACTGAGCTCTTCAGGTAAGTTTAACTTATAAGCAACTGATCCGACACATTCGATGACCTCGAATGGTCCTATGTACCTCGGGCTTAACTTGCCTTTCTTACCAAATCGCATCACTCCCTTCCAGGGTGATACTTTAAGCAACACTTTGTCACCTACCTCGAATTTCAGAGGTTTACGCTTTAAGTCTGCGTAGCTTTTTTGCCTATCTCTGGCAGCTTTCAGGCGATCACGAATCTGGACAATCTTGTCCGTCGTTTCAAAGACTATTTCAGGTCCTGTCAGTTGGACATCTCCAACTTCCGCCCAACAAACGGGTGTTCTGCATTTTCTACCGTACAAGGCCTCGAAAGGCGCGGCTTTGATGCTCGTATGATAGCTATTATTATACGAGAACTCGATTAATGGCAGGTGGTTATCCCAACTACCACCTAAGTCAATCACACATGCACGAAGCATGTCTTCCAAGGTTTGGATGGTACGCTCACTCTGCCCGTCCGTCTGAGGATGGTAAGCCGTACTAAAGTTTAAGCGCTTGCCCAAAGATTGTTGGAAACTTTTCCAAAAATGCGATGTGTATCTAGTATCTCTGTCAGAGATAATAGCCACTGGTACGCCATGCAGAGATACAATCTTGTCTACGTACAATTGGGCTAACATGTCGGAGCTATAGGTCTCCTTAATGGGTAGGAAATGTGCTGACTTAGTCAGTCTATCCACTATTACCCATATAGTATCATTTCCTTTCCTTGTCTTTGGCAACTTGGTAATGAAATCCATTGTCACCATTTCCCATTTCCATGTGGGAAGCTCAGGCTGTTGTAGCAAACCTGACGGCTTCTGATGTTCAGCTTTGACTTGCGCACACGTTAAACATTTCGCTACATAGGTAGCTATAGACTTCTTCAAGCCTATCCACCAGAAATTTGCTTTCAGATCCTGGTACATTTTGTCAGCTCCAGGATGAACGGAGTATTTAGAACTGTGGGCTTCCTGGAGGATAAAATCCCGAAGTCCTCCATAAATAGGAACCCATATTCGTCCATTTAACCTCAGGATTTCGTCCTTGCCATGGGATAGCTGTTCTTCAGTTACTCCTAGCTTTTCATTAGGATAGTTAGCTTCCAGCACAGCTTCCTTCTATGCTGCTAACAACCTTTCATTCAAACTATTCTTTATCTCAATGCTCTTGGCATTGATTCTTATAGGCTTCACTTTTTCCTTTCGACTCAAGGCATCGGCGACTACATTCGCCTTGCCGGGATGGTATCTTATCTCACAGTCATAATCATTCAAAGTCTCCATCCAACGTCGTTGCCTCATGTTCAAATCCTTTTGGTTAAATAAGTGCTGGAGGCTCTTGTGATCAGAATAGATCACACACTTGATACCATATAAATAGTGCCTCCAGAGCTTCAGTGCAAATACAACGGCACCCAACTCCAAGTCATGGGTGGTGTAATTCTTCTCATGCACCTTTAACTGACGTGAAGCATAGGCAATAACTTTGCCTTTCTGCATAAGCACACATCCCATCCCGGTGTGTGATGCATCACAATATACCACAAACTCTTCTATTCCATCAGGCAATGTTAACACAGGAGCATTGCTCAACTTTTGCTTGAGAACATCGAAGGATTCTTGCTGCTTAGGACCCCAATCGAACTTTATTTTCTTCTTAGTCAAAGAAGTTAGGGGTGCAGCGATTCTCGAAAAATTTTCAATGAAATGCCTGTAATATCCTGCCAATCCCAAGAAACTACGAATCTCTGTAGGCGTCTTCGGCTCTTTCCAATTCATGACAGCTTCAACTTTAGCGGGATATACCTGAATTCCACGTTCACTAACCACGTGTCCGAGGAATTGGACTTCACGAAGCCAAAATTCACACTTAGAGAATTTGGCGTAGAGCTTTTCTCGATGAAGCAGTTCCAGGATACATCGAAGATGCTTCTCATGGCCAGCCTGACTCTTGGAGTAAATGAGAATGTCATCGATGAAGACGATGACGAATTTATCTAGGTAAGCTTTGCAGACACGATTCATGAGATCCATGAATGCGGCTGGTGCATTAATGAGCCCAAAAGGCATCACTAGGAACTCGTAATGACCATAACGAGTCCTAAATGCAGTCTTGTGCACATCTTCATCTTTAACCTTCAATTGATGAATGCCTGACCTCAAATCAATCTTAGAGAAGTAGCTTGCCCCTTGTAATTGATCGAACAGATCGTCGATTCTGGGAAAAGGATACCTATTCTTGATAGTGACTTTATTAAGCTCGCGATAATCGATGCATAGACGCATCGATCCATCCTTTTTCTTCACAAACAGGATTGGCGCTCCCCAAGGAGACGAACTAGGTCTAATGAAACCTTTTGCCAATAAATCATCCAGCTAAGTCCTTAACTCTTTCATCTCGGTTGGTGCCATCCTATAAGGTGCTCTCGCAACAAGTGCTGCTCCGGGGATGATGTCAATTCTGAATTCTACTTGCCTATCTGGTGGTAAACCAGGTAGTTCTTCAGGAAAAACTTTAGGGTATTCAGAAATGACGGGAATATCTTCAACCTTAGGCTTCTGCTCATCAATAGTTACTTGTGCCATATAAATGACACAACCCTTCTTCAAACATCTAGATGCCTTGAGCATAGACACGTGCTCAGGCAGTCCATACTTAGTATCTCCTTGGATTGTCAAAGACTCGCCATGAGGAGTTTTGACAACCACTTGTTTCTGAGCACAAACGATCTGGGCTTGGTTGCGAGACAACCAATCCATGCCTATTACTATATCGAAACCAGCTAATTTCAAAGGAAGTAAAGACAATGGAAAATAGTGGTTCCTAATGGATATAACACATCCATCTAACACGGTCGACGATGTTTCTATGGTTCCATCGGCTTATTCCACCTCATATTTCACACTTAGGGTTTTAACAGGTAAATTCAGCAACTTACAAAACTTATTATCTACAAATGATTTATCAGCTCCTGAATCAAATAACACTCTTGCATAAACATCATTTATGAGGAAGGTACCTGTGATCACATTATCGTCCTGGAAAGCTTCCTTTGCATCCATCCGAAAGACCCTTGCATTGGTCTTTTTCCCATCATCGGTCTTCTTTGCAAGCTTTGGGTAGTTGGATTTGATATGCCCTTTTTCATTGCAGCTATAGCACGTAGCATCCTTGATTTTCTTACAATCCAAGGTCTTGTGCTCTGAAGACTTGCAAATCCCACATGCCCTTGGCTGTGACTGGGATTTTGACTTGTATCTGCACTTCCCGAAGTGCTATTTCTAACAGATCTTACAATTGGGTTTATCACCCGATTGACGACCATCTTTCTTAGACACAGAACTCTTTTTGTGGTCCGTATTACCCTTGTGCTTCTTCTCAGATCTTCGTGAGTTATCATCCTAACGCTTCCTCTTACCTTCTTCAGAATTCTTGAGCGATCTTAGCCTGACCGCATCCAAGGTAAGGGACAGAGCTAGATCAGCTGCTGACCTAAAAGTAGCAGGTCTAGATGCCTTAACACTGGCTTTTATCTCTGGGGCCAAACCCCCAATGAAGCGAGCAATTCGCTTGGGTTCCAGTGTTATCAGATACGGAACTAGCCTAGACAGGGTGTTGAAACTGGTGAGGTAAGCTTGGCAATCCAGATTCTTCATCACCAATGATAAGAAATTTGATTCAATTTTCTCAACCTCATGCTGAGGGCAGTAATTCTCTTTGATGAGTGCAACAAATTGATCCCAAGACAGATTGTACAATGGAATCTTCCCAGTAGCCTGGATTAGAGACCTCCACCAGGCTAGTGCTTCTCCTTTAAACGACTGAGATACATACTTCACAACATCCCTATCAGCATAACCACTGATATCCACCACAGTATCCATTTCATCCAACCACGTCATGCTGTCTATGGCTCCTTTTTCCCCAGTGAAATCCCGGGGTTTGCAGGAAACAAAGTACTTATAAAGTACAGGAACTGATACGTGGTTTATCATCAAATACTATCCTCTTGGATGGAACACTGTTTTGGTTTGAGGAATATTGATCATCATCTTTCTTTGGCTCATCTCTCTTAGAGGGCGGCTTGCTGTGAGCCTGTGAATGAGTCTTAGGCTTGGAGTGAGGTGCGGATAGGGTCCTACTTCGAGTCCCGCTAGATTCATTATACTGTCGCTCTATAGCCTTTGTAACCGCATTGTCTATTAATGCTTGCAGTTCTGCACCCGCTATGTTAATTCGGGTGTTATCGTGATCCTCCCTTGGGTGACTATTGATTTCATCCGAGTCAGCCATGTATTTTGAACTGTTACATAAGATATTGACAATAATTTATTTGGGAGTTTATTATGGAATTGCCTTTTATGGCAATTCATTAACCATGGTAAACATAGGCCATATTGGGTTAATTTGTTAATTATATCTATTTAGGATTTTTATTATAATTTGTCCTAATTATAAGACAATAACAGTATTATCAGTGGCACAAAAGGCCTAGTCACAGGGACATTCTAAATCATAAGCCATGATTTCAGAGAATCAAGGCATTAGGGTTTGAACATAGTTCTTTACCTTTTTCTGACAGGGAGTCGTAGACTACTACTGTCTTTTGTCTTTTATGACAATGAGTATGGCCCGTAGGCACTACATTACTTATGGATATTTAATATATGATCATCTTAATTGATGATGTAAACCCATGATTTATAGATCATTAGGTTAGGATATGAATCTTCTGAAGAATCCTATTATAAGAATGACGTGTGTGATTTTAACGAATCACGTCTGCCAGGAACGTTAACATGTTTTCAGATGTTAACAGGGATTTGAATCTTTTTAAACAGGTCTTACCATTTTGGCCGAGTCTTTTAATGACATGCAGGCTAGGTTACACCTTTAAGATTCTTATTCAATATTTAATAGGCAGGATTATTTTTAAAAGGAATGATTTTTAATTTATTTATTTCATGTATAATATATTATGCATATCATGGTAAAAATGAAAATTTTAAAACTTAACATTCCATTAAATATAAAAAGAAATACATATTGCCCTAAACGGGACTTTTAACACAAATAACTTGCCCGCGCAGGGGCTAAACGGATAAAACAAGTCTTCGCAGGGACTGATTACAAAGATAGGTGTCCACGCAGGGACTAAGTACATAAATAGATGTCAACGCAAGGACTTGATTAAAACAAGGAAATATAATAATACATATAGGGATTTAATAATCCATCTTCTTCTTTCCTTTTAACAAGCTTGCCAGGCCCTTGAGGAATCCACGGTTGTTCCTACGCTCTTCTTCAAAATCTCGTTCCACCCTGTTTAACCTGTGGAGGATTTCTTCTTGTTCCGGTGGGGAAAAATGTGGTGGCTGCGACTGCTGCCGAATCGGAGGTCGAGCTGGTATTTGATACCCATGAGTTGGGTATCCCACTCCCCAGGGAGCTCCATATGGTCCTTCCGGATGAAGGGCGTTGTAGTTTGCCGCTACGAGGTATGGGTCGGCTTCAGCATAGTTGTAATGAGTGTGAGCCGGTTGCTCAAATGGATTATACGCCGTGGAACCGGCGTATGTAGGTATCGGATTAACAAATCCCATTGGTGGCGGTGGTGGTGCAACTGGTGCAGAATTCTCCTCTGCAACTGGGTTTGAAGGCCCACCCATTTGTGGGTCTTCATGCGGTAGCGGATAGTGACTGCCACTTGAGTGATGAGGGGTGCTAAAGTGAAAATCCCCTGGTCGTGCGGATATACATGCGCTTGTTCTTCTATGCCTCGGTGGTTCTGGAGGCGCTAGTTGTACTGGCGGTGGTGGTGACGTGACTACCAGGAAACGCGAATCCTCGGAGGGATCCTGCTGCTGCTGCTCATGAGGCGATAAATGGTGAGAGGGTATAAAATACCACTCATGCTGGTTGAACCTTGCTTGGTAACTGTCTGGACCACGGTAAGGTGATCCATGGAAAGATGATCCATCAGAGACTTCAATAGGGTGGTTGGGGGTCCCGGTTGCAGGCTCGACGGGATCCGTGTCCTCGTCCATGTCCATTGCATGGTCCCCCGAGAAATGGTCTTCAGGTCCTAGTGGGTTAAAACCAACTGGTTCTTCGATATAGTTGGCCGGGTTGATCTGGCCCTGAAAGACAGGAGTGGGGTCGCCAAAGGAACGGTGTGAAACAGACCACTGCAACGGCAAGAAGGAATGGCGGGAGTCTTAGGGCTCGTTTTCCGAGTGCGGCCCAAAGGAGTGACGATAGGGAGGCGTTGAGCTATGCGAGACAGACCGTCTAGCGGGCTCCAGATGGTTCCTCCAGTTTCCCTGAGGATCGGCACTCATAGTAGTAGAAGGAGTTCGCCGGTGTGAAGGACCGGCCTCGTGATCGTTGGGGGCGGACATTGGCCCCTTGCCTCGTCCTCCTCTTCTGAATCTCGGTGGCATGTTTCCTGTTAACAAATAAAAGATACAACAAGGAAATATAAAGGACAATTTAAAATTAAAACAATTTGGATTAGTCCTAAGTTCTTTGTCTAGACTCGAAAATTTAGGAATGTGCAATTGTGTCACTGAGACTAAACACAAAAGGCTAGTGTTTAATTCACTCAGTGTTGGCTCTGATACCAACCTGTCACACCCCGATATTTCCACGTATTACCGATGGGCCCGGTGGGGGAGTATCGTGACGTAGTTGATATCATTATAGTCAAACAACACAATATTTAAATGCACAGCGGAAGCAAAAGATGTATTCATATCAACGAATAAAATTGTAATATCATGTATCACAAAATAGTTGAAAATAATCCACAGGTGGAGCAAATAAAAAGAAATATTGTTCAACAGACTGAATTGCATCCAAGCTTGCGAGACTCATACAGATGCTAAGGAGAAAGCCAGCCTATTACGAGTAGTACCTGCACTTAATCTTTTTGGGAAAATACGTCAGTTTACACTGGTAAATACAATCAACTGACTCATTTTGAAAGGTTTAGAAAATTGATTTAAATGCACAAGGCACAAACATTTTTATAACTTGGGATAATTATTTGAATATAATACTTGTAAACGAATTACATGTTTCTTATGCGTTTAGTAGCCCGGTTCGTGCCGGGTTAAAGATCAATAGACGCACCACATTATTTATTTTGGCACTGACGGGTGTACGCCTACACCCCGTGCTTAGGTCGTGGCCATTTCGAAAAATGATGCCAAGGATATCTGGGACATGGTCATTAACCCCCAAAGGCGTTTAAGCAACAAAACATATTTTTAAACGGGTCATCTCGATAATACTTAACCACTAATCGATTAAGGTCGAATGCCCGACCAAGCGGTATCTTAGATACCGTACCCCAAGCCCGAATAAGGGAAAATAAGTTTAAAAGTATTTACCTGAGCAAAGTATAATCACAAGTAGCAAGTGTAGATAGCTTTTACTGGGTCTCCTATTCTGGAACGAAGGTTTATAATAACCTATTAGAATCCTAACGGGTCTTTAATTAAGCCTAAACTTAGACCGGTTAGTTTTAAAGGAAGATACGGTTTGAACGCATGATTAAGCAAAGACCGGAATAGAATGTGATTTAGAGCAAACAAGTTTGAAGACTTATATAATATGGGTATACTAAACACATTCTGGATTTTGAGATAAAAATGACAAGGTTTGACCTGTTTCGGCTAATTTATGCAAACTAGTTGCATAAACCGAACCGAACGCGAATAACGCATAACGGTTAACCGAAAGAGTCACGAACAGGTTTCCTAAGTTAATATGCCTTAAATATGTTGTGATATCAGTAGGATATCTTCCATTATGCCCAAAACGAGTTTAATCTCAATTTAAGCCCCGTAGGGGTATTTTGGTCATTTTAAAGATTATAAAAGGGATAAATTATAATTCTGTGATTCGGGTCTGACATAATCAGTAAAACAACTTAATTTAATAGGTTACATCAGTTGGTAATAAGTCTTATATGACAAAATGGTTTTATACCTATACTATGTGTTTAATACGTGTAAAAAGTCATTTTAAGTGATTTCCGGGTTAAACAGGAAATCTGAGTTTTCTGATCAGGTAATAAAGTTCAACGTACTTCATTTATCATATAAAATCAGTAGCCGAAGGCTTGGTGTCTAAATGTTATGAAAAACTCGTTTTATAAGCAAAAGGGTATAATCGGTATTTATCGAATCAAGGCAATAACCTTAGGTTATGATCAGTTTAAAAATAATTAAAAATCTTTAAAAATCCCAAAATATTATATTACATTTATGGGTAAAAGGTTTGGTGTCAAAATTGTGTTTAGATAGGTTTTATGATAATTGCGCCGTTTAATTACTAAAAAGCTTTTTAAGTGCACGATTGAGCATAACTTCTAATCTATACCTCCAACGGATATGAAATTTTAGGGACATGTTTATACATCAGTAAAAAAGGTTATTGTCCTTTCATATTTCCAAAATTCTCGTTTTATGGTCAAAAGGGCATTATGGTCAAAATTAGGCGATTAACGAAAACGTGTAAATGAATCGGACAAACAATGGACCAATCACAGAGGGTTATACTATCATGTAACCCGGTCCTAATGAAGCTTTAAGGCATGTCTAAACTAGTCTAGATCGGATCAGAATTGAAAGTCAAAGCGAAAGTCAAACTATGCGACTTTCGGTTCCGAACTTAGTCTAAACAGAAAATTCTCGGATCAACCAAGCTTAGACCAGTTCTTATACTTATTACCAAGTTATATGAGTGATAAAATATGTTACACGTCTTCTACATTGTTAATTATACTTTAATTTGAAGGTTATGTTTTCTGTTGACTTTTTATAGCAACTTTGACCCGACAAATGATCTAGTTAGAGCGGGAATCAGAGGGTGCCCTTTTAAGGGTTTAATGCCCACATAATTACCAACTTATAACTACCTTTACTTTGACTAATCGCTGGATCATTAGCGATTAATCGTTAAGTCAAACCTTAATTACGACGGTTTGACTTTAAGCTAATTAACTAAGTAAAACACGATTAAGGAAGGTTAAGGAAGCTTACCAAGGTCCTATGCACGACCAGTGATGCTTAGGGAAGACTCTTGAGCTCCATAAATGATCAGAAGTTGAGTTTGGAATGAATGATCAAAGTTGCAACAATGAGGCCTTTATATAGTGCCTTTGATTGCTTGTGATCATGACAAATAACTCTAGGACTGATCACTGATCAATAACAAGTGTCCCTAGTGCCTAATAGCTAGTTTAGATTGCACATGTGGATGAAAAATATCAATGTAAGTCGGTTAAACTCGTTAACAAGCTGCTGTTACGTTTTCTGTTACTAGGGCCTCCTTACGGACCGTAAGCGGAGGGTCTTGCGGTCCGTAAGAGCCTCTTACGGACCGTAAGACCAGGTCCTTGCGGTCCGTAAGCCTTTACCAGAAGGCAAATTTTTTGTAACCTTTCAAGCTTTGAAAGGGCAACTTAGGTATTACGATTTTTGGGGATTGAATTATCAGTATGGGACCTTTAGTTCAAGCTTGAACAGTTATGACCACTTTGAAATGTCCTAAAGTTGACTTGGATTCTTTTGAAATGGCCATAAACGAAGGTTGTCGTGCACATCCTCATAGGATCCTATCTTGTGCATAAATTTGAATTATTCACTACCAAAATGGTCGGACTTGAATATATCAGATGTTTATAATATAGATTTGGGTCTTGGGATTTATAACGAGGTCGTTCAGAGGTATAAATTAACATGTCGACACTTTTAAATCCTGCCATACATCTTTTAATTCGATCCGGGTTCCTGACACGTTTATTTACTATGACACGTGTCTGTATTTTATTGGACGTGAATTTTCGAGGTGTTACATGTTGGTTTTATATAATGATGAATATATGCGTGTCAAGAATGATTATGTAAATGAATGAAGCCTGATTATGATTTCATGATGAAACTGTTAGAGATTTAGGATTGTTGCTATTAGCTTGATTGTGTAACGGTTTGAGCCAAGATTAGGGGTGCTTAAACATAAATGTAAATGGACTTAATCAAACGATTTGATCTATTTTGGGACGGGAACAACTGTTTGCTAGAACTTTGGAACTGTGAAGGACTAGGTCGACGAAAGACCCAACTCGACGAAACACTTTGGTGTTTCGCTACTC
Organism: Helianthus tuberosus; assembly: GCA_030545235.1. Lineage (NCBI taxonomy): Eukaryota > Viridiplantae > Streptophyta > Magnoliopsida > Asterales > Asteraceae > Helianthus > Helianthus tuberosus. Next base: position 173,506,664 of record CM060373.1, on the reverse strand, counting down.
TCAACTCGACGAAACACTTTGGTGTTTCGCCACCCTTTTGCCGACGAGATACTTTGATGGATAGTTCACAACAGACTGTAGTTAGAACCTGAATGATAATGAATGATATGAATAATTGTGTTGATGAAACCCTATTACTGTTTGTTAACGATATAAATGTTGGCTGAGGAAACATGATTTGGTCGTTATGGGTAGTGCACTTAACTGTTAAGTACCATTGTGAAACATACGAATTGTGGAATGGTATGAGTTTGAATAACCACTATATGCTATTCGGTGATCTTTGTGGTAAACGCAATCTGGAATAATACGTGTTCCTTTATGAACCTGATGTTATTGGTAACTATTGTTGAAGACATGAACTTGTGTTATAAACGTGTATGAAATCTGAATGCTTGCTATGTGATATGTGTTAACGGTATTTCGTGTGACTTCTTGCAAAGGTGAATTGGATATGTGTTTACAAAACTGACCGTTCTTGGTAACCACGGTAGGGTATGGTTGACCAACTTGGTACGGGTAATGTGATGTAACATACCGAGCAATCTAAGGTGAGTTCACTGCTCTTTTTCCAAGCATGCGTCCCGGGGAGGGACATCTGGTAAACGTTCCGGGGAGGAATGTCGGGTAATGGATTTGACTGGAATGTTAAACTTGGGTTGTTGGTTAATACACGTCTATATCTATCACTCAAGTCCCTCCTACCGATTGTTGCTTGTAGGGCAACGGGGTATTAGTTAGTAGCGCTACTTAGGTTTGGCACCCTCACACCGCACCGAGGAGGTCGGGAGTGAACTAATGACCCCCATCTTGACCATTGCTTTGATAGAGGCATTGGGGTTTAGGGCAAATAATCTGGAGCCATCGGCGGTAAGCGTGTGATTAACAACATCGAATCTGTGAAACGTTTTAATCTGGTAACTGGTATCTAAACACGTTAACAAAACTTTGAACTCACCAGCGTCGTCTGACACACTTGTCTGCATGCTTGCAGGTCTATAGGTTTATATCATTGGGACTTGCTATCTGGGATGCTGGAGTGGTCATGGGTCGAGATACTTGGAATCGCAATACAAGCCTAATGGTTATGTACACATGGTTTATGAAACACTTAACAAATGAGTTTTGCTTCCGCTGTATACAATGAATGATATGTAACGTTTTGTAATACTTCATGTTAACGAGTGAAAGCTTTATTTAAATATATGTATGAGTTCAATGTGATTGGTGGCTACGATCCTGGTACGTCACACGCCCGCGGTGTTTCCGCATGTGGTATTTTGGTGGTGTGACACAGTTGAGTCTCCTCCTTAGTTCCCGATGCAATAACAAGAACAACGCCTGATTCAGATCTCTATTCGGTCATCCTTCCAAACTACAACACACGATAAGTTTACTCTTTATAGTGTGTGATTTGACCGGTTGAGTTCAGTTAATATTCACTGTGGTGGATGCAAGCATAAAGTTAGTAAAATACTCAAGAAGATATGTATCGGGAAGCTTAACTTGAACGGACTATATGTATCAGGAAGCTCAACTTGAACGGACGATATGTATCTTCTATCATGCGACGGACCCAATACTTGCTCAACTTTAGTTGCTTCTCTTGTTAAGTTTCTGAACCAACCGAAATCCACAAATTCCAACAGTTTCTTCGTAGATCCCGTCCGGTTTTCAAAGCCGGTTGATAAAACCAAAGCTGTTATTTTTTGTTGTTCAGTACTTCCGAGATCTGAACCAACCGAAATCCACAAATTCCAAGAAATTGCATCAGGAAAGCTCAACTTGAACGGACGATATGTATCTTCTATCATGCGACGGACCCAATTCCATCCATGTATCTTGCAAGTTAAATCCACAATCAACGTATACAGGTGCAAGAGAATGGCGAGTTATTTCAATTATTTCTGTTGATCCACAAATTCGATCAAATTGTGTCAGAGAGAGAAAAGGAGGGGGAGAGAGTCTGATACAATCATTTTTACCCATAGTATACGATCCGTATAATAGTATACGACCCGTATACACTGATTGTATACATTGTATACGATCCGGTAATTTTTTTTAACTTTGTGTATGCGGGCCGTATAATTGTATACGGCCCGTATTCTTGTAACACTCGTCTTAATTTCTATTATTTTAATCATAAAGTACGGGACTTTTTAAACAAAATTGCATATTTAGCAAAAACTTAGCTAATAAGGTAAGATGTACATTGCGTAACAAGTCAACATAAGCAACTATCTAGATTAAAACATTCACAACTACTGAGTTTACAAAAAATGCATTTTCAAGACAAGTTTAGAAAGGTGCGGAAGCTTCAAAAATAGTGTTCGGTTCTTGATTACATGCTTGATCGGCATCCGTAGCTAACGAGCATCACCTGGGGTCAAAACCACATAAATAATTAGTTTTGACAATAACAATCGAGTCTTGACAAGCCCTAATGACAAAAACATAACAAAAATAATAAAATTTTGGTTTCAATTCTGTCGCGCCACGCGCCAGACCCAGTCATCATCTTCGCGTGCCACGGGCGGCCACGCGTATCGCGCCAGATCCTTGTGCCCCCGTCGCGTGGCACGGGGGAGTGCATTTTCCAGCAGGTCCAGCTCCGAAAATTTACAAAAATCTAACTTTAAACCATCATAACTTTCTATTCGGTTGTCCATTTTAGTCCGTTCTTTTTCCCATGAGTCCGTAATAAAATTATGGAACCAACCATGTAGGTTCCACATCACGGAAACCGATTTACATACAAACGATTCATAAATTCCCTGTTTCGATTATCCAACCCATTAGCAATAAGTGCAAAATACCATTTTTCAGTTCTAAGACTTTTTGGACATAATTACCCATTTTCCAGGGCTTACAAACCTTGGCGTATCAGCGCCATACCATGGCTTTGCGCTCACATTATAACTTAATGCTTGTTCCTCAAAACTCAAGCATTCCGTTTCAAGCGACACTTACATTTTATATCTATTGTTTGACCCGATATCTCGGATTCGTAAGCTTAAATTATCATAACCAATTCATTGGCGTAGTATTATCTAACACATAACGCCATGTGAGACTTTCAAGTCTCTACACACATGATCCTTTTTAAAGCATCGTTTTAACCCGCTTGGTTGTCTAGTGAAAACCATCACTTTGATGACAAGTCAAACCGTTTCCAAAACCATTTTCAACCAATATTTTGACCCGTTAGATATGTCGAGTGAGCTTCGTCACTTCAAAGACACACCAAACGATTATATTACACTATGACACCATTATTACACTAACCAAACATTTATGCACAATGTGACGGGACTAAGGTCACGTACCTTTAGAGCACACCATTCAAACGCGTATCCCCTCCGGCGTGTCCGCTTGACGATCCGGATTCTTTGCCTAAAGAGTTCAATTCACAATAAGTTTAGAACTCTTTCATAAGCCTTAACGCATAATTCTCTATAATAATCAAATCTGCGTTTTCACCCAACTTCAATTAGGCACATTAACACATGTTTTAACTTCTATATTTCAGAGATTACCTCTTAGAACTCAGATTACACTAGAACAAGAATCACAATCCTAGTGTTTATCAAGTTTCTACAAACTTATTAGTCACCTACATTGGTGATTATAAACCCTAAAAGCCTCATGTAAGATTTTGACAAGAAATCATCTAGGGTTTATCCCTAGACACCATATTACTTCTAATTTCATCCATGCAAGTCATAATCAAGCTCAATTTCAGTTTTTCACAATTAACCTAGAATTTAAGATTAATCAAAACATCAATATTTTGCATACCTTATGATCCCTTCAACTAGGTGATCACTAATTTGTGCTTGAAAATCGATTTGGACTTGATTAAGACCTTCAATTGATCAATTTTGTGGAAGCTAGGGTTTGGTGAGGAGCTTTTATCGCCCCCCCTGCGTTTTCTGATCGACCAGACACACCTCTTGTGTGTGTTTGGTATGTTTTAATTTGTTTTAATTAAATTAAGTTTCAAGTTCTACAACATAAGTCCCTTCACTTTTATTTAGTTTATATTTTTGGCATTTTAATTCATTCATGTTTTAAAACAAGACAACTAACTAACTGGGTTATTTATTTCCTAGTTAGCTCATTCTCGTTTATTTTGTACTTTATATGATTCTAATATAAAGTTTTATAATTTCGGGGTGTTACAAGTCCACCCCCCTTAAAAGGGGTTTCGTCCCCGAAACCAGAATACGTACCGAAAATTGTAGGATAGAGACGTCTCATTTCTTCCTCGGACTCCCATGTGGTATCCGAGCCTTTTCTGTGCTCCCATTTGACTTTTACTTGGTCAATCTCTTTGTTTCTTAAACTCTTCACTTTACGATCTAAAATCGCAATCGGCTTTACTGCATAATTGAGACTGTTATCCACCTCGATGTCATCGTAGTGGATATAAGCAATTTCGTCGGCTAGACATTTTCGGAGATGTGGCACGTGGAATGTGCTATGTATCCCACTCAACTCCTCGGGCAGTTCGAGAAGGTATGCTACCTTACCGACCCGTTCTATAATCCTGAATGGCCCAATGAACCTCGGGCTTAACTTTCCCCTTTTTCTGAACCGGATAATCCCCTTCAACGGCGATACCTTTAACATAACCTTATCACCGACTTGGAACTCAATTGGTCTTCTCCTTTTGTCTGCATACGATTTTTGTCGATCCTGAGCCGTTTTCAAGCGAGCTCGGACCATGTCAATTTTCTCATTCGTGACTCGGACTACGTCCTTATGAGCGAGTTCTCGCAGACCAACCTCACCCCAACACACCGGGGTCCGGAATTTTCTACCATAAAGCATCTCGTACGGTGCCATGCCGATGCTTGCGTGGTAACTATTATTATAAGAAAATTCGACCAATGGTAGATAGACATCCTGTAACAACTCTCATTAAAAGTCATATTTATTATTTTAATTGTCCAATAGGAAACCCTAATTGAGACACCCAAGTGATTCTGCGCAAACCCTAAACTTTTCAGAACAATCAGAATCGGGATCAGGGCCCCTAAAACTCAGGGGGGTAAACCCTAGTTACGATTATCTTTAAATCTCGTTGTCAAAATTTAAAATTTCGAATCTGTCAACTCAGCAAGGCTAGTCCAAGACGTGGCCACCCTATAGTGCTTTCGTGTCCCTTGCGCACCGTAAGGGATATGTCTTACGGTGCGCAAGCATGTCAAATTTTCATGTATAAATAGTGGACATTGGCAATCGATTTCTGGCACTAAAACGACGAAGAAATTCGTTACGTAGACTGAGATATAGTAGAAACACTTCTAAAAACACACACGATTCACGAAGTGCTGCCGCAATCAGGGTAATAACTCGATCGCTGATACGATTCAATGTCCGATTGATTAAAAATATCCAATGGATGTTTAAGTGCTGCTCAAATTTGGGTTATGCTTTGTCATTAGTCGTGATTCCGACAGGATGTTTGAGTACCACCCGAAATCGGGGAATACTCTGTCATTCGTTGTGAATCCGATGGATGTTTAAGTATTGCACTTTGTCATTCGTTGTGAGGGTTTTAATCTCGTGAGTTATCGTAAATGCTGTATTAAGTTACTAACCGAATTGTGTGCCTGTTATTAATTTAGGTTAAAAGGCTAATCAGTAGGCTAGGCTCTGCTCAAATTAAATCTGCAATGTGAGTCATTCTCTTTTTATCAAATTTGTTTACAAAAGCATGTTTATTTTCAAAGGTTATAATTACAGTGATTAAGTTTATGTAATCACCAAGTTACAGCCGGTATGTGGGGTTTTGTATACATTACTTGATAACCGTCACTATTGGACAACGAGTTAGCCAATGAGTGATATGACCATAGTCACAGACACCATCGGGCGAAGAGGCTATCGATGGATGTTCGAGTGACAAGTACTGTGGGTAGTTGGTTTGATATCTGGAAACATTGTAATCTCTCTTAATACTGTAAATTATAACAAACGAGTCATTTTCATAAAAAGAATGATTCACTAAGTATTTCCCGCTGACAAAACCTTTTTCAAACATGTTTCAGGTGATCTGTTGTGATCCAGGAAAAGTGCCGCGAAGCACTACAAGCTTAAGGAAGTAGCTCAGTATAAAATAAAGAAACATGTTTTGTAAAATAAAAGATTTCTTCGTGAAATCTCAAGATTGTAAATTACCGGGTTTTATCCCGAGTTGTGAAATAAAATAATCGGGAAATATTTCAGTTTTAAAAAGATCCTGAAGAAACTTCCGCTGTTAATTAAATACCACGGGATTTCTGTCCCGCGGCTCCTGAAACGGGTCAAACTGGGTCGGGGGCCGTGATAGAAAAAGGTGGTATCAGAGCCACTGATTTAAGCCTATTAAGTATTTAGAAAATACTTAATTAATTACTGTTTTGTGATTATGTGTTTTATTATCTGACTAATTGTGTACAGTATGGGCAGATCTCTATATATTAGCCACTGTAGCAATAAATACAAATCTTTAAAATAATCTGACTCAGAGTTTTAGCACCCGGATTACCTACAGTCTAGAAACCTTACCCAGTGAATAAATAAGTAAACCTTAGTGTGTTTTAATTTTCAGTTGTTTTGGTAGTTACCCAATATGAAATAATATTTAAAAGTTTTTCTATAAAATTTTATTTTTAACTTAGTATTTGTGTATTTTGCATAACAGCATGAGTGACTTGTCTGACACCCTTCAGAATTTAAATCTTTATCTAGTAAGAATAGAGGTTTCCAGAGATTTCAATAGGTATATACCAGACATAGAAGAACCTATAGAATTCAACGCTTCACCTCTCGAGAAACCTAAGCCTAAGAAAATGGAAATTGGGGAAAGCTCTAGGCAAATTAAGGGGTTACCCTCTCAGGAAGAGCTAGATTTTATAATGGCAAGCTATAATACTATTAAGCCTGTTAATGAAAATGTTTTTATTCATTCTCTTACACAACTACTAATGAACTTAGAACCAGCTAGTCCAAACCCTTCAATCCACTCGCAACCTTTAGGAATAGACGAATGGTTGACTAATGAAATACAGTTCCAAAACAATCCCTATAAGCTTTTTCCTCAGTTCAATCCATAACCTTTACCAAATCTACCAATGAGTAACGAGAATATGGCTGAACTCCGCCATTTTGGCAAAGAACTAATGGATGCTGGGAATAGGATCCAAGAGATCGGGGGACAGATCTCCTGGAAATACGATGAGAGGGAACGCCGTTACTAGAATATCATCTGACAAAGGATAGGGGATTTATAGAACTGTGGTTGTGTAATAGTAATAGTAAAAATCAGTCTGTAAAATAACTACAAATAAAACCTTATAAGATAAAGGTATGTATGGACGCATATTATATATAAAAAGTAGAATCGAGAAATCGATAATTTTGGTTAAATTGTGTTGTGAAATTGTATGATTGTTTGTGTTTTAATTGATACTAATAAATTATATATATTAATTATCAGATTGAAAACGCTAATAATGAACCAGTTAATGAGGTTAATCAATCTGAGCAACAACCGGGGGATCAATATATGACTAGGCAGGATATAGAAAATATCGTTGCTCAAGGGATAGCCAATGCTATTCCAGCAATCGTTGCTGCTGTTAAAAATCCAATAGAACCGCAACAAATTGTTCCTAGCAAACGTATTTCTGAAGATAACTTCAGTAATAGCGTAAACGGAGGCAATGATCATGTTAATCATGATAATGAACCACAGCAAGCTCCGCTCCCTAAGAAAATGAAAGCTGCAACGCCTGGTTGCACTTACAAGGAATTTCTTGCTTGTAAACCCATTGAGTTTGCAGGCAATGAAGGAGCGACTGCGGCACTGTGTTGGTTAGAAAAAACCGAGGCAGTAATTGCCATAAGTAAATGTGCTCAGGATGATCAGGTCATGTATGCGTCAAATCTTTTTAAAGAAGTGGCGCTAGAATGGTGGAACACGGTGTTACAAGCAAAAGGAAGGATGATAGCTTATGCCATGAACTGGGAAGAATTTAAGAGTCTTGTAGAAAGAAAATTCTGTCCCGAATATGAAAAAGATCAAATGGCAAATAAGTTCCTAAATCATAAAATGATAGGTGTAGATTATCGCGGTTATACTTCGACATTCTTTGAATATGCTAGAGTGGTACCAACACTGGCTTCGCCAGAACCGGTACTCATTTCACGCTATATCTGGGGATTGATTGGTGAAATCCGCAATATCGTTAAAGCTGCAAGACCTCGTACTATTGACGATGCTGTGGAATTAGCTAACACCCTAACCGACGAACTAGTACGCACGCAAGATGAAAACAGGAAGAAGGAATTGGCTCATAAAATTACCCAAGGATTTCGTATGGGTAATAATAACAGCTTCAAGAGAAGAGGAACAGGGCAATCTTCAAATCCGCCGTTTTGCAGGAATTGCAGAAAGAAACATTTTGGAAGATGTAGTGTAACCTGCAATTTTTGTAAAATGGTAGGACATCGTGAAGAAAACTGCAGAAAGAAAACAAGAGTCTGCTATAACTGTGGAGAAACAGGACATTTTAAGCCAGAATGCCCTAAATTGGTCAAACCAGCAGACAACAAAACCAAGGCAACCGACGGAGCTACTAAGAAGAATGTCAGAGCATTCCAGCTAACCACTCAAGAAGCAGAACTCATTCCAGATGTGATAGCTGGTACGTTCCTAGTTCACAACGTATATGCAAAAGTATTATTTGACTCTGGTGCAAACCAAAGTTTTATCAATACTTCATTCTGCCAAGCTCTTAACCTACCTTTAACTAAACTTAGGCAGATCTGTACAGTCGAAACAGCAGACGGAAATTCTGTTAGCATAGATAAAGTTTTACAAAAGGAAAATATAGAACTCTCAGGTCATAAATTCTTTGCAAACCTATTACCTATGAAATTAGCCGAATTTGATGTTGTATTAGGAATGGATTGGTTAGTAGCCAACCATGCCCGAATTCTTTGTGATAAGAATTCTATAGAAATTCAGGCACCCACAGGAGAAGTAATTATGATTACAGGAGACAAACCACGTAAGCCCATGAAGTTCATATCAGTAATGAAAGTTGCTAGTTATGAACGAAAGCAAGGAATAGTATATATGATTTCAGTAATCATTAATACTAAGGGTAAAGAACTTAAGGAAATTCCTGTAGTCTCAGAATACCCAGATGTATTCCCAGAAGAGTTACCAGGGTTACCACCAGATAGGGAAGTAGAGTTTAGGATTCATCTAATTCCAGGAACTATACCGATAGCCAAGACACCTTATCGGTTAGCTCCCACAGAAATGTTAGAATTGAAAAAGCAATTAGATGAATTACTAAGTAAATGATTCATACAACCTAGTTTATCCCCTTGGGGAGCACCCGTGTTGTTTGTTAAGAAAAAGGATGGTTCAATGAGAATGTGTATCGATTATAGAGAATTAAGTAAGGTTACTATTAAGAATCGATACCCATTACCTAGGATTGATGATCTTTTCGATCAACTTCAAGGAGCTAGATATTTTTCTAAGATAGATTTACGCTCCGGATATCATCAATTGAAGGTACAAGAAGAAGACATACCTAAGACTGCTTTCAGAACTAGGTATGGTCATTACGAGTTTACAGTCATGCCCTTCGGGTTAACGAATGCACCTGCAGCATTCATGGACATGATGAATAGAATCTGTAAACCGTATTTGGATAAATTTGTAATTGTCTTTATAGACGATATACTTATTTATTCAAAAAGTCAGGACGAACATTGTGAGCACTTACATGCACTCTTAACTTTGTTAAGAAAAGAAAAGCTTTACGCCAAATTCTCGAAATGTGAATTTTGGCTACAAGAAGTGCAATTCTTAGGACACATGGTGAATCACGAAGGTATTCATGTAGATCCTGCTAAGATAGAGGCAATTACCAATTGGAAGGTTCCGCAAACTGCAATGGAAATTAGAAGTTTTATAGGTTTAGCTGGGTATTATAGACGGTTTATTAAGGATTTTTCCAAAATAGCTGTACCATTAACTAAGGTAACCTGTAAAGCCATTAAGTTTGAATGGGGACCTAAGCAAGAAGAAGCCTTTAGAATGTTGAAGCAGAAATTAACAAATGCTCCAATCCTAGCTTTACCAGAAGGAACTGAAGATTTTGAAGTATATTGTGATGCTTCAAAACTAGGATTAGGATGTGTGCTAATGCAACACAAGAAGGTAATTGCGTATGCATCAAGGCAATTGAAAAAGCACGAAGAAAATTATACAACTCATAATTTAGAATTAGGAGCCGTAATTTTTGCCCTTAAGATTTGGAGACATTATCTGTATGGAAGTAAATTTACTATCTATACAGATCATAAGAGTTTAAGATATATATTCGGGCAAAAAGAGTTAAACATGAGGCAAAGGAGATGGATGGAAATCTTAAGTGATTACGACTGTGATATTCAATATCATGAAGGAAAGGCAAATGTAGTTGCAGACGCCTTAAGTCGTAAGTACCATGAGAAACAATGACGGGTTCGTGCTCTCAGGTTAAATCTACAATTAGATTTAATGGAACAAATAAAGAATGTTCAAGAAACAGCAATAGAGGATGTTACTGAAGGAATGAAAGGACAAATAAAAGAATTAGAACAGGGAGATGATGGAATTTGGAGATTCCATAAGAAAAGAATTTGGGTACCAAAGTAGGGAGAATTAAGAAATAAGATTTTAGAGGAAGCTCATAAATCTAGGTATACCATACATCCTGGAAATAATAAGATATACCAAGATTTAAGAAATAATTTCTGGTGGATAGGCATGAAGAAGGATATAGCTAGATATGTTTCTAAGTGTCTTACTTGTTCACAAGTTAAGGCAGAACACCAGAAACCTTCAGGTCTACTACAACAACTAGAAATGCCTGTATGGAAATGGGAACTCATAACAATGGATTTTGTTACTAAGTTACCCAAAACCAGAAAAGGTAATGACGCGATTTGGGTAATTGTGGATCGATTAACCAAATCTGCTCACTTTCTACCAATGAAAGAAACCTTTAACATGGAAAGATTGGCAAAGTTGTATGTAGATAAAGTCGTATCCCTACATGGAGTTCCACTCTCCATTGTATCAGATAGAGATAGTCGTTTCACTTCTCATTTCTGGAAAAGTTTCCAGGAAGCTATGGGAACTCGACTAAATTTAAGCACTGCATATCATCCTCAAACAGACGAGCAAAGTGAAAGAACGATCCAAACTCTAGAAGACATACTCCGAGCATGTGTAATAGATTTTGGTGGAAATTGGGACGATCACTTACCTCTAAACGAATTCTCCTATAACAATAGTTATCATTCGAGTATCGAAACTGCCCCATTCGAGGCACTGTATGGAAGAAAGTGCAGAACTCCAGTTTGTGGGGCAGAAATAGGAGAAAGTCAATTATCAGGTCCTGAGATAGTGCAAGAGACGACCGACAAGATTAATCAAATCAAGGAAAGGCTGAAGACGGCTCGAGATCGTCAGAAAAGTTACGCAGACAATAGATGCAAGCCGTTAGAATTCCAAGTTGGAGACAGAGTATTGTTGAAAGTTTCTCCTTGGAAAGGAGTTGTTAGATTCGGTAAGAAAGGAAAGCTAAGTCCCAGATACGTAGGACCATTTCCAGTTATCCAACGTATAGGACCAGTTGCTTATCGTTTACAACTACCAGAAGAGTTAGCTGGAGTACATGATGTATTTCATGTATCCAATCTTAAGAAATGTCTATCTGACGAATCTTTGGTAGTACCTCTCCAAGATATAAAAGTAAACGAAAAGTTAAAATTTGTTGAGAAACCTCTTCAGATAGAAGATAGAAAGGTGAAGTTTCTCAAGCACAAACGACTAGTGCTAGTTAAAGTCAAGTGAGATTCGAAACAAGGACCCGAATACACTTGGGAACTAGAATCAGAAATGAAACGAAAGTATCCTCAATTATTTCAGTAAATCTCGAGGACGAGATTTTTATTAAGGTAGGGAGAATGTAACAACTCTCATTAAAAGTCATATTTATTATTTTAATTGTCCAATAGGAAACCCTAATTGAGACACCCAAGTGATTCTGCGCAAACCCTAAAATTTTCAGAACAATCAGAATCAGGATCAGGGCCCCTAAAACTCAGGGGAGGGTAAACCCTAGTTACGATTATCTTTAAATCTCGTTGTCAAAATTTAAAATTTCGAATCTATCAACTCAGCAAGGCTAGTCCCAGACGTGGCCACCCTATAGTGCTTTCGTGTCCATTGCGCACCGTAAGGGATACGTCTTACGGTGCGCAAGCATGTCAAATTTTCATGTATAAATAGTGGACATTGGCAATCGATTTCTGGCACTAAAACGACAAAGAAATTCGTTACGTAGACTGAGATATCGTAGAAACACTTCTAAAAACACACACGATTCACGAAGTGCTGCCGCAATCAGGGTAATAACTCGATCGCTGATACGATTCAATGTCCGATTGATTAAAAATATCCAATGGATGTTTAAGTGCTGCTCAAATTTGGGTTATGCTTTGTCATTAGTCGTGATTCCGACAGGATGTTTGAGTACCACCCGAAATCGGGGAATACTCTGTCATTCGTTGTGAATCCGATGGATGTTTAAGTATTGCACTTTGTCATTCGTTGTGAGGGTTTTAATCTCGTGAGTTATCGTAAATGCTGTATTAAGTTACTAACCGAATTGTGTGCCTGTTATTAATTTAGGTTAAAAGGCTAATCAGTAGGCTAGGCTCTGCTCAAATTAAATCTGCAATGTGAGTCATTCTCTTTTTATCAAATTTGTTTACAAAAGCATGTTTATTTTCAAAGGTTATAATTACAGTGATTAAGTTTATGTAATCACCAAGTTACAGCCGGTATGTGGGGTTTTGTATACATTACTTGATAACCGTCACTATTGGACAACGAGTTAGCCAATGAGTGATATGACCATAGTCACAGACACCATCGGGCGAAGAGGCTACCGATGGATGTTCGAGTGACAAGTACTGTGGGTAGTTGGTTTGATATCTGGAAACATTGTAATCTCTCTTAATACTGTAAATTATAACAAACGAGTCATTTTCATAAAAAGAATGATTCACTCAGTATTTCCCGCTGACAAAACCTTTTTCAAACATGTTTCAGGTGATCTGTTGTGATCCTAGAAAAGTGTCGCGAAGCACTACAAGCTTAAGGAAGTGGCTCAGTATAAAATAAAGAAACATGTTTTGTAAAATAAAAGATTTCTTCGTGAAATCTCAAGATTGTAAATTACCGGGTTTAATCCCGAGTTGTGAAATAAAATAATCGGGAAATATTTAAGTTTTAAAAAGATCCTGAAGAAACTTCCGCTGTTAATTAAATACCACCGGATTTCTGTCCCGCGGCTCCTGAAACGGGTCAAACTGGGTCGGGGGCCGTGACACATCCCAACTACCCTCGAAGTCGATGATGCATGCCCGTAACATATCCTCCAACGTCTGAATTGTTCTTTCACTTTGTCCATCCGTTTTTGGATGGTACGCGGTGCTAATGAACAATTTAGTTCCCATTTGTTCTTGGAATTCGCGCCAAAAATTCAAAGTAAACTAGGTATCTCTATCGGACACAATAGATATTGGTACCCCGTGGTGTGCCACTATTTCATTGGTATATACTTCTGACATCTTTTCAGATGTATAGGTCTCACGAATCGGAATGAAGTGAGCACTTTTCGTCAGTCTATCCACAACTACCCATATAGCATCGAACCCGCAGTTGGTCTTGGGCAGTTTGGTCAACAAGTCCATTGTGATTTGTTCCCATTTCCAGATTAGGATATCCAATGGTTGTAGTTTACCATACGGCTTTTGGTGTTCTGCTTTGACTTGCAAATACGTCATGCACTTCTCCACATATTTTACAACATCTCTTTTCATCCCAGGCCACCAATAGTATTGCTTTAGATCGTTATACATCTTGGTTGCCCCCGGATGGATTAAATAACGGGATTTATGGGCTTCGTCAAGTAGGAGTGCCTTGACTCCACACGAATTTGGAACCCATATCCTCCCATAACGCGTCTTTAGTCCTTGGTTACCATCCACCAATTCTTTCAATTGGCCAACTATTCTCTCCTTCTTCACATTTTCCTCCTTCAATGCTTCGGTTTGAGATTTCCGAATTTGTTCATATAAACTCGATATTACAATTAATTGCATTGATCGCACTCGAATGGGTGCATAATCTACATTTCGGCTCAACGCATCCGCCACCACATTAGCCTTCCCGGGGTGGTAATGTGTATCACAATCGAAGTCTTTGACAGTTTCTAACCACCGCCTCTGCCTCATATTTAATTCCTTCTGATCGAATAAATATTTCAAACTTTTATGGTCGGTAAAGATAGTGCATTTTACCCCATACAAATAATGCCTCCATATCTTTAAGGCAAATACCACCGCTGCCAACTCGAGGTCGTGTGTAGGATAATTCTTTTCATGAGTCTTTAGCTGTCTCGAGGCATAAGCTATGACCTTGCCCCGTTGCATCAAAACGCACCAAGGCCCGAATGCGACGCATCCGAGTAAACCACCATATCATCAACTCCATCTGGCAATGCCAATACCGGTGCATGGGTCAATTTTTCCTTAAGCGTTTGGAACGCTTTTTCTTGATCTTCGCCCCAAATAAACTTTTTGTCCTTACGGGTTAGTTTGGTCAACGGCGTAGCAATTTTGGAGAAGTCTCGTATGAATCTCCTATAATACCCCGCCAAACCCAAAAAGCTTCTGATTTCCGAATGATTCTTCGGTGGGTTCCATCTTGCCACTGCTTCTATTTTTTATGGGTCTACTAACACCCCATTTGCACTAATGATGTGCCCGAGAAACTGTACCTCTCATAACCAGAATGCACATTTCGAGAATTTTGCATACAACTTCTCTTTTCTGAGCGTCTCCAACACTGCACGGAAATGACTTGCGTGTTCTGCTTCATTCTTCGAATATATCAAAATGTCTTCGATGAATACTATCACCGACTTGTCCAACATCGGCTTACAAACCCGGTTCATGAGGTCCATGAAAGTCGCGGGTGCATTAGTTAATCCAAAGGATATCACGAGGAATTCGTAATGTCCGTATCGTGTACGGAAGGTCGTCTTCGGTATATCCTCCTCCTTGAATTTCAACTGATGATACCTCGATCTAAGATCAATCTTGGAGAACCAACTTGCACCTTGCAATTGGTCAAATAGGTCATCAATTCTTGGAAGTGGATATCGATTCTTCACCGTGAGTTTGTTCAACTCTCGGTAATCGATGCACATGCGCATGCTTCCATCCTTCTTCTTCACAAATAGCACCGGTGCGCCCCACGGGGACACACTCGGCCGAATAAACCCCTTGTCGAGCAGGTCTTGAATTTGGGACATCAATTCTTGTAATTCTGATGGCGCGAGCCGATACGGCGCCTTGGCCACAGGTTTCGCACCCGAAATCAATTCGATTCCGAACTCTACCTCCCGTTCTGGCGGTATTCTCGGTAAATCTTCCAGAAATACGTTGGCGTATTCACGTACCACCGGTACGTCTTCAACCTTTGGTGTTTCCTTATCTGGTTCGTTTGCATATATCATGAACGCTCTACACCCCCGCCTCATGAGTTTATGAGCTTTTAGCATTGAGCACATAACGGGATTACCCCCTTTTTCGCCATAGATGGTAACGTGTTTTCCACTTGGAGATGTTAACTTAATCTCCTTGCGGAAACACACGACCTTCGCGTGATGTCGGGATAGCCAATCCATCTTGACCACTACTTGGAATTCTCCCATAGACATTGGAATCAAGTCTATTGAATATTCTTCACCGTCGATACTCATCTTACAATTTTGGCATACGTCACATACGATAAAACTTTTGTTATCACCTATTTCTACTTCTAAAGGCATAGGTAATTTCGTCAGTTCGAATGAAGGATGTCGAATAAATCCATGTGAAATCAAGGATTTATTCGCACCCGTGTCAAATAACACATGTGCGGGAATTGAATATATGGTGAATATACCTGAGACCACATCGGGTTCCACCTTTGCCTCGGCTGCCGTTAACTGGAAGGATCTGGCTTTTGCTTTTGGAGTCTCTGTATGTGATTCATTTCCATCCTTTTTCCCCATTAGTTCCGGGCACTCTGATTTCTTGTGACCCAGTTGATAGCATTTGTAACACACCGATACCTTCCCGAGGCTTAATGCAGCCGTGTGCCCTGTCTTCCCACATATGGGACATGGTTTGTCTTTGAACCGGCACTCACCTTTGTGCCCCTTCCCGCATACCTTGCAGCTTGGCGACCCGCTTTTTCCTTCCTGATTCCTTGACGACTCTGTCGTACATGCCTTTTTCATAGGGCTGGGATTAACCACTTGTGCCCTTCTTTCACCCCTTTCAATCTGCTTCTTCAATTCAATCTCCCGTTCCCGAGCAACATTTATGATCTCGATGAGGGTCTTATACTTTGAAGGAGTCATAAACTCCATATACTCGGCGCTCAACATATTATAGTAATAATATATTTTCTGTTCTTCATTTGTTATCAGTTCATCACAGAACTTCATTTTATCCATGAACGTTCCTGTGATTTTATCGATGGACTCACCTTTGTGTCTAAGCTGCATGAATTCTTCTTTGATTTTGTTAATGACTGCCTTGGGACTATGATGTTTAAGAAACGGCGTCTTAAACTCATCCCATGTCATAGCCTTAGCCACTTCGCTTCCAATTTCTTTCTTCTTGTTATCCCACCAGTCTTTCGCTTGACCCCTTAACTGACCCGTACCATAGGCTACGTAGTCATCTGTATCACAATGGGTCCTTTCAAACACCCCCTGGATATCACTTAGCCATCGTTGGCATACTATCGGGTCAACCTCCCCATTATAGATTGGCGGTTTACACGCCATGAACTCTTTGTATGAACAAGGCTTTCGTCCTTCGGGCTTTTTCTTTGCTAAATTGGTGTTATCTTCCAATTTCTTGATTCTCTCATCCACCACTGATAGTACCGTGTTTTGGATTTTATCGATGAAACCCGACAAACTATTTTCGATTGCCTTTCCAACCTCCTTGGCAATCACTTCTCTCATTTGCTCGGTGACTCTCGGCACCGCATCATCGTTATCTATATCCGTCATCTTTAAAACTGAAATGTTTACACCGAGCGTTAAACATTTCATCTATAGCATACAATTTATTTACTTCGGTTTAGTCAAGTTCATAACTTGTTTTCACCGTTCTTATTTAATGCACCTTCCGGGTTTGAGTGTGTTAACACGCCCTTCCCATGCATGTTGATTCATGTTTCCCCTTTTATACTTAATAAATCTACTTAGAACTATTAACTCTTACCGGATGCTTGATCAAGCTTGAACCGAACACTTTGTTGACAACCTTGAGCTCTGATTACCAACTTGTAACACTCGTGTTAATTTCTATTATTTTAATCATAAAGTACGGGACTTTTTAAACAAAATTGCATATTTAGCAAAAACTTAATAAGGTAAGATGTACATTGCGTAACAAGTCAACATAAGCAACTATCTAGATTAAAACATTCACAACTACTGAGTTTACAAAAAATGCATTTTCAAGACAAGTTTAGAAAGGTGCGGAAGCTTCAAAAATAGTGTTTGGTTCTTGATTACACGCTTGATCGGCATCCGTAGCTAACGAGCATCACCTGGGGTCAAAACCACATAAATAATTAGTTTTGACAATAACAATCGAGTCTTGACAAGCCCTAATGACAAAAACATAACAAAAATAATAAAATTTTGGTTTCAATTCTGTCGCGCCACGCGCCAGACCCAGTCATCATCTTCGCGTGCCGCGAGCGGCCCCGCGTGTCGCGCCAGATCCTTGTGCCCCTGTCGAGTGGCGCGGGGAGTGCATTTTCCAGCAGGTCCAGTTTCTAGACCTGCATTTTGCCGAGCTCCGAAAATTTACAAAAATCTAACTTTAAACCATCATAACTTTCTACTCGGTTGTCCGTTTTAGTCCATTCTTTTTCCCATGAGTCCGTAATAAAATTACGAAACCAACCATGTAGGGTCCACATCACGGAAACCGATTTACGTACAAATGATTCATAAATTCCGTGTTTTGATTATCCAACCCATTAGCAATAAGTGAAAAACACCATTTTTCAGTTCTAAGACTTTTTGGACATAATTACCCATTTTCCAGGGCTTACAAACCTTGGCGTATCTGCGCCATTCCATGGCTTTACGCTCGCATTAAAACTTAATGCTTGTTCCTCAAAACTCAAGCATTCCGTTTCAAGCGACACTTACATTTTATATCTATTGTTTGACCCGATATCTCAGATTCGTAAGCTTAAATTATCATAACCAATTCATTGGCGTAGTATTATCTAACACTTAACGCCATGTGAGACTTTCAAGTCTCTACACACATGATCCTTTTTAAAGCATCGTTTTAACCCGCTTGGTTGTCTAGTGAAAACCATCACTTTGATGACAAGTCAAACCGTTTCCAAAACCATTTTCAACCAATATTTTGACCAGTTAGATATGTCGAGTGAGCTTCGTCACTTCAAAGACACACCAAACGCGTATATTACACTATGACACCATTATTACACTAACCAAACATTTATGCACAATGTGACGGGACTAAGGTCACGTACCTTTAGAGCACACCCTTCAAACGCGTATCCCTTCCGGCGTGTCCGCTTGACGATCCGGATTCTTTGCCTAAAGAGTTCAATTCACAATAAGTTTAGAACTCTTTCATAAGCCTTAACGCATAATTCTCTATAATAATCAAATCTGCGTTTTCACCCAACTTTTAACATTTTAATTCTCACTTAGGCGTTTTATCAAACACCTAGCGGGTCAGATATTTACATAATCAAAACCAAGTTCATGACTTGTAATTTTCCTCTAAACCAACTTCAATTAGGCACATTTACACATGTTTTAACTTCTATATTTCAGATATTAGCTCTTAGAACTCAGATTACACTAACAAGAATCACAATCCTAGTGTTTATCAAGTTTCTACAAACTTATTAGTCACCTACATTGGTGATTATAAACCCTACAAGCCTCATGTAAGATTTTGACAAGAAATCATCTAGGGTTTATCCCTAGACATCATATCACTTCTAATTTCATCCATGCAAGTCATAATCAAGCTCAATTTCAGTTTTTCACAATTAACCTAGAATTTAAGATGAATCAAAACATCAAGATTTTGCATACCTTATGATTCCTTCAACTAGGTGATCACTAATTTGTGCTTGAAAATTGATTTGGACTTCATTAAGACCTTCAATTGATCAATTTTGTGGAAGCTAGGGTTTGGTGAGGAGCTTTTGTCGCCCCCCCCCCCTGCGTTTTCTGATCGACCAGACACACCTCTTGTGTGTGTTTGGTATGTTTTAATTTGTTTTAATTAAATTAAGTTTCAAGTTCTACAATATAAGTCCCTTCACTTTTATTTAGTTTATATTTTTGGCATTTTAATTCATTCATGTATTAAAACAAGACAACTAACTAACTGGGTTATTTATTTCCTAGTTAGCTCATTCTCGTTTATTTTGTACTTTATATGATTCTAATATAAAGTTTTATAATTTCGGGGTGTTACAATTCTTATGGTAAAAAAATGGTAAAAATTGGTTTATTCTCTTTAATCTATTAGAACGATCCAAAAAACGAAAGGGATTTCGAGCAGTTGGTATTAAACCAATCATTTGTTGATGTTGGGTTTTCAACAAATCTTTGTGAAGTTATTCGGAATGTGTATTTGCTTACTCTGGAATTGGAAAACCGTTGTTTATCTTAATCAGTTTCACAAACAAACACTACTAAAGACGATCTGGAATTGGACAACCGCAACCGTTTTAGTGCTTCTCAATCAGATATTATTTATTGAATCATAACTGAAATAGTCGGAAAATAACTAAACCGAACCAACATAGTTGAAGGTGCAAGAGAATGGCGAGTTATTTAAGTTATTTCTGTTGATCCACAAATTCCAACTAATTGTATCTAATGCAAGGATATTCGAATGCGGTGTTTACGTGTAGCTATGGACCAGACACATGTCACATAGTTTGTCAGTGAACAAAAGATATAGATGTAGATCTCTGCCTTAGATCGGTCATTCCTTGTGATACATGAACGTTGTATTCTTGTCTTTCAGAAGAGTTGGTATTGAACCAAGAATACTTCAAACATTCTAAACCCTACTTGGAAACAAACCAACAAAATCCTGATAGTGAAAAACATCAACAACAATTTTTTCTTTTCCTTCAATTTCGAGAACATTCTCCCTGTTTATGTGCTTGTGCTGTAGAAACCGGTGGTGAATTTGCGTACACAACTGAAGGTTCAGTGCACGAAAAGTTTCTTACGAAATGTACGTGACAAAACGAGTATGTTGGGAATTAAACGCATGTACGTGACAAAACAAGGATTGTTCTAATAGATTAAAGAGAATAAACCAAGTACTAATCATCTGCTTTCTGAATCGGAATCTGAATGTTAACTTTGACTCATAAACCCTTGAATCCCAACGCTTATCTAAAAAAATTGTTTATTTCCTTTTCATGAGGTAAAACCGGTTTCAACATCAAGGGTTGTTTTTCACCCTGTGTAAGCATTGGAAGCCCGATAAACAGTCTTGCTATTACGTCTTCAATCAAGACCGCATTGTTAATTTTAATGATGATTCGAAATATTCCGAATAACTAGCAGAAGAACCCGACATGTCTTCTATGATGATTCGAAACATTCACGAACCACAATGGACTCAGACTCATACTACTCACCCTCCCCTGAGGAAAAGTTTTCCCGAAGACTCAAGATAAAGCAGTTGGTTTGTGATCATATCAGCGTTATTTATCACCCTGTGTGAGCATTGGAAGCCCGACCACTAGCAGAAGAACCCGACACGTCTTCTATGATGATTCGAAACATTCACGAACAACAATGGACTCAGACTCATTGTTGCGAATTTGGTTTCTTCGGTACAGGCTGATGAAACCGAAGCTGTTAATGTTTGTTTTATTTTTTTCTACTTTTAGAAAGGTTTGAGCACCTCACGACTGTAAAATGTCTCGTGTAATTAACACCTTAAATCTCTTAAATACTTTGAGAAAAATCTAATTTTCGAAGAATACGGGCCGTATAACAGTATACGGCCCGTATACAAGTTCGTATACATTGTATACGACCAGGCAACTTATTTACACATGGTGTATACGGGCCGTATAATGTTATACGGCCCGTATGAAATTAAAAAAACTGACAAAGTCTGCTGGCACATACTTTGTTAGGTTTTTAAATTCTATACGGGCCGTATAACATTATACGGCCCGTATACACCATGTGTAAATAAGCTTTTGCCATGTGTTAATATTTGGACCCTTAATATATTGTTTTCTATTATTATTTATTATTATATTTACTTTTTATAATAATTTTTTTATTTTTTTCTTTTTTTAGAACCATATATTTCCTTTACCATTTTTAATAAAAAAAATTTCTTTTTTAAAACATATATTAATTTATCAAATAATTTGATATTTCTTTGATAATTTACGTTTATAACTTTTTTTTAAAAACTTAAGTACATAGTTGTCCTTTATTTTTTCCCTCGGCATTTTGTTATAAGTTTTGTTAAAAACGAAGTTGTACTAAAAATAAAATATTTATTTAGTATAATAAAACTGTATAATGATAAACTAAACCGTTCTAATGGTTTGGCTTTCTAAACAACATGTTTTATTTTCAAATCATGTTTGTTTTACATTATTATTTGCTCGATTTCGTCGCAACGCGTGACGTAAAAAAAACTAGTAACTATTAAAAAGATGAAACCTTAATCTTTATTCTTAAGAGCACTCAAATAAATGGCCTTGATAAGAATTATCTTGAATACAATTTATACAACTTTCAACCTTTTTTTTATTTTACCCAAATGTAATATATTTTATAGGAAGAAAATGTATAACCAATATGAGAAAGAACACATGTTCCATCGCATTATTTTCCTGTTAGTATATACCTACATTCAATTATGTTTTTACAACAAATATGTGTGTAAGGCCTATGGTGATCCAACAATGACACCCCACAAATGTAATTGCAAAGTTATGATTTCGTGGTGAGAAATGAATCACATATTAATATATTCACCCTAAATTTCTGAGTCACATTCAATGTCCAAATGTCGTACACAATGACCCTTTGGCCACCAATTCCGGCCCTTTTGTGATGGAAATAAAATTTACTATTATGTTATGTCAACTCACAAACATCTTGTGTTTTCTTGTGAAACTTTCATGGCTTTAAACTATACGATTTGAAAATGGTTCGAGTCGCGTGATCATTCTCTAAAAGTTGTTTTTTTTCTCATTTCTAAATTTCCATTTAAACCAGAGACGATTTAGCTTTGTCTAGTTTCTAATTTGATATGAGTATAAAACCAAATCAATTTCTTTTAAAGTGATAGTATCGATTTTCAGATCGCGCTCTTTAATTTCCTTTTATATTTCTAGTTTGACATGACTATAAAATCCAATGATTTTCATCATCTACGTTTTTACTATCTTAAAATACAAGTATTTAAGGACAAAAATGTAATTTTATCACGATTTGAATATAAAATCCAATGAATTTTTTTTATCTACATCTTTACTACATAAAAATATAAGTCTTTAAGGACAAAAAAAGGGTAATTTTATCACGATTTTAAGACACTTAAAAGAGTTTGGCGTTTTAAAATGGGGACAAATTCCCTTCAGTCCTCCTACTTAACTTAGACATTAGTTTATAAGGCTGGAACTATCAAACACATTTTGTCCCACATCGCTTGACTGAAGAAACATCGCCAAAGAAAACCTTTATATATAGAGAAGAGTAACCCAAAGAAAACCTCTATATATAGAGAAGAGTAACTCAACAAAGTTCCTTAGCAGTTTTGTTTAGCTGCATCGATGGGTTTGGGTTGTTTAATTTTTTACTTTTTCTTGGTTCATAGGCCAGCTCAAAATTTGAAGTGAACCGAAAATTTTGGTTTTGGTTGTGGCTCAAAACTGAATCGAACTATCCTATGAACACCCTTAAAATCACCAATTAACTTAAGTGTTGTAGGTCCCTCGGAGGTTGAGGTTTAACCTATTCCTTGTTATGTCTAACACACTAGCGAGTGCGGAATCCAAGCTAGCATGCAAACCGGGATAGAACAAGCAATGATAAACACAAACACACAATATTCAACGATTAACACCACTTGTATTAATGCGTATGAAAGGTTCGGTTACAAGCACAAGGTTTACAGATGTATTCTATAAACTCTCTCTAACTTCCGTGTGTGTGTGTTCTCTGAACAGAATGCTCTCTATGTGTCTGATATGTCTAACTGATGAAGTGAACACAACACATGGGTATATATACCCGAACACAGCATGTCTGGTCGAAGGATAGATAGATTGATCGAAGGATCATCTATCGACTAGAAACTCATCGAAGGATCAACATGTACCTCGAAGGATGAGATCTTTCGAGGTCCATCCTTCGAAGGCTTATCTTTCGAGCTCATCGAAGGATCTAAACAATCCTTCGATGACCCATCCTTCGACACAGCCATATTACAACCAATTTCAAACTGTTTGACCAAGTCAAACCGGAGGATGGTTGACTTGGTCAAACTTACAGGACTAACAAAGACATCGTTTTGTATCAAGACGAAATACAGACAAAGTACAGACACAAGTGCACCAACAAACTCCCCCTTGGCTGTAGCTTTGTCTGACTGTAGCTTTGTCTCGATCTTTGTGACTTCAAGTCTTTGACGTCCTTTCAAGTTCTTCAATGTCGGAGGATCTTTAAAGTCTTCACGTCTTGAAAGCAGAAAGTGTATCAACAAACTTCCCGTTTCATGTAGGAAGTGTGTTGACAAACTCCCCCTTAACATAAGCTCCCCCTTGAGTTATGCTCGTGAAATACTTGTTCTTTATGAAGTGAGATCCTTGTGGTGTTGATGATGGTCAGCGGCAACTCGATCATCTTCATCATTTGAGTGCCTTCACGTCGTGTCTTCATTCCGAAGCTTGTCATCGACCATGTTCTCCTTGCCTTTAGAATCTGCACATGCAAGAAATCTAAACGCGTAATGAGAACAACCGCCTGGAATATCATAAAATAAACAAACGACACACGTGTGACCATTGTTTAATCAAACACCGTCCGACAGTTTGAAAGTTTAAAGTATTTTATCAATTTCAAATTTTAACTTTCAACACTTGCAAATTTCGACCGTTTATGAAGATTTAGTCGTTTCGGTTTTCGTTCAGGTTTCAGGTAACGAAGACTCGAGTTCCAACATCGTACGATCGAAAATAAGATAGAAATAAAATCTTTTTGGCTTTTATAAAGTTTATATTAAAACAGATTTTAGGTGTGTTTTAATATTAGAAATGTAAGGACTCAAAGCAGTAAATAAATATATACAGAGATGCAGAAACTGAAAGCATTAAATAAATATTTACAGACATTCTTTTTGCGAGTTTCGAGGGTAAGAGAATCATATCAGTGTACGGTCAGGCCAAAACGCTCTTGTTGTTCAGTTAATTAACATTAAGATAAGCATCCTATAACAATTATCGGTATTGTTGTCCACTTAAGCTCAACTTATCAGATGTAATCATGGCGAGGGGATACGTTAAGGTATGATTTATACTTACCGACCGGTGTTCATCCACATCACGACACATTCCCGTATCAAGGTATGCACGAGGGTTCATCTTACCGGTGAGTATACCGATTATCATCTGTTTGACCGTATATGATGTGAGATTCTCACTTATTTTGATTGAAAACAAGCCCTATGTGATATAATCACTTAATGATGAGGAACTTGATTTTCGATGCATGAGGGCACAGGAGCAAGTCCGTGAACAGGTCAGTACTTTCGTACAGCAGAGAGACGAACTTGACTCCCGGAAAGAATTTGTGATATATTATCACTTATTTGTTTGGACATGTGATTGTTTATCACTTATTGAGGTCGTATGCAGTATGTACACGTATGTATGGTATCATGGAAGATCTAGACTTGCGTCCCCGTTATTTTTCGGTAAAAGATACAACCATGATACCCAGATGATAAGCAGCATAAAGACCGAATATTTCAGAACCTCGGCAATCTCTCAAACGAAATTTCGGTACCAAGACCATATGCCAATGAATGGTTCCCACCCAGTCTTCAGTCGATTTAAGTTTATATCACCCTGCACACTTTAAAATGATTGTGAGCCTACCGATACATCTTACATAGAGCTGCTTATCGCTTTTCATTTAAGGTTTAAAGAGGTTTGGACAGACCACTGATGTACTATCATTTTCTCTTTTGCTCGCCAGGAAACTCATTTTTGCTTTTCTATTGTTTTTGTGTTTTTGAAATTTTTCAATGTTTTTGGATTTTCAAATTTTGGATTTACTCCCCCTAAAATCAACAAACTAAGATAAATTTAAAACACAAAGGTATTTACAAAAATGATTTTCCGATGTTGGTTTTACTCTTGCTTGACCTTAATGCCGTTTACCAATAATAAATAGTCAAATCTTGATTTGTCAAATGCTTTGGTAAAAAGGTCGGCACGTTGGTCATCGGTGTGGACATAAGCAACATCGATTAGCCTTTTCTCAAAGCAATCACGTATGAAGTGATACTTAATTTCGATGTGCTTAGTCTTTGAATGCTGCACAGGATTTTTAGTGATCTGTAAGGCAGCAGAATTATCAACGTAAATAGGAGTAGTTAGGAATTCAAAACCGTAGTCACGCATTTGTTGTTGGATCCATAGGACTTGGGAGCAACAACTTGAGGCAGCAATGTATTCAGCTTCGCATGTTGATGTAGCGACGCACGTCTGCTTCTTGCACTGCCATGTGACTAGGCGATTTCCCAAAAACTGACATCCAGCCGTTGTGGATTTGCCGTCGATTTTCCATCCGCCAAAATCAGAATCACTGAATGCGATCAAGTCAAAGTTATTATCCCTAGGGTACCACAGACCGGTGTCAGGGTAACCCTTCAAATAACGAAAAATCCTTTTTACAGCTGCAAGATGTGAGGCCTTCGGGTTGACTTGATATCTGGCAAGCAGGCACGTTGGGTACATTATATCTGGTCTTGATGCTGTGAGGTACATAAGAGATCCGATCATCGCGCGGTAGTATGAGGGGCTCGTAGCTTCACCCTTCAAGTCTGGAGTAATTCCGTGATTTTGTGGCAATGGGGTACCGATGGGCGTTGCATCAGACATCTGGAACCGGCTCAAGATGTCACCAACATATTTAGTCTGATGGATGAATATCCCAGACTCGGTTTGTTGTACTTGTAGGCCCAAAAAGAAAGTCATTTCCCCCATAGCACTCATCTCGAATTTATCCTGCATTACACGCTCGAAATCCCTACACAAAGCATCATTAGTAGAACCAAAAATAATATCATCAACATATACCTGTACCAGTAGAAGATCTCCATCTTGTTCTTTGATAAAAAGAGTACAGTCGATAAGACCTCTGCGAAATCCATTCTCCAGCAGATAATTAGATAAGGTTGCGTACCAAGCTCGCGGTGCTTGATGTAGACCATAGAGAGCTTTGTTGAGCAACCAAACCCGATCGGGATGGATAGGATCTTCAAAACCTGGAGGCTGTTCGACGTACACCTCTTCTTCTACCACACCGTGTAAGAATGCACTTTTCACGTCCATCTGGTATACCTTGAAACCTTTGAATGAGGCATAAGCCAGAAAAATCCGAATTGCTTCTAGACGTGCAACAGGTGCATACACTTCGTTGTAGTTGATCCCTTCTATCTGACGAAAACCTTGAACGACTAGCCTTGCTTTGTTTCGAATAACGACTCCACGGTCATCCTTTTTGCATTTAAACACCCAACGGGTACCAATCTTCTTGTAACCAGCAGGTTTCTCTACGAGTTTCCAGACACCAAGCTTCTGGAATTGTTGCAGTTCTTCCTGCATTGCTTCAACCCAAGAGCTATCTTTCAAAGCATCTTTCCAAGTTCTTGGCTCTTCCTGTGAGACATAACACGCGAAAGACCAATCATTTTGTTGACCAGATTCTCTGATAGTTGCATACAAGCCTGCATTGTTGTTGTTCCGCAACATGTTTCTTGTTTGAACGCCACTGTGTACATTTCCGATGATGTTTTGTTGAGGAAGGGTATTGTGAATCCTTGTTTCTGGATTATCTTGAACTGGAATATTTGTACCCAGATTGTTGAGATTGAGACCAACAATCAATTCAAGGCCCGGAATTGACGAAGAGGATGATGCAGTAGCTTCAGCTGTTCTAGGGACATCCACTGGAGGTGTACCTTCTGAAGTACCATGTACTGCTGTCGTTGGAGCTTCTTGATCTGCATCGAGAAATTCATCATCCTCTGAAGATTCGTTCAATTCGGTAGCATCATGAAAATCCTCATTGTCGAGAGCATTATTGTTCACTGAAGACGGTTCTTGATTGACAATAATGGGACGAACCAACGGTGAATCTGTTGCATTGTCACTCTCGAAAAACATCCTTGCCGCAGCATTTTCTTCAACGGCTTCAACATTGATCGAATTGAAAAAGTCATCGTACTCAAACATCCAAGGCTGACCAGGACATTTGACTGGTAAAGTGTGCCTTTGTACTCTGACTTCAGACCATTCCTCGACCCTTTTAGTCTCTAGATTCCAGACTCTTAAGTTCGGGGTGGAATACCCAAGAAAGTATCCTTCAATGGCTCTTGCCCCAAACTTTCCATTAGGATCGATTATTGTGCACGGAGCTCCAAACGGTTCGAGATATGACAAATCTGGTTTCCGTTTGTTAATAAGCTCAAAGCAGGTCTTGTTGTGCCTTTTGACTGTAAGGACTCGGTTCAACGTATAACATGCAGAGGCCACAGCTTCAGTCCAAAATGGAATCGGCAATTGTGACTCTACCAACATAGTCCTAGCAGTCTCGATCAATGTGCGGTTCTTACGTTCAGCGACGCCATTCTGTTGAGGAGTATAAGCTGCACTAAATTCGTGAAGAATACCTTTTGAAGTGCAAAACTCCGCCATGGCATGATTTTTGAATTCAGTACCATTGTCGCTACGTATCCGCCTAACCTTCAAATTATAGAGATTCTCAATCTGAATGATCAAGTTTTTGATAATACCGAAGGTTTCGCTCTTGTGTGCCATGAACGCCACCCAAGAAAATCTTGAATAATCATCAGTTATCACGAGGCAGTATTGATCATTCCTAATGCTTTTGTGCTTGACAGGACCGAACAAATCCATGTGCAAACGTTCAAGAGGAACAGCCACCGTGTTGACTTTCTTTGTAGGGTGTCGCTTCTTCGTTTGTTTTCCTTTCTGGCACGAGACACAGACGTCTTGAAGATGGAAATTTTTAAGAGGAACACCATTCACCAATTCATTTGACACCAAATGATTCATTTTGCGTAAGTGAATGTGACCCATTCGTCTGTGCCAAGAGATTGTGTCTTTTTCTGTGGCTTTGGAAACGAAACAAGTTGCTTGTGCAGACGTTGTGATAGCTTGGCTCATATCAAGGACATACAGATCATTTATCCTTGGAGCCGACAAGAGAATCCATTCTTTCGGAATTTTGAAGCCGGGTTTCAGCACATAACATCCATTTGCATCAAAGTGTACTGAGAACTGCTTATCACAAATTTGAGAAACACTAAGAAGATTGTGATCAAGTTGTTGTACGAAGTTGATCTTATCAAAGCTAACAACCCCGTTGGAAATCATTCCTTCACCCGTAATATATCCGCCTTTATCTCCAGCAAAAGCAACATAACCTCCTCTAATAGATTTGACGTCGTAGAGAAGCTTCATGTCGCCTGTCATGTGCCTGGATGCCCCACTATCAACAATCCAATGACTACTGACAGTTCCTCCTGGAACACCCTGCACATGAACTCACATAATTAGTTGGAGATGGGGACCCAAGCCATTGTGGTCTTGGGTCCTCCATTTTCATCAATAACAATAACCTCTATTCTTTGATGATTCGAAAATTGTGATGATCCCCCTGATTCTTTAACCGTTTTTGGTTTCCAGGTCTGTTTTGTTATTCCAGTGTTATTCTTTAAAATTTTAACTTCATGGTTGTCAGAAGTTTTTGAATTTTCTGGTTTGACAGAAACATATGGTTTGTTAACCGCATCAGTTTTAATTGCTTTTTCAATTTTCTTAACCTGTTGGCGTTTCTGTTTCTTTTCCCTTTCTTTTACAAGGCGGGGATCTTGTTTTGATGAAACAGATCGCTTGCGGTCAATGCGTTCACGGGGATCATCAACTATGCCTTTTTGTTTATGAAGATACGGGCAATTTCGAACGATATGCCCGATTGTTCCACATTCAAAACATGATCTTCGTTCAACAAACCCTGAAGTATCATGTGATCGTCTTGCCGATGATGAACTTTGTGATCCCGAGGTACTAGGTTTTGAACTACTTGGTTCATTCCTTTTCATCACTGTTGCCTTTTTGACAAAATCTAAGTTAGATTGATTTTCAAATGTAGCAATTTTGTCCGTTCCCTTAGATTTCACAAAGTTCACATTCTTCTTCTTCTTCTGATTCGGCTTCCTTTGACTTTGAGTCGGTGTTTTACCTTTTGGTTTGGCATGATTTTGCTGTTTTTGCACTGTTGGTAATTTCTGATTGCCAAATTGTTTTCTAACTTCAGCCTTTGGGATAGGAGGGCACTGTGTTACCACAATGTGTGATCCTTTCTTACCCAAAAACTTACTTGTTGAATTTTCAAAGACTTTACTGATTAATGATTGATTAACGTTCTTAATAGGAAAATCTTTGTCAGAATAAATTTTATCATCACCAACAAGAGTGTACAGCAAATCCACACTCTCCGACTCTTGTGCAGACGAGGACTCGATTGCAACAGTCTTAGCGGGTTTTGCAGGAGGATCACACAGAATATGATTCTCAAGAGGTATGTCCTCTTCGTTTATCACTGCATCAGACTTTGCTGAATCAGTATCATCAGACTCATCATCAGAAGAATCAGCATCCTCAATCACAACTGGAGGATCCTGATTCTGTTCAGCAGTTACAAATGTATCTGCTGACACATCCGAATCTGATGATACTTCTTTCTTGTATCCGAGTCCTGCTGCAAATTCATTAACATCTAGAGGAACAGATGGTTCAAAGAAAGTTCTATTTTCCTCATCAGGCATGGCATCATAATTGTTTCTCACGGGTGGTGGACATTTCTTGTATCCAATGCATGTGACATCCCGTTTCTCTTTCTGTACATCAATGATGTGATCCAACACATAGCTAGAGCTCAAATAACTGTCTAGCTTAAGTTGGATCGCCTCACTTTCAGTTTTCACACAAGCCATTTCCTTTTGCATTACTTCCAGACGAGTTATATACAAATTAATGTCAGTCTGTTTTCTGGAAACCATTTTAGTTAACTCGGTTTTATCTTTCTTTAATTTGTCAATTACCGATTTAAACTCCTTTTCATGGTTTTCATAAAACATATTGGCTTCAGTGCACTTTGAAAGATCAACGGTCAATTTCTGATTGTGAATGAATGTCACATCATATTTCTCTTGCAAAGCCTCGTGTTTGCTTTGCAATTTACACCACCTATCATTCACAGAAACATGTTTGTCTTGCAAGTCAAACAAACTAGCTTGTAAAGCATCATGTTTGCCTCTAAATCAGCACATTTAACACGCAAACTATCACAGTTATCACAGCTAACAGAAGTGGGTTCATCGACACATACCTGACTTGATGAACTGTCGACATTCGCCATAAAGGCTGAATGGAGAGAAGACAAAGAATAAGCAGCTTGATCCACCAAAATAGATCTTCTTTGAATTCCTGCTGTATCTTCTTCCAATAGCTCATCAATATTTGCATCGACTGACGTACTTGATGTGTCATCTTCCTGGTCATTTCCTGAAACCGAGGACTCTTCATCTGAACTTCCGCTGTAACCCGAGCTGTTTTCATCTTCAGAAGACTCATCACCATTGGTGGAAGATTCTCCACCACTGGCGTGTTTAAGATCCTTGACAATCTCAGCAAAACACGCTGTTCCATCCGGAGCATCATTTCCCAACTGGATTGACCAATCACAACCTTCATCTACTTGAACCACAAGTGCCTGGTTGGCATTAGATGGTCCTGCTTGACTCTGGTTGTTGACAGGCACCAATGTACGAACATTGTTCCTGTTCTGGTTCTGCTGGTTGCCTTGACCTCTGAAGGGATTTTGGTTTCCATGTTGAGATGGTCTTGTGCATTCCCTTTTGAAATGACCCCGTTCACCACAGTTAAAGCACTTTACAGCTTGCTTGTCGAACCCATACTTGGTGTCTTTCTTGCTTTCCAAGCTGGTTCTGCCAGTTCTTTCCATGAAATCCTTTGCTCGCCTAACAGCACTGGCAAAGGCCCACTTGATGTCCATCATCTCCATCTCCTCTTTATCAATCTGCTGATAGTCTTCTTGTGTCAGATTAATGTTACCAATCTGACCTTCCACTAATCCACATTATGCGCTCACCAAGGTGTTTAGCAGCTCCATATGTTCCTTTGCTACTTCCACACTGACTTTAGAAAAGCTTGAGGTGTCGAGCCGTACTGTATTTGGCTTTGATTGTTGACCAGCAGATGATGTGCTTCCATAACACGCTTGCTGTTGAGGAGGAAGCGAATTCCCATACATATCTGTTGGTACGGTAGATTGAGGAGGAAGTGGATTCCCATACATGTCTGTTGTTCCGGGAGATCGAACAGGCAATGGATTTCCGAACATATCAGTTGGTCTGAGAGGTCGTTGTGGTGCTGATTGAGGGACTGGTTCAAGCGGATTTCCATACATGTCTGTTTTTGGAGGCACCGGAACTTGGATAGTATTGCCATACATGTCTGTGCTAGTCACAAAGGCTGTTTGAATTGGAGCGTGTGAAGACGGTTTTGTAGAAGTACTAGAAGTTCCAAAATACATTTCAGGATTTTGAGGCACGGGAATTCTTTTTGCCTTGAGAGTTTCTTCCTGATTCTTGTTTTCCAGGATTTGAACAAAGTCGTTGAAACTCGTTGTAGCCAAAGTACCATTGTACTTCATGATCTCCAAGAAAGTATTCCACTGAGGTGGCAATGCATCTGCAAACCTTTTCACAATCTCTGCAGGAGTTGTAACAACCCCAAAATTTGTCAATTCAGTCAACAAATGATTAAATCGACTTGTCAAATCACCTAACGACTCATTCTCCATACAAGTAAAACCATCAAACTCTTTCTTCAGCAGTTCTTTTCTCAATTGACGTGTCGCTTCATTTCCCACGCCCCTTGTTTTCAATGCGTCCCACAACCTCTTTGTCGTCTTGTAACTGACAAATTGATGATAAATATCTTTACTCAACGCCTGAATAAGAATGGCATATGCTTTCTTCTCCAAATCATAGACCTTCTTCTGATCTTCCGTAAGATCTGCAAACGTAGCAGCAGATGATGCGGCAACCTCTATTGTTTGATCGAAATCTGTAATGAACCGCAACCACAATTCTGTATTTTGACCAAGAACGTATGTATGAAATCTATCAATCCATCCTGGATATTCATATAAGTGCATCAACTTTGGAGGCCGATTCAAACTTCCAGTTTCGCTCTCGCTTAAGAGAATGCTTTGAACACTTGGAGTTTGATTAGATACAAATGCCCATTGACCGGTAGAAATTGCATTAGCTTGAGAAGATACCGGTGCGGAAGACGGAGTACCAAAATACATATATGTATTTACCAGAGTATTCCACCTTGGATTCATTTTTGATCAAGAAAAATAAAACCTGAAAATCACAACTTGTTAAGCATAAACAGACTAAGGATCGAAAGATCAAAGCTTGTTCGAAGGATCAACAGTGTTCGAAAGATCACTGTTGAGTTTCGAACAAAGATTTCGAAAGATTCTCCAACCGAAGGATCCTTATCTTTCGAAAAAGAACTGTAGACCGAAAGATGTATGCTTTGATATGATTCCTTGGTTCGAAGGATGATGATCTATCGAACCTCCCCTGATCGAAAGATGGTCTTTCGAAATGATTCCTTGGTTCGAATGATGATGATCTATCGAACCTTCACTGATCGAAAGATGGTCTTTCGAAATGATTCCTTGGTTCGAATGATGATGATCTATCGAACCTCCACTAATCGAAAGATGATCTTTCGAGTTCGAAGGATATCTTTCGAACGGTTCTGACACAGTTGACAAAGAGTGACAGGTTGGTGAAAAAGGTGATGGGTTGGTGAGATCTTTCGGCAGAAAGTATGGTCAGACCATGATTTTCTGCCAAAATCAGATTTGAAACATAAAATATAATAACCTTATCCAGAAAACCGGTCACCGGAGAAGCCGGAATTTTGGCCGGAAATAACCGAAATTTTCAAAAACAAGTTTTTAAGTTACCCAACCCTTTCTTTAACACACCCGGTAAGTTTAGAACACGTTTTAACAACTGAAAAGGCGAGAAAAACAGTAAAAACGAGTTCAAAACCAAGAGAGTTTTTGTCCAAAATACTCCAAAATCTTGTAAAAACCCGGTTTTTAACAAGGAAAAGAGCCACGGCTCTGATACCACTTGTAGGTCCCTCGGAGGTTGAGGTTTAACCTATTCCTTGTTATGTCTAACACACTAGCGAGTGCGGAATCCAAGCTAGCATGCAAACCGGGATAGAACAAGCAATGATAAACACAAACACACAATATTCAACGATTAACACCACTTGTATTAATGCGTATGAAAGGTTCGGTTACAAGCACAAGGTTTACAGATGTATTCTATAAACTCTCTCTAACTTCCGTGTGTGTGTGTTCTCTGAACAGAATGCTCTCTATGTGTCTGATATGTCTAACTGCTGAAGTGAACACAACACATGGGTATATATACCCGAACACAGCATGTCTGGTCGAAGGATAGATAGATTGATCGAAGGATCATCTATCGACTAGAAACTCATCGAAGGATCAACATGTACCTCGAAGGATGAGATCTTTCGAGGTCCATCCTTCGAAGGCTTATCTTTCGAGCTCATCGAAGGATCTAAACAATCCTTCGATGACCCATCCTTCGACACAGCCATATTACAACCAATTTCAAACTGTTTGACCAAGTCAAACCGGAGGATGGTTGACTTGGTCAAACTTACAGGACTAACAAAGACATCGTTTTGTATCAAGACGAAATACAGACAAAGTACAGACACAAGTGCACCAACAAGTGTTTTGTTCTCTGTCACATCAAGCGGGCACCACTCTAATAATGATATCATTTGTATATAAGGAGAAAATAAAGGATATGGAGTAAATATGAGGTACGTTGAGGGTCACTTATGATTTATTACTCATTAAAATATGAGTTTTCATGCCACCCATATTTGGTCCATATTTGGTTTGTACCTCAATGACCACCTTTAGTACGAGCTTTTGAATTGTCCCCTTTTAAGGGAGTAAACACTTTAAACGCCTTTTTACTACACTATTTAATTTAAACAAGTCACTTACATACTATTAAAAGGTTTAACCACTAGAGTATTAAATTTTCTCACGTGGGTAAGTTTAAATCAAATAAGTCACTTAAATGTTATTAAAAGATTTAACCTGTAGAGTATTAAATTTTCTCATTGGGTAAGTTTAAATCAACTTTTTTTTTAAGGGTGACTTTCTATGTACTATGTACATGACCTATCCCCCGCCAGCTCCGCCCTCCGGACGCGATGTTTGATTGGGCCCCGGTCGTCTCGTAAGCTGACCTTCGCCCGGAAACCATATTGCCCCCACACGAGTGACTCGCTGGGGTAACAGCTGGGTAAAACCGGGTTGCCCTCAGGATCGAACCATGGCTCGGTAGGAAACGATCCATCATTGGGACGCCCCCCCCCCCCCCCCAAATGCCGCAGCCGAGAGTCGAACCGGAGACCGGCCCAACTAAACCACATGGGATTACCCAACTGGGCTGGAAGGGGGATGTTTAAATCAACTTATTATTACACAAATAGTTTATGTAAAAGAGTTGTGACATTTTAATTGTATAAACAAAGACAATGTAGCATCCTAGCTATAAACTATTCCGCATTATCGGCATCCAAATTTGCGATGTGACGCCCATTATTTTATATAATAACCGGCACGCTACATTGACACATTGTTGTATGTAACCGGATAATGTAACTTGTTTGCTTGTGTTAAAAACATTATAAAAATTAAAAAAAAGAGTTGAAACTTAGATTGTTAAACCTTTTGTAAAATTATAAAAGTTCCAAGTGAAACCATGGTCAAAGTTGAATAATAATTAGTGATATTATTTTTCAATCAATTCTAATCTTAATAAATCTCTTAACATCACAAATGGGTGGTAGTCCATGTTGCCAAGTCATATGGTAGGTATGGCGTAAAAGCAACACACATTATAGGCCAACCATAACAAAAGACCGTATAAACTATGACATACTTTTTGGGTTTAAATGCAACATTCAATGTTTTCACCTACTCTTTTAATTTAAGGGTAATTTGCATATAAATATAACATAAACTCTCAAATTTCACCACTCATAAAAATGAACATAAGTTCAATTTTATGCATCTTAAAGGTAATTTATTATTGATTAGTAGGTAACGGGTGCTTTAGAATATATAAATTAAACTATTGTGACTTAGTGATCTAGTGGTATGGTGAAAGGGTGTTCAAGTTTGGATATCCGAAGATCTTGGATAGTTCATTTTACTATCCGAATACATTATTTTGGATATCAAAAATTCGAATATCCGAAATTTCGGATACGATTTTAGATAGTGAAACAGATATCCTAAAATATGAAAAAAAAATTATTTAAGAATGTCAAAAAACAATATTTAAAAATTTCAATTAAAAAAATACTTCCGATATCCGAATTATCCAAAATCTAAAAACAATATATGAAATATCCGGATTTTTATTAATAGTTATTATTAAATATATTTTTTTTTAATTTTGGATAGTGAAATGGATATCCAAAAATATGAAAGAGAAATTACTATTTAAGAATGTTGAAAAAAATACTTTATAATTTCCATAAATATCCAAAACATCTAAAATCTAAAAAAAAATATATATGAATTATACGAAATATCCGGTCTTTATTAATAGTTATTATAAAATATTTTTTTAAATAATTCTTGGATAATTTAGATATCCAAATTATAAAAAACTATCTGAATCCAAATCCAAGAATTTCAAATATTTCGGATCTAAATTTTTGAATAATCCAGGTTTGGTTTCCGATTATTTTGCACACCCACATCTAACTCCCAATCAACACATCAATTACAAAACTCTCCAACAATAACATCTCTCCACACGGGCCATATAACTTAGTATTTAGTTAATATCCAGTACTTCGGATTCCCACGGACATTGACAATGTAAGAGCTCATGTTGTACAAACTAGTGTCACGACGACAATCACCAGTTTGGTCATTGCAATCAGTGGCGGAGCCACACTTTCAACAATGGTGTCGTCCGACACCATTGAATTTTGCGTAGCAAATACAACGTATAATAGGAAAAATTCGAGCGACACCAATGTTTTTTTACGAGCGACACCATTGTCTTTTACAAAAGACACCATTATTTTGTTTCTTCTAAAAGAATTACATAATAAACAAAATTATATTTCAAAAATTAAGCCCAGGTACTTGAATTTAATTAGTATACTTTAAATCATTAAAGGTCCATCCTTCGTTTTTATTTTTTCTAATCCAGTAAGCATTATAGCCACATGTCTAATTGGTTTTGTTTCAATTGTTTAACCTAAAATGATGTTTGATGATCATTTGAATGATGTGTGCACTTGTTTGTTATAATGAAAAAAAAGGTTTTTTTTTTGTTTTTTTTTTTTTTTTTTTTTGCAAATTGTCATTGAAAACATTATGAATCGTTTTCAAAACATGAAAATAAGTACAAAGCAACTATTAAATGCATTTTTTATATATTTCAAATGACTTTGTAATTTTATTGTGTGTTTTTATTCAATGACATTGTACTTTTACTGTGATATTTGTTTTTATTATGTGATTTGACCCGACTAGATCCGAACCGATCCAAAAAGTTCGACTCCGGGTTAGTATAAACCGGGGTATCCATAAAAAAAGACACCATAAGAAAAAATTTCTGGCTCCGCCACTGATTGCAATCGATGTTCACATACGTCATCTATGCAGTAAATTGCCAAATCGCCCTTACATTGAGTTATTTCACTTGGATACAATACTTTTTAATAGGTTTTAGGATCTTTGCATGGTAAGTGTTTCTAGTAGTTTATTGTATTCATCTCATGTATATTTTTTCAAATATCTTTAGTCATATGTACCATCGTGTTATTTCAAGAAATTATGTATCATAAAAAAAGTTTTCGACTAATTATATATGTCATTATCATAGTCCTATTTATTTGTAACATTTAACTTTGTGAAAAGAGATCTATGTAATCATATTAACACAATCGATATACAATCTTGTTCTTGCTTTATCTTGGTGCCAAGTATGTTAGAGGCACCAGGCATTCATATAATATTTATAAATTAATTCTTTATTAAGCTTTCTACTTGTTAATCTTAAACACCAAAAAAAGGTAAGATAATAAATATATATATATATATATATATAATCCATCCATAACTTATTAATATAACAACCATTTCTAAGTATTATTATTCTACTAAAAAACAAAAGAAAATCAGAAAAGTTTTAATCACCTTACATTTTAAGTATCATATATAAAATAAAAATAATTCTACTAAAAACAAAAGAAAATTGAAAAGCTTTAATCACCTTACATTTTAAGTATCATATATAAAATAAAAATACAAAAATTAGTAAAAACACATATAGATATTAATTTATAATTTAATTATCATAATACAAAGTAAGGACTAAGAATATGACAATACTAAACTTTAACCTAAAATCCCCTTCCCAATTTGGCTCTGATTTAACAATTTGGAAAATGATTAATATTGATTTTTAATAATAGGTCAATTTTAAAAGGAAAAAATAACAATTATTAACATAATATAAATTAGTAACACTTTGTTGATTTATGTTGTTGTACCTAGGTAGTCATTCAAAAGATAATTGATTTTTCAATTTCAACACAAAGGTTTTTATCTTTTACATTTAACCACTTTCATTTTTTCTTTAATTTTTTAGTTAAATGTTATTTTAGTCCCCGTGGTTTGGACCATTTTACCAGTTTAGGCCAAAAGTTTGAAACGTTGACATTTTAATCCAAATAGTTTCAAGCTTTGCCATTTTAGTCCACTGGGTTAACTCCGTCCATTTTTTATATTAACTAGAAGGGTAATTAGATCATTTTATATGGTCGAATTGTCCTTCTAGTTAACAGAATTACATATAAAATAACCGAAATGCCCTTCTAATTAACAGAATAAAGAGATGGAGTTAACACAGTAAACTAAAATGACAACGTTTAAAACTATTTGGACTTAAATGACAACGTTTCAAACCTTTGGACTAAACTGGCAAAATAGCCCAAACCACAAGGACTAAGATGGCATTTAACTCTTAATTTTTTTACCTTTAGCCCAAGGCTTTTAATCTTTTGAAATTTAATCCCAATACTTTTTATTTTCAACTTTAGTCTCCCATACTTTTCATTTTCGCAAGTTTTTATACCGTACCGTTATAAAAAAAGGTAGTAATGTTATTTATGGCTCTAGATTTTATGGTCTTAATATTTTTAATCAAATAATTTATACCTTCATTTAGAGTTAATTACACAAATGGGTCCTGTGGTTTATACCTAATTTCGCCTTAGGGTACTAACTTTTTTTTAAAGGTTTAGGTTTTATGGTTTCAATTTTGTAACACCTTTGGGTACTAACACCAAAATTAGTTAATTAATGACTAAAATACCCTTGCATTTTTTTTAAGTTTATCAATGTAACACATTTGGATACTAACACCTAATTTTATTTAAGTTGAAATCAATTTTACAAAATCTATTTATTTTTTTATTTTCATCTTTTTATTATATCTCTTAATAAACATAAAATCTATTTATTTATTTTATTTTCATATTTTTATTAAATTTCGTATTTAACATAAAATCTACTTGTTACACCATTATTTTTCTAAATAGATTTTTGAAATAAAATCTACTAGCTATATAATTTTATGTAAATTAAATTTCTTACTCGTTTTAAATAATGTAAACCTTACTCGTTTTCAATTTTGGATAGATATGATTGATAATAATAAATATCTTTCATGTAAAAATAATTTAAGCCATTTTTTAACTCGTTTTTTTATTCATTTACATTTTACTATTTTAGAAAAATATTTAATTTACATAAAATTATATAGCTAGGTATTTTAGATAAAACTAAAAAAAAAATTAAGCCTTTTTTTAACTCGTTTTTTTTGTAAAAAAAAATATTTAATTTACATAAAACTATATAGCTAGTAGATTTTACTGGTGCAACTAGTAGATTTTATGTAAATTAAATATTTTTCTAAAATAGTAAAATGTAAATGAACAAAAAAACGAGTTAAAAAATGGATTAAATTTTTTTTACATGAAAGATATTTATTGTTATCAATCATATCTATCCAATATTGAAAACGAGTAAGGTTTACATTATTTAAAACGAGTAAGAAATTTAATTTACATAAAACTATATAGCTAATAGATTTTATTTAAAAAATCTGTTAAAAAAAATACTGGTGTAACAAGTAAATTTTATGTTAAATAAGAAATTTAATAAAAATATGAAAATAAAAAAAATAAATAGATTTTATGTTAATTAAGAGATATAATAAAAAGATGAAAATAAAAAAAATATATAGATTTTGTAAAATTGATTTAAACTTAAATAAAATTAGTTGTTAGTATACAAATGTGTTACATTGATAAACTTAAAAAAATGCAGGGGTATTTTAGTCATTAATTAACTAATTTTGGTGTTAGTACCCAAAGGTGTTACAAAATTGAAACCATAAAACCTAAACCTGTTAAAAAAAGTTAGTAACCAAAGGCGAAACTAGGTATAAACCATAGGACCCATTTGTGTAATTAACTCTTCATTTTATTTTTCACGTAATCAATGTATGTAATTTTTTTTTTTTTTTTGCAATCTACTTAAGAAGCCAACGGAAAAAAAAAAAAAAAAGATGTTGGGACATGGTAGAGAAGAGAGATGAGGCAAAATTTTATAGACAACTTTAATATGGTAGGTGGCTTCAAGTATTTGTCATTTTTATCTTGCATAGAATCATTATGTTAAATAAAATTTAGTTAAGGGTAAATTCTATTTCAATGATAACATGGTCTAACTCTTTGGACAAAGGGAGGGAGATCTTGAAACTCCCATGATTAATGGTTATCACCATTGGTTGTAGGGTTATGATTTTGTCAATATAAAACTTTATATAACAATAATCACTTTGAAAATATGTATCCAAACATAATTAATGTTGTTTAACATCTTAAATTATGTTGATCATCATACCTAAAACTTCTATTTTTTTCCCATTTTGTTATCAGCTGGTAGCTAGAAGTAAGTTGAAAATAGCACAGTATTTTGTTAAGTTTTTTTTGTAGTTGATTACGACCATATATGTACAGTATTCACTTTGAAACAAGGTAGTAGACATGGGATTGACCAATTTAGCGGTCGACTCTCAAGGCAATGCTGGCTTTAATCGTCACAAATGGGTCCATGAATAATAAGATCCCAGATCCCGCATGTTCTGACCATGGTTGGCTCAGACTCAGGGGAGCTGGTGCAGGAATACAAGCCGATCTTAAAAACTTGTTCTACACGTGGAGTGTTTTGTTCTACTGTGTTCACTATCGTTACTTCACAATATACTATTGGGGTCCAGGTTTAACACGATATTTGATTATTTGTTTGTTTGTTTCAACTTTTAGTTTTTATATTTTAAAATTAGAGTAAAATGCACGAATAGTCCCTGTGGTTTGGTGAAATTTCACCTTTAGTCCCCAACTTTTCAAAATTACACTCTTAGTCCCTGTGGTTTTACAAGTTGTTACTCGGATAGTCCCTAAAGCTTATGAAGGTTACTCAGATAGTCCCTGTGGTTTGACACGTTGTTACTCGGATAGTCCCTGTGGTTTGACCAGTTGTTACTCGGATAGTCCTTGTCATTTCACACCCACTTAACCAGAAAAACTAACCTCCATCGCTTTGGGGACTATCCGAGTAACAACTTGTCAAACCACAGGGACTAAGAGTGTAATTTTGAAATGTTGGGGACTAAAGGTGAAATTTCACCAAACCACAGGGACTATCCGTGCATTTTACTCTTAAAATTATGATAATTTGTTTTCCTTCTTATTAGAATATCAACATTCTTCCAGAGGGGAATCTGTTGCATCACAGTTGAAATCTGTACTGTCAGATATGCATATTGATTTTGTAAGTTAGTTGTAATATTGAGTTTTTGTTGTATTTGTTTTGGTCGTAAATACTTGCCATAATTCAATTATGATATTTAATAAGGTGAAAACCGGCATGCTTGCTTCAACCGACATGGTGAAGATTCTTCATGATTAATGTAAATTAAATCTCTTTTTAGCTACTATACGATTATAAACATCTTGATATTTGAGTTTTTTGTATCATGGTTTTAGCATAATTTGAACGGGTCTGGTTAGTTGCGTAACAGATTAAATAGGTAACTTTTAGTACGGATACAAATGGGTCAAGTTGGGTGATCTATCAAAAATATGTGTTCATTTTTTATTATTTTATAAATAAATGATGAATAGATAAGATTGTAAAAGTATATTGACTGCTAAACGTAGTTATATACTTTTGATAACTAAAGTGATTGAGGACGTTTTAAACCTTCGAAAAGAGAAAAGAACTTGGATAACTTTTGACCTGATGAACCCATTTGACCCGTTTCTTTTTTAGTTAATTTAAAAAAGTATACCCATTAGGCTAGATAAAAGATATACGAAATCCTAATTAACCCATTTTTTTAGGTAAATAGGTCCGGGTAGGCATTTAATTTGGAAATGAAACGGATAAAGTGTTTCCTTCCATTGCAAATGTAATAGTTTTTAATAGTTATTTGTTCTGTTTTTATTTTTATATATATTTTTGGAGTTCTCAGTTTTTATATTTGGTCGGTTTTACAGCTACTTTTAGCAACCACTAGTGTTCCTCTGCTTTCTGCAGGTAAACTTTTACTCAAACGGCAGTGGCGGATCTAGAAAATCTTCGTAGCAGTAACGAAATTGAAAATACGTCAAAAAAAGGTCAAATTTTTCCAAAATTTACGCTACTGCCGCAGCGCCAAGCGGTAGCAGAGGCTACCCCTTCCCCTAAGGTGGGCCCGCCCCCTGCAAAACGGGTATATCACAAGATTACTATTTATTTGATAGTTATTTTGATATTGACACATTATTTCATATATATTGAAGAACTTGCACCATTTAGTATTGATTCATTTTTGGTAATGTATTGAGTTAATAAATAATTAATCAATTGGGTTCAAGCATCCCCTCAAGATTTGAAGCCGGTGCGATCGAACACAGCCAACTCCTTAGAACAATTAAAGTGTTGCTCATTAGAATCAATTAATTTACCCGTAAAATAGTTGTCTAATTGCAAGTTAAACTTTTTAGTTTGATGCTGACATGGACTTACATTTTAATTGTATAAAGTTTAGATATGGGCCTTTTAGCTGCTATCAAAGGCAATCTTAACGTGAACCTGGCTCATGTTGAGAGTAATCGGTTATCACCGGTGTGTGTGTGCAGTGGCGGATCTAGAAAATCCTCCAAGCCGTAACGTTTTATAAAAAAACGGTAACGAAATCGAAAAAACGTTATATTTTTCCAAAATTTACACTAATTTTACACTACCGCCGGAGTGCCAAGCCGTAGCGGGGGTTGCCCCTTGTTATATGCTGGATCCGCCCCTGTGTGTGTGTGCATATTTGGTGGATCGGCGTCTGTTCTTGTGGCGGTTATGGTTAAGTTGACTCTCTCGAAACTCTCTCAGGTAACACAAACATCCATTGAGTTATGATTATTGTTGTCGTTCTTGGCTGCATTTGGT
The DNA here is from genome assembly GCA_030545235.1 of Helianthus tuberosus. Lineage (NCBI taxonomy): Eukaryota > Viridiplantae > Streptophyta > Magnoliopsida > Asterales > Asteraceae > Helianthus > Helianthus tuberosus. The sequence continues at coordinate 173,463,387 of CM060373.1, read as the reverse complement.
CGGCAAGTTCGTTAACGCATGATTGTACGGTTCCGTAGGGCATCATCATTATTGATCTTCAAGTCAATTGGTTCGGTGGTAGCAACGTCGGTTTATCGTAGTTGAACCAAGCATATAGCAGGTTAGTCCATTTAGCTTATTTATGGTGTTATTTAGGGTTTGATGGGGTGTGTTTGGCTAAGTGACTAGGTACCTTATATATGTTTTAGTGCAAGAAAAAAAAACATTTAATCAAATATAGAAGGAACAATGTTGCATTCATCTAGTATACCTAAAAAACAATTCGACATTACCGATCATAACTTTTCAAACATTATAATCACAAAAGGCCACATAGGTGACTCGGTTCTCCTTCAAAACGATGACCCTTTACAAGATCTTGAAGCGGAGGGCCAGGACATCCACGAGCACAAATTCCGCTTAAACAAGCACAAAACCCACAACCTATGCAAACTGGTGCGCAATCAGATCTTGTCGTGCAGTAAGGTAGACCATTAGGTCGAACCGCCATTGTTCCCCGCCACATCCCTTCACAAATGAACCAACTATTAGATGAAATACAAAAAAGACATATAAAAACATATATAAAAAATATATATATTTAACCAGATGAAATGAGAGCAATCAACAATACGAACTATTATACAAAAAGACATAAAAACATAAATAAAGAATATATATTTAACCAGATGAAATGAGGATAATCAACATGAATAGAACCAAAGCTTGTTGTGTAATCCTCATCCTTCTATCTATCTATATTTTCTGTCTTATACATACTACATAAAATGCACATATATATACACGCATTAGCATATGAAGAATACGTTATTTATTAAAAATAAATTTAATGAAAAAGTAATTATATAAGCAAATGTTACATATGTATACTAGTATTAAACCCCTGCGTTGCAGCGGTTGACGTAAAACTATGTCAAGTAGTACCAATTCTATACTATCAGCGATAACTAACATCGGAAAAACTCGCAAAAACAAAATAAATAAAAACGGAAAAAAATAAAGCCGAGCGAAAAGCAGACGTAAAATCTTTGAATCACGCACGCTCGTTGCAGAGAAATTAAACCTAAACGTAAAACATAGAAAAAATAACCAAATCAATCCAGGACTCACGCGTTGCGACGAACTTGTCAAATGGAGAAATATTGATGTGTTGCGACGGGCCAAACGGGAAAAAATACACGAAAAATGTTGAACCGTAAACGCACGTTGCGGTACGTTAACTCACAAAATTTAGAACGAAACGAAAAACTTGGGAATGGTGAAAAGTATGGTGGAAATTAAAAAAAAAAAAACCTATACATGAGGCACAACAGCATAAATTACAAAACTAATAAGATTATATTTTTGAGTTGTAAATTGAGATTGCGCACGTAAGCCATATATTAAAGATTAAAGAATATTATTAATTAACTACTTACATATTGCGCACCATCTATACTATATAATAAAAGAAACCACTTTAGAGACACATGTCGCTTTATGAGGTGGTCTCAATTAAAATTTATAATATATTAATAATTATTAAAATTAAAAGATTTTGATAATAATAATAATAAGGATAACTGATAACCATATATTAATTAATAAAATTAAAAACTATATATTAACATTTTTATTATTTATAAAGATAAAGATAGTTTTAGTTGTTTATATAAAAGTTTATAATCTTTATGTAAAAGTTTATTTACTATCAATTAATTTATCGAATAATCTTTATCTTTATTTATCATAGAAGCATATAAATAAAACGAATGAATAAATTAATTGAATAAATCTCATAAAACATATAATAATAAATGTACCGAAGAGTTTTAAAAAGTAAGCTTTTGTTATGACAAAAAAAAAGTATATAACACTTAATTATTATTATCTAATCTATATATATATACTATATAATAAAAGAAACCAATAAAACGACACATGTTATTTATTGAAGCCATCTATTTTTTAGTTTGTTTCTCTCTATTCTACTTAATTATAAATAATTAATATTAATTAAAAGATAATTATAAAATTAAATTTAATGTAATTTTAAACACTTCGTATAGGAGATAATATAATATTTGAAATATTTATTAGATTTCAAAATTATTTATTCTGAAATTAACAAAAGACATACACTAAATATAAATTAATATAATGTAAATGCTTTATTTATTTTATTAAACTAAAATAGATAACGGTAGAATCTATTTCAAAAATGTTTATAAGGGGTAAACAAAAACATTAATCAATGTTTATTGGTTCTATACTTTTATTTTCGTGTTCAACTCTCAACTCAAATACGGTATTCACTATGTTTACGTGACATTTATAAGAACCATCACCGCAATCATCTTATCCATCATATATCGAGTATATCCGTTAGTTTTTTTAAATATATAATTTTTATTAGATTCATTCAACCCGTGTAATAAACGAGGTTTTTTAAAGATATAATTTTTTTATTATTTACTATACAAAATTACATTTATGCAACTCGTGTAATACACCAGGTTTTTAAAAATGTAACTTTTTATTATGTGGTATATAAAATTAGATTTATTCAATCCGTATAATACACAGGGTATAAAGATATAACAAGATACAACTTTTTATTGATTGTTATATAAATTTACATGTGTTCAACCCGTACAATACATGAGGTTCTTAAAAATGTAACTTTTTTCATTATTTAATATATAAAATTAAATTTACTCAACCCGTACAATACATGGTGTTCTTAAAGATATAACTTTTTTGTAATTTAATATATAAAATTACATTTATTCAACCCATGTAATAAACGGGATTTTTAAAGGTATATTGTTTTATTATTTGATATATAAAATTAAATTTATTCAACCCGTGTATTACACGGGGTTCTAATCTAGTATGGTTATATATGAATTAATTATTTTCATATTACTTCAAGAGATATTAATAATTTATTAGATATTTGATTTAGATATTTATAATATTATTAATTGAATTTATTAATATTAAAATAAAGATAAGGATAAAAATAAAGATAAGTGATATTTATATATGGGTTATTAATATTAAAAGAAATATATTAAACAAATATAAATAAAATTTATGAGATTGAAAGAGAGAATGCCATGTGGCATTATTTGTAGTCTTTTATTAATATTTAGATACTAGATTATTAGACCCGTGTGCTACACGGGTTTAATGATATAAAATTATAAATTATTTAATTTTATACTGTTTTCATAAATTTACATAAGTTATTTTTTACCATAGATGACACAAAAGTTATTCATGTGTAAAAACCGATTCTTTTAGAAACAAACCAACTTTACATAGAAATTGTCATATACTTTTATTTATCGTCATGGCAAAACATTGGGCGAGAGGAAATTGTCTTCTTTTCAATTTAAACGGGATCCTTCTATTTGGCGGTTTTAAACGAAATCTAGGGATAAATGATCGAGTGCCAGTATAACTTCTGGATAATATGAGTGTCTCGATAACCTGATCACCCAGTGATAGGACATGTAGTCGAGTTCCATTACATAAACCAATCAATATTTCTTGATAACGTCATTGGAGCATTGACCTTTTGTAATCATCAATGGTTTGGCAAGCCTAAAACTATAACTCCATTTAGGACATCCGATGAGTATAGACTTGCATCAAAATTATTATGAACATATTCTATCTCCTTAAACCCGTGTATTACACGAGTCTAATAACGTTAAAAGTGTTTTCAAAGCATGGAAGTAAACCGGTTTTCAAGTATCGGATTAACCTATTCTTTGCCATTTTTATTATGATAATATAAAATAATAATTTCTTTAATATATGTTGTAAACATATAGTAAAAAATTCCTTTTAAAGAATAAGAAGGTGTTGTCACATTGACATTATTTGAAATTGTTTATTATAAGTGGAATTGTTACTAATAACTAATTATATATTTTAGATAAATCAAAAGTAAATAATTAATATCTAAGTAAACAATAAAACATTTATTAGCATTAAGTTGTTAAGAAATTTATCATTGTTTTGTATTAATTAATAAAAATAATAATAATATTAGTGTGAGAATACCATATGGGCATTAAATAGACATTTTTAAACATATGAGAATGCCATGTGGCATTAAGTATACTCTTTTATTAGTATTAGATTAGATATGATAACATCCGATGTGTTTAATATTTAATTAATGGGCACTCATGTATCGCACCATAATTATGGGTTTTTATTTATTTTTATTTTTAATTTAATTTATCGTGATATTTGTTTGCATTCAAGACACTTCCTTTTTTTTTTTTTTTTTTTTTTTTTAACTAGAGGGATAAATACACATGATATTTTGTTTTCTCTATATTGGGTTTAAATCGATTATTATTCATATATTTTTTTGGTGGTTAGATAATTTTCATAATGTTTTAAGTAATCTATTGTTTACTTATAAAAATTAATATGATCTTATCACACGTTAATGCACCATTACATGTTAATACACCGTTAAAAACATTTTAACCCCTAAACTTTGTTCATAATAATATTTAAAACGATATTTTACATTAAAGTTTTTATACTTGCTTAAAATGAATGTGCTTCTGAAAAACAAAATATATATAAAATAATTCGTTTCCCTTTAAATTCGTCTAAAAAAGATTGTATTTTTTTTCTAAAAAGTTGAATATCACTTCATGAGATTTTTTTTTTTTAAATTTAAAAGGTAACGGGTCATTATTTTAGATATACTTTCGTAATTATTCTAGAAAAAAAATGTAGAGGCTTTAATATAAGAAAATTGAGTTGAGGATAAGAAATACAACGTTGAGCTAGTTTGATATGTAGATAGTGGCGGATCTAGAATATTTTTCCATTGGGTTCACTTTTTTAAGTGCTCGAATTTCGGTTAACTTGACGTTAGAATTTCCGGTCGGGTCAGGTCGGTCGGGCTTTATAACCAGTGGCGGATGCAGTTTAACGTTGTTTTTACGTAGAGGTTAGTATATAATACTAAGAAGGAATTTCTTGTTGATTGAAAGCTCCAGTTTGGCATTCAAAATAAAATAATAAAAAGTTGACGATTCCTATTCAATCCTCCGACACTTTTTGAATATGATGCTATGAGTTGTTCTTTTATGAATTTTTAATTTCATAAGTTAAGAAGACTACTAATGGTTATTTTTTTACAATATAAAAAATCCATACTAAATCACACTTGCCGAAAACATCTAATAATTCCCTTGTTCTAAAACATGGAGAGGGATGAGATAGGGAACCAATGAATACAAGCCCAAGAATAAATACAAAAACCCAATGAATAAAAAGCCCAAGAATGAATACAAAAACCCTAATTCATTAATTTTAATTTTAAAAGAAATTGCAAGAAAAACGTTTGGTACTATGATAGAAGTCACGCCATAGTGAAAGTAAAAGGGGCACCTCACCATTGCATCAGTTTAGCTTTTTTTGTTACGGGTTCGCTTTATAATTTATCTATGGGTTCACTTTATATTTTTATACACATTTTCTACTAATAATTCAAAACCGAAATCGGTTTCTGGAAACCCGGAACCTTTAATGTAGGTCTGCCAATGTAGAGGCTTTAATATAAGAAAATTGAGTTGAGGATAAGATATACAACTTTGAGCTAGGTTGATATTTGTTCTTGTCCGGTTGTTTTTAAATATCATATACGTTTGAATTCCAACTAGAATCATTGAATATACTCTAGTTATTAACACGCTTATGTTATTTTTATAGTTTTACCTGACTCATTTTGACTTGATTTGTTTCGGCTAGATCCGATTTAGCTTCACTTATAGAAATTTATATTCACCAGGTGAAATTTCTATGAGTGAATTTCACCTTCCCTTGGGGGGGGGGGGGGGTGTTATGACAATAAATGGATACTATGCATCACTTGTGAAGGCATCACGACAAGTCTTGTATGATTCTTCACGTTGCATCAAGTTAGATAACATACAACTTGCATGGCTTGCACCAATACCTTCGAGTTCATTCTTCCGAATGTACTATGGACACCCAAATGCCTAATATCAATCCTTTACAAACAAGACTATGGGGTTTATATAATCCCACTCACCCCTAGCTTTCGTCTTAACTTGTTAGTGTCAGCTTAATAAAGTGCCTTGGCGTGTTATCAAATGTCTATGCATTTCATCGTTCCACATGAAACTCCATACGACCCTATCGTGATCCTTCTTGATAGCTTCCAGGGCTTACTTAACGTTGATTCGTGTGATTTGATGGGTAAGACTAGCATTCTCTACATTATTGTGGTTGTTAACACATGTTATCCAATGCTTAATCAGTTATTCCTCCTATGCCTATGTTCCTTCTTCTATTGGCGTGTGGTCACTATATCTCAACATGAAATTGTGATGCCAGGCTTTATTATTGATTTCCCTCCAAAGGTTACATTTGATAATATTTTATGTTACGAGCATATACGGGAGTAAGAATACGTCAAATTACCAATTTAATAATAAACGTACATACAATGAAAGCTCAGAATCTCTTATTATCCGAAGAACCTGATTTTATAAACTTGTTTTGTCACACCCTCAAAATCCACAAGCGGAGTATTACCGCGAGGCGTGTGACTGACCAGGATCATACCACCAATCATAATAAACGTTCAGTAAAGTAAAGTAAAACCATTACAAACTAAACGTTTAAAGTTCACCAAACCAAAGTCCAAAACCAAATTTAAAAGTCAGCGGAAGCATAAGATCAAAACCCAAAGTATAAGTTTAACGTTTCATAAATTTATCATGAACACACAGCGGTTCATGTCCCACAACGACTCCTTCCCCATGCAAGCTCCAACAAATAACCTAACGACCTGCAAAGCATGTGGTAACGTGTCAACAAAAAGGTTGGCGAGTTCACAGTTGGTTGTCTGTTTTAATGTTGTTCTAAAAACCGTAAGTTGTTTCAAAACCAAAAAGTTGTTAAATTTCTTGTTCTCATAATCATATACCGTGGGGGCTACCCCATGTTGTAAACCACTAGACCCATTACCATATCGACTACTGATTTAAGTCATGTTTATGTGCCCTGCGTCAATGTCTATCATCATTGACAGTGCCCAAGTACATTAGTCCACTCCTGTCCTCTGCGGCACGGTGTGAGGCTTGTCAGACCTACTAGCGCTATTTAACTAATGACCCGTTCGCCAATGGCCCGACGATTAAGTCGATATAAAAATGAGGGACTTCATGATAGAGTTGTTGTCTAGTAATTTTAAGGTTGTTGTCCTACCCAAGGAGGACCGAGGTACGTACTCTACCCAAGGAGAATACGCAGGTTGCATCCCACATAAAGGGGATAGTTGTTGTTCCTTAACCCATTCCCAAACCACCGGGAATCCTTACTTAACCCATTCCCAAACCACCGGGAATCCCATGCTTTGACGAAAGTGTGAACTCACCTTTGGTTGCTCGGTTGGACTCTTAAAAATAGCTAATATTCAGAGTTGGTCAGTCACGTCCTAATATGATTACCATTTAGTTTATTAGTGATTTCAAATAAAGCACGTAGTTCCTACACGCATCTACCACATAACATGCACCCACTCTGACAGTTCACGCCCATACTCACATTCCACCTATAACTACTCAAGAGCAAGCATACGACCTTTCACATAACGCTTTCATTGAAATATAACAAGTTGGATCATTATCAGATAACATAACTGACACTTAGACACGCGAACCTCTACTTATATTGCTTCAGCTCTAACATCCAAAACTGGGTTGTGTTCGGGTATTTTAATAAAATAGTTAACTTGTTTAAAAAATTCCCAAAATTTTACAGAATGTTCTAAACGGTCCAAATATTAATGTGTAAAAATTTCGAGATCCAATTCATTACTAATTATTTTACAAAGATTATTTTTCGGGCTGTAATCAGATTCGTCACTTTCTGACTGCAGTTCACAGAAAAATTCATTTAAAATTCATCGTAAGTCCGATTGACAAAATTCTAGTTGGAGAATTACAAAGACACCCGTGGCCATCTACAGTAAAAATTTCCTGACCTAACTCTATCCAGGTTTCAAGTTATTACGAAAAACATAACACACATTTTCTGCAGAAAAAACGCAGCTTTTGCTCCTGTACAAAACGGACTTAATAAAAACGCAGCTTTTGCTCCTGTACAAAACGGACTTAATAAAATAGCAAACGACCTCGAAAAAATATGATTTCAGTGCCATTTGATTCACTTTTCGAAAACATATAATGTAGACTTAATAAAATCAATTTTTCGATTTATAATGGTCCGTTTACAGCCAAATGAAGTTGGCTGTTTTCATCAATCAGCATGCAGTTTTTACATTTAAACAACACCAAAACGCGTATAAACAATCCCGACCCTTCCTAATAACAAATAACAACAGGTTAAACATCCTTTACCATCTAACCATACCAATAATCACAAAACCCTAGCCATAACACACCATGATTTTTCCCAAAAACGCAGCCAATGATCATTCATGCATACAAACTATCGATTACTTCAACAAATCGCATACTTGATCGAAACAATTCATATAACATCAAAACCGTAGCACGTTAACTAAAAATCACAGCCATGTTTCTCCAAAAATCACACCAAGAATATCAATCTAAATCAAGAACACTAACCTTGAAGCAATAGAAGGGATTACACGGAAGTGAAAGTCGAATCAAGAAGTTGAACCAGGAACTAGGGCTTGATTTTCGCAGGGGGGGTCTCTTCTGGTCGACGATCACAAGGAGATGAGTTAGGGTTTTTGTTTTTGATTACTTATTCCCAAAGTCTCTTACATAATTAAAATCCAAGAGAGTTGGGCTAGTGGGCTACAAGGAAACAAGAGAGTATGGGTTTGGGCCCCAATTTTTGCACCAAAGGAAAAGGTAGTGGGATTTGGGCTTGTGTGTGGCGCAAGGGGGAGAGGGGTGGGCTTGGGTTGGGTTTTTAATAGGTAATGGTTTCTCACAAAGTAACGGTTTCGCAAGATTCGTGAAATACCTAAATTAAAACGTTTCCTATCGCAAAGTACTATAATACAAAGCTTCGTTTCACAAAATAACATATTCCAATATTTCAATTTAGAGTTTCGGTTTCACACATTACCAAGCACACAATCTTTCAAATAAAATCAATCGCCAAATTCAATTCATTTAACGTTCATACAATTAGACAGTAAAACAAAATGTTCAGGAAATTACACGAGTTGTCACATCATCCCCAAGTTGAAAGAAATTTAGTCCCGAAATTTAGCACCTCGTTGCCGGAGAAGCTAGTCGTGTTGTACGTTTTCCTGGGGTATCACGTCATCCCCCCGTAGGTTTGGAATTTCGTCCCGAAATTCCGAAGTAGCTTCTGTACTTGACTCACCTTTCTTGAACAACTGGGGTACTTTTGTTTCATCTGGTCCTCACGTTCCCAAGTGAACTCTGGGCTCCGACGGGAGTTCCAACGAACTCGAACAATAGGTATTTTAGTACGTTTGAGAGTCTTGATTTCCCGGTCCAAAATTTCCACCGGTTCCTCGACGAAGCGCAATTGGTCGTCGATAGTGAGTTCCTTGAAAGGAACGATGAGGGTCTCGTCTGATAAGCATTTATTCAGATTTGACACGTGGAAGACGTTGTGAGCACCACTGAGTTCTTCGGGTAAATTCAGGCTGTAAGCCACCTTGCCGATTTTCTCAGTGATTTCAAAAGGTCCAACATATCGTGGATTAAGTTTGCCCCGTTTACCAAAACAGACCACACCCTTCCATGGTGAGACTTTGAGTAGCACTCGATCCCTAACCTGGAACTCGAGAAGCTTCTTACGCGTATCCGCGTAACTTTGTCTGATTTGAGCAATCTTCTCCGTTGTGTCGACAACGAGTTCTGGGCCAGTGATTTGGCTATCACCAACTTCTGCCCAGCATAGAGGTGATCGGCATTTCCGCCCGTACAAGGGCTCGAATGGAGCAACTTTGATGCTGGTGTGGTAACTGTTATTGTATGAGAACTCTACTAAAGGTAGGTGTCTCTCCCATCCGTTTCCAAAATCGATAACACATGCTCAAAGCATGTCTTCTAGTGTCTGGATGGTGCGTTCAGTCTGCCCATCCGTCTGAGGGTGATACGCTGTGCTCATGTCTAGACGTGAGCCGAAAGATTTGTGCATTGCCTGTCACAACTCAGATGTAAAGCGTGAGTCTCGATCAGAGATAATAGAAGTTGGCACTCCGTGCCTAGAGACTATTTCCTTCAGATAGATGTTTGCGAGCGTAGAAAACTTGTCAGTTTCCTTGATTACCAGAAAGTGTGCAGACTTAGTTAGTCGATCCACGATCACCCAGATGGAGTCGTTTCCCCGCTGGGATCTAGGCAAGCCAATGACGAAATCCATGGAAATTTGCTCCCATTTCCATGTTGGGATCTAGGGTTGCTGGAGTAGTCCTGATGGTTTCTGGTATTCAATCTTAACTCTAGCGCATGTCAAGCATTTGCTAACATAGGTCACTATGTTAGCCTTCATACTAGGCCACCAGTACGTGGTTTTGAGATCGTGGTACATCTTATCAGAGGCAGGATGTACCGAGTAATGAGACTTGTGTGCCTCATCCATCACAAGCTCACGTAGATTACCATAAAATGGGACCCAGATACGTCCCGCTAAGTAATAAGCACCGTCTTCCTTTAGTTCCAACCGTTTCTCCAATCCCCGTATTCAATGCTTCAATCTATGCATCACGAATCTGGGTAGGAAGACTGGAGTGAATCGTAAGTTGTAATGCTCGTACACACTTAGGCTTGGTTTCCTTACGACTGAGGGCATCGGCCACAACGTTAGCCTTGCCGGGATGATATTTAATCGCGCACTCATAATTATTCAGAAGTTCGACCCACCGACGCTGTCGCATGTTCAACTCCTTCTGATCAAAGATGTGATGGAGACTCCTGTGATCGGTGTAAATGGTGCACTTGGTACCGTGCAAGTAATGTCTCCACACCTTGAGTGCAACCACTACTACTCCCAACTCCGAGTCATGGGTATTGTAGTTCTTTTCGTGAGCCTTGAGCTGGTGTGATACGTCAGCGATGACTTTCTCACGTTGCATCAACACAACCAAGTCCTTGGATAGACGCTTCACAATAAACAACATAATTGTTTGTGCCTTCTGTTAACGAGAGAATGGGTGCGCTACTGTAACACCTCGCAAAATCATGTCCGATATAGTATCGTCACGTGACATGGACTTTAAACATGTTACAAATTGAATATGAGGGACTAAAGTTGACAAACGAAGAAAGTATATGTATATAAGGATTTAAAGTGTCAACATTCGATAATTATGCCTTTTAACAACCCTACACGATGTTTATACCTTTAAAACGAATGTATCATGAAGCATATGAAACTGTTTGTGGAAGAAAGTGAAAGCTTACAAGACGTGAGGGTTAAAAGTGTCAACATGTTTAAGTTATACCTCTGAGTGACCTTTTAGCGAACCCGGAGCCTTGTAACAATTAATTATACTCCCAAGAATAAGTGATAAAAATTTCACAAGGTTTCGATACCGTATGAGGAAGATACGTTAACTTTCGTAATTAAGGGGTTAAAAGCGTCAACAAGGAAAAACTTGTGTTTTCGGTTATCGTTTAACGAAACCGGACCTAATGATGTTTGGTTATATCTCATGGATCATAGAAATATAAGTTATATGGGTTAAAAGTGCTTAAAATGGAAGAAATTACGTTTTAGAAGGTCCAGGGGGTGAAATGTCATTAATTGAAACTTGTTTGGCTGGTAAATGGGGTGCTGGCGCTGCGCCACCACTGAATTCTTCTGCCGTCGCGCGACGCGACGGCCTGAGCTGGACAGATTTCATGCACAGATGCGAGTTCAGCAGGTTGCACCGCCTTAGAAGCCTTATATTCGATTCTAGGGGCTTGTTTGATGGTTTTTCATGCATAGGGACACTTGTTAATGATCAGGGATCATCTATAGACTTGTTTGGCATGATCTTGTAAGATTAAATCCCCTATATAAGAACATCTTGTTGCAACATTTTGGGCACTCACTTGAAAACATTCATAACTTAACTTCTGGAGTCTCCTGGAGCTCAAGATCACTTCCTAAGGGTCATTAGTTGTGCTTAATACTTCAGTAAGCCTCCTTGACCTTTCTTAATTCAGTTTTATTAGTTTAATGGCCTAAAGTCAAACCCGTCGTAATTGAGGTTTGACTTAGTGATTAATCACTAATGGTCCAGTCAATTCTCGAATTGAAAGTAGCTTTGAGTTGGTAATTATATGGGTAATAAACCCTTAAAGGGCACCCTCTAATTCCCACTCTAACTAGGTCAATTGTCGGGTCAAAGTTAATTATAAAAAGTCAACAGAAAGCAAATTTTCGCCTAAACACATAATTAACAATGTAGAAGTTATAAAACCTGTTTTATCACTTATATAACTTAATAATTAATGTAAGAACATGTCTAAGCATGTTCAACCCGATAATTTTCTGTTTAAGCTCGGTTTGGAACCGAAAGTCGCAAAAATAGACTTTTGCTTTGACTTTCAGTTCTGACCCAATGTAGCATATTTTAGAAATGCCTTAGAGCTCTATTAGGACCAGGTTATAGATTAGTGTAACCCTCTGAGGTTATACAACTTGGTTCATTAGTTATTCGATTCATGTGCATGTTTCCGTTATATGCCTAAATGTTGACCATAATGCCCTTTTGACCTTAAAATGAGATTTTTGAAAATATGAGGAGACAAAAACCTCTATTACTGATTTATAAACTTGTCCTAAAAATTTGACATCAGTTTGAGGTCTAGATTAAGAGTTATACTCAATAGCGTAATTAGAAAGTTTTTTATTAATTAAACGGCATAATTAGCATAAAGCCTATCTAAACCCAAATTTTGACACCAAACTTTTTACCCACTGATTTAATATAATATTTTGGGATTTTTGAAGATTTTTAATTATTTTTAAGCTGAGCATAACATAGGGTTCTTGCTATAATTCGGTAAATGTCGGTTATACCCTTTTCATGAATAAAATGAGTTTTACATAATATTTTGACACCAAACATTTTGCTACTGACTTTATATAATAAATAAAACATTTTGAACTTTATAAACTGATAAAAACTCAGATTTCCTATTTAAACCCGAAAAACGCTTAAAACTGACTTTTACGCGTTTTTAGCTCATAGTATGGGTTAAAACTATTTTTGGCATATAAAACTTAATACCTACTGATGTTTTAAGTAAATTTTTATAATTAAACACTAAGCAAAATTTTTGAACTCATAATTCTAATTTTGACCTTTAAAGCTTATGTGAAATTACCAAAATGGCCCTACGGTGTATAGTTTGGTTATAGAAGATAAATGTCACATATATGCAATACCCTACTGTTATGACTTATAAAAATAAATATTTTTACTGACTATATCAGACCTGAAACTCAGATTAGTATTTAAACTCTTTTATAACCTTTAAAATGACCAAAATACCCCTACGGGGCATAATTTGAGTTTAAATCCATTTTGGGCATAATGGAAGGTATCTTACTGATATCACAATATATTTAAGGCATATTAACTTAGGAAACCTGTTCATGACTCATTTGGTTACCCGTTATGCATTATTCGCGTTCGGTGCGGTTTATGTAACTAGTTTGCATAAATTAGCCAAGACGGGTCAAACCTTATCGTTTTTATCTCAAATTCCAGAATGTGTTTAGTTTACCCTGTAACGTTTCCATTTTTATTATATAAGAGTTATAGATTGTTTAAATTTATTTAACCACTAGTAACTAGTTTTACTTTTTAATATAATTATTCGACCCAAATAGTTTTAAAACTATTTTTTGATTGGAATGTTATACTAATTAATTGGCCTGTATATGGGCGACCTTTCTATTAAAATAAAAGTATATAAAAACTTATATTATTAGGCAGGTAGATTACGGGTAAGTTGACTGTTAGAAATATGAAGTGCCTCGCAAAAATGGGTTTTTGAAAAAAGCGACCTGAGGCGCAAAAAAGAAAAACTGCCTCACGCGGGCCCGGGCTTTTCGGACCTGCATTCGTGTCCGCAGGTGCGGGCACGCATGAGTTCAACCAAATTCCAGCTCAGAAAAAAAAAAGTTCTGGTTCCGCCACTACTAACCGTTTTATATAATTTTCATCCTTTACATTTGCTAGGGTGATCTGCTTCAAGTCAAAGTCAACAAGTTGTCATCTACCAAGACACAACAACTTCCTTATGACTATTATTACTTGCACTACTGTCAACCCAGACATATTCAAAACACCATAGAAAATATCGGTGAGCTGCTAAGCGGCGATCGCATTGAGAATTCAGTGTACATGGTGAGAATGTTATCTCTTTTTTGGTTCCATCTAGTTCCTGCAACCAACCTTATTTTAACTAAATTTTAGTTTTATTTGCTGATGTGGCACTGCGAAATACACTTGTGTTAAAAAAAGTGTTAAAATCGCTATAAGTTCGAAAAAATTAGTCTCTTGTTGAAAGTTATATTTGAAAATGATTAATGATGTCATTAGATATTCAAATGTCAAGGATATACTAAGATGATATTAAGATGTCATGTCAGCAATTTTTTTAAAAATCATAAAAAATGAGCCGCTGCCCATCGTCATTTAATTTGTTGCTACAATCACTAATATGGGGTGGAGTGCGGGGAACCGCTCAACGCGCAGTAACACCGCCGCCAACCCCTTAAATGGAGCGGTGAACTGAAATATCCGGGGGCTGCTCTCTGAATGCTATTCGACCCATTTTTTGACCGTTGGTGTGTCAAACGGGGAGTGGAGAGGAAGAGGGGAGCACCCCTTACGTTTGAATGCAAAATGGGGAATGGAGAGGGGATTTGACATGGCAGAGTATGATTGGCTGGGGTGGAGAGGGGACTACTCCCCTCGAGTGGAGCGCCCCTTACACCCTCGAGTGGAGCGCCCCTTACACCTTATCTGCCTATTTAGACACCCTTTGCCTCGTATAGGCCTCGTATAGGTCTATACGAGGCGTATAGGGTTACATCAAAATCAGTGTCTGACTCATGTCACTTCTGGTTTGACTGCTTCAATACGCCTCGTATAGGCCTATACTGGGCGTATAGGACCCTTCGTATAGGCCTCATATATGACCCTTTGTCCCTTATATGCCTCATATAGGCCTATACTGGGCGTCTTGAAGGGTTTTTTTTTTTTTTTTTTTACAAACATTTTATACAATATTAATCCTTTTAGCAAACTTTTATACAAAAACAAGTTTTTTTTACTTTAAATAATTAATATTAGGACCCCGCGTTGGTTTTTTTTAGTTGAAAAATGGATGTTTTGGTAGGGTAATTTGATTGTTTTTTGAGGGTGATATTTTTTGAGTAAAAAAATAGGTGTTTTGGTGGGGTAATTTGAGTTGTTTTTTAAGAAAAGTTTTATTTTTTTATGAAAATATTTTACCGTTTTCAAGATCGGCCTTTAAAAATATTCAATCGTAGAAATATTACATTGTTTTTAACATATAGTGTAGTATAGGTCTCGTATAGGTCCCTTATAGGTCTTGTATAGGCCTATCGACGTATACGGGCATTGTATCATATCCTATAGTATCGTATCGTATTGTATTGTATCGTATCGTATAGTGTAGTATAAGTCTCGTATAGCTCTCGTATAGACCTATATGGGACCCATACGAGACTTATACTATACACTATACGATACGATACAATACCATACTATACGATACTATCGTATCATATAGTGTAGTATAGGTCACTTATAGGTCTTGTATAGGCCTATCGACGTATACGGGTGTTGTATCGTATCATATAGTGTATAGTATAAGTCTAGTATAGGTCCCATATAGGTCTTGTATAAGCCTATAGGCCTAAACGGGACCTAAACCACACCTATAGTCCTATACGAGTGTTGTATCTTATCCAATTGTCTAATATCGTATTGTATTGTATCGTATCGTATCGTATCGTATCGTATCGTATAGTATAGTGTAATATAAATCTCGTATAGGCATTGTATGGGCCTATGGATGTGGTATCGTATCCTATAGTATCGTGTTGTATCGCATCGTATAGTATAGTGTAGTATAAGTCTCGTATAGGTCTTGTATAAGCCTATCGTGTTGTATCGTATCGTATAGTATAGTATAAGTCTCGTATAGGTCTCGTATAGGCATCGTATAATTAATATTAGTGTTATTATAATTAATATGAGTTTTTTATAATTAATATTAGGGTTATTGATATTAATATGAGTTTTTTATAATTAATATTAGTGTTATTATAATTAATATGAGTTTTTTATAATTAATATTAGTGTTATTATAATTAATATGAGTTTTTTATAATTAATATTAGGGTTATTGATATTAATATGAGTTTTTTATAATTAATATTAGTGTTATTATAATTAATATGAGTTTTTTATTGTTATTAAGAAAAGTTTTATTTTTTTATAAAAATATTTTAAAATATTCGATCGTATTAAAAAAAACCAACGCGGGGTCCTAATATTAATTATTTAAAATAAAAAAACTTGTTTTTGTATAAAAGTTTGCTAAAACGATTAATATTGTATAAAATGTTTGTTAAAAAAAAAAAAAAAAAAAAAAACCCTTCAAGACGCCTAGTATAGGGCTATACTGGGCGTCTATGTGGACCAAAAGACCATTAAACCCCTGAATTAGGCCTATACTATGGGCAAAACAGGGCTATAATGGTCTTTTGGACCCCTAGTATACGCCCAGTATAGCTCTATACTGGGCGTCTATTTTTAATTTTTTTTTGTTTTCTCTTTTTAAATATTAAAAAAAGAAAACAAAAAAATAATAATAGACGCCCAGTATAGAGCTATACTGGGCGTATACGAGGGGTCCAAAAGACCATTATAGCCCTGTTTTGCCCCCAGTATAGGCCTAATTCAGGGGTTTAATGGTCTTTTGGTCCACATAGACGCCCAGTATAGCCCTATACTGGGCGTCTTGAAGGGTTTTTTTTTTTTTTTAACAAACATTTTATACAATATTAATCGTTTTAGCAAACTTTTATACAAAAACAAGTTTTTTTATTTTAAATAATTAATATTAGGACCCCTCATTGGTTTTTTTTTATACGATCGAATATTTTAAAATATTTTTATAAAAAAATAAAACTTTTCTTAAAAACCAACTCAAATTACCCCACCAAAACACCCATTTTTTTACTCAAAAAACATCACCCTCCAAAAACAATCAAATTACCCTACCAAAACATCCATTTTTCAACTCCAAAAAAACCAACGAGGGGTCCTAATATTAATTATTTAAAATAAAAAACTTGTTTTTGTATAAAAGTTTGCTAAAACGATTAATATTGTATAAAATGTTTGTTAAAAAAAAAAAAAAAAAAAACCTTATATACGCCTAGTATAGGCCTATACTAGGCATATAAGAGAGGCAAAAAAGACCAATTTACCCCAGTATAGGCCTAAATCAGGGGCTAAATGGTCTTTTTTCGCCTAGACGCCTAGTATAGGCCTATACGAGGCGTATACGAGGCAAATAAGACAAAATATGACATAATCAGAGATTCTCTTGGAAATTGAAAAAGGCTATACGCCTCGTATAGGTCTATACGAGGCGTCTTGAAGGGTGTCCAAATAGGCAATAAGGTGTGTAAATATGTAGACCCTAAAAAAAGTGTTAAAATCGCTATAAGTTCGAAAAAATTAGTCTCTTGTTGAAAGTTATATTTGAAAATGATTAATGATGTCATTAGATATTCAAATGTCAAGGATATACTAAGATGATATTAAGATGTCATGTCAGCAATTTTTTAAAAATCATAAAAAATGAGCCGCTGCCCATCATCATTTAATTTGTTGCTACAATCACTAATATGGGGTGGAGTGCGGGGAACCGCTCATCGCGCAGTAACACCGCCGCCAACCCCTTAAATGGAGCGGTGAACTGAAATATCCAGGGACTGCTCACTGAATGCTATTCGACCCATTTTTTGACCGTTAGTGTGTCAAACGGGGAGTGGAGAGGAAGAGGGGAGCACAGCACCCGTTACGTTTGAGTGCAAAATGGGGAATGGAGAGGGGATTTGACATGGCAGAGTATGATTGGTTGGGGTGGAGAGGGGACTACTCCCCTCGAGTGGAGCGCCCCTTACACCCTAATATACTGAACTTGATTGCTAGATTCGGTAATATAATTATAATGGAAGTTGGTTTCTATTTTGCGCCTGGTTTAATCATAAATAGTTTTTAATTAAAGTAACTTTCTCGAGCCCGAGAAGCAATCCCGGGTGATAACCAAGTTATAATTATATTTAATAAAATGTCACAGTATATGCACATGGCATATACATGTACACTAAAATGTAAGTTGGTTCCTAAATCCAGAAAAAAAGTATGAAGTTTGTTATTATTTCGTGCATTTTGCCATCTTATTATATGTTAACTGTTATGATCACGTTCTTAATCGTCATTTCAGTTTCACATGCAAGAGGAGCTACCATGCCAAGTTGTTTGTCGAGTAAAGCTCGACGCTAAATCTGCAAAAAGTTTCCAGGATATGATTGATGATGAGTATCGGGTTAATATGTATGGTTTGTCACTAGTTTACAATATATTGTATTCTTAATGTGTCAATTTCGATAAATAGGTCAATTTGGGTTATGTTACATATTTTTAGATTGGGGAAGTTACGAGGGAAACATGTCAATTGGGTTGAACGGTTCAAACGGGTCGAATTCCACCCAAGTTGTATGTTTATCTCTAAGTCCATAATGGGTCAAGCGGGTAAACTTTAAAAATTATTAAAAGCGGGTAGAGTGGCACTTAAATTGTATTTTAACGCCAGCCTCCTTGTGAACGGGCAGATACGAGTTATAACATGTCAAACGAGTATATTGAAAAGTGTCCTACGCTGTAAACGGGCCAAACGGGTTGGAATGTCACACAAAGTGTCTTTCAATGCATAAAACCTCCTAGGTTGTATTTTTAAAGGAAACATATAAATATATTGGAAGAGTAAAATGCCAAAATCATCCATGAGGTTTGGGCAGATTTGCAACATCCATCCAAAAAAGTTTTTTCTTTCTTTTTTTTTTTTTGCAACTAGACCCTTCATGTTTGCATTCTGTTGCCAGTTCCAT
Source organism: Helianthus tuberosus (assembly GCA_030545235.1). Classification (NCBI taxonomy): domain Eukaryota; kingdom Viridiplantae; phylum Streptophyta; class Magnoliopsida; order Asterales; family Asteraceae; genus Helianthus; species Helianthus tuberosus. Next base: position 173,444,181 of record CM060373.1, on the reverse strand, counting down.
CCATTAGTTTTAAATGGAGTTAGCGAATTGGATGGAACTGGCAACAAAACGCAAACGTGAAGGGTCCAGTTGCAAAAAAAAAAAAAATTTTGGATGGATGTCGCAAATCTGTCCAAACCTCAGGGGTGATTTTGGCGTTTTACTCTATATTGAAATAAAGTTTGTAATAGTATTTGACTCACTAACTACTAATAAAAGGTTTAACCTTTAGTTTTTATAAATGACTTATTTTATACTTGTAATCTCTAGCACAATTTTTTTTTTATTTTTATAATACAATGCAGGATTTTGGATAACTTACCAGTTGCTGTTCTTAGGCAAAGACTTTATGGTAGTCAATCAACCGTTTATGAACATGGTTTTCGTGTTGGGTTCAAAGGAAGCTATGCTGGGGTGAGTTCCATATACGAAAAAATATACGTCACGGATTTAATATTTTTTTTAAATAAATTTGTTTGTTTTTATTTTCAGAGCAATGATGAAAAATATTTCATCAATAATCACCTGAGCTTCAGAGTCATATATCACAAGAATCCGGACACCGATTCTGCTCGAATTGTCGGGTTCGAAGTTACTCCACACAGGTTTATTTTCTCATCCCTGCTTTTCATGGAGGAAAACCGAAAACCAAGATATAGTGACCCGTTTACTTATAAACGGGTCGATTTGGGTTATGTATTAAACTGATCATAAATTAAAAAAAAGGTTTGTCTAAACTTCAATGCTAACATATTCAACAGCATCAGTCATGAGTACACAGAGTGGGGCCCTCAAATAACTACATGTAACAAAGATACAAAAAATATAATTCGAGGAAGCACTATACCACAAACGGTTGATACAGATACGGAAGTTGTATTTACATATGATGTGACTTTCAAGGTACATTCTTGAGAAACTTTAGCCTTATATATACAGGTCAATTTGGGTTGGGTTTTATCGCAATGGGCTGATAAAATGAATAGGTACAAAAGATTGGTTTAGATTGGTTGAACGGGTCAAATGGGTAAAAGAAAATTGCATATGGGTTCATTTGGGTCAACTAAAATTAGACAACGGGTCTTTTTGTGTCTACTCAAGTTATAGAACGGGTCAAAACGGGTCATTCTTGACCATTGTTTGACTACACCACCTGTCCGTCATAAAAAATATAGCAGGTGAACCTATTTAAATATTTTTTCCCACGGCGACTTATTTCAACTTGAGTCCATATTGATCGGAACCTGTTTAAATCGAACCAAATAGATACTTTTTCGTGAAGGTTTAAAAGTGTTAGAAAATAGACTAAAATGGTTTGCAGGTACACCGACCCGACCCTTTTTGACCCATAGTATAAAATGACCCATTTCAACCGAACCTTATTCCATATTTTCAATTTTTCAGGAAAGCGACATTGAATGGGCTTCGCGTTGGGACGTCTACCTACTTACAAACGACGATCCACTCCACTGGTTTTCCATCAAAAACTCTTTAATTATCGTCCTCTTTCTTTCGGGGATGTTAGCGATGATCATAATGAGAACACTTCACAAAGATATCTCGAACTTTAACCAGTTAGATCCACAAGACGAGTCAGAAGAAGAAACGGGCTGGAAAGTCGTCCATGGAGACGTTTTTCGGGCCCCCGTTAATTCCGGGCTACTTAGTGTTTATGTCGGGGCGGGTGTCCAAATCTTTGGGATGACACTCACCACCCTGATATTTGCTTTATTGGGCTTCTTATCACCCTCCAACCGTGGCGGTCTTATGACGGCCATGGTCCTGTCATGGTTTTTCATGGGCTTATTCGCGGGCTTTTCCTCAGCCCGCCTTTACAAAGCATTAAAGGGTACCGAGTGGAAGGAAAACACTTTAAAAACGTCGTTTATGTTTCCCGGTATATCATTTGCAATCTTTTTTGTCCTCAATGCCTTAATGTGGGGACAAAGTTCGTCCGGAGCCGTACCCTTTGGCACCATGTTTGTTCTTGTTTGCTTATGGCTCGGGATTTCGGTACCTTTAGTCTTTGTTGGCAGTTACTTGGGGTTCAAGAAACCCGTTACTGAAGATCCGGTTAAAACAAATAAAATCCCTCGACAAGTTCCCGAACAACCTTGGTACTTAAAGCCCATTTTCACAATTCTCGTTGGCGGGATTTTTCCTTTCGGTGTGGTTTTTATCGAGTTTTTCTTCGTTTTAACATCCGTTTGGCTCAACCAGTTTTACTACATAGTCGGGTTTTTATTCATCGCTTTTGTGATATTAATAATAACGTGTGCGGAAACAACAATCATCTTGTGTCACTTCCATTTGCGCGGTGAAGACTATAACTGGTGGTGGCGGGCTTATTTAACCGCGGGTTCATCGGCTTTATATCTCTTTTTATACTCGGTTTTCTACTTTTTCACCAAGTTGGAAATTACGAAATTCGTTTCGTGCGTTTTGTATTTCGGGTACATGTTAATTGCTTCATACGCGTTCTTTGTGTTGACGGGTACGATCGGGTTTTATGCTTGTTTATGGTTTGTGTGGAAAATTTATTCATCTTTGAAGATCGATTAGTGTTACATTTGGCTTTATAAACAAATAGACATGTATGATATTTGTTTTTGTTTTTGTATATAAATCTTTGTTGTCATAGAGGGATAAGTTAACAATATTAAATAAAAGATGGATAATATGCGAACCGTTTCGACCCGTACTGAACCGTTTCGAACCAAACCGTTTCAAGCCGAACCGTTTCAAGCCGTACCGTTTCGAAGCTGAACCATTTCGAAGCTGAACCGTTTCGACGCGAACCGTTTCAACCCGTACCGTTTCGAAGCCGAACCGTTTCAAAGCTGAACCGTTTCAAGCCGAACCGTTTCAAGCCGTACCGTTTCGAACCGAACCGTGCCTTATCGAACCGAACCGTTTCGAGCTGAACCGTTTCGAGCTCGAAACGATTCAGCTCGAAACGGTTCGGGTCGAAACGCTTCGGGTCGGCTCGAAACGGTTCAGTTCTGTTGGGATTGAACCCTACCAGAGGAACAGATAATGTAAAGCCAAAACCAGGTCACAACAGAGGATTCACAATAAGCAGCAGTTTACACTTTGCTCTCCCCTTGAAAGTGATTTATAACAACTGATGGTCTCTATTTGCTGTTCATATTCAACTGCTGCTGTCCTTTCAACTACTGATGAAAACCCTGAAGTATCCAACACTGCTGGTCCTATCTACTGATGATAAAGCACTGCCCAGTCAAGGACTGATCAACCTTGAGGAAAGCACTGACATAAAGAGAAAGCAGCTGTTTAGTGAAATATCTGTTTTATGTATAGTCAGTGGTTAGGTTAGCAGTGTTTGTGTTAGGACAGTAGATACAGGTTGTTAGGCTGTTAGACGTCGCTTTCATGGTGACGTCAGCTGAGATACCTCAGTGGTTTGGATTGCCTATAAATGTAACAGTACCCTGTACTGTTACATTTGATTGACTGAGCGAGTTCTTCTCCTCATGTCTAATCCTTTCATCTTGTGTGCAACCAACCTTGGGGCATCAGGCTGAGGGGGAGTTTAGTTTGTAAGCATATCTGTAATCTTTTGCTTTGATTTGTAAATCTTTAGACTCTATGAGAAGCAATTGTTTATCAAACTATTTTCTCCATTTGATTGTGTTTACAAAGTTTGTTTTCATTTCCGCTGCACTTTACATGTTTTCATGGTTACAAATCATTCTAAACATACAAACAAACACAATCATGAGAGCCTCCGATCCTAACAATTGGTATCAGAGCCTGGACAGTCGTTTGTAAACAGAGTACCGAATAATGGTTACAAATCATTACAAAGGTTGGTTGTATTTTTGTTGAAAAACAGAGTACCGAATAAATCATGTTTAAAGTGGTTAATCAAAAACTCTGTAAATCAACCAAGATGTCATATGACACACAAATTTCACACAACAAGTGATATCATGCAAAAGTCACCCATAGCTTTCAGATCTGTAAACATATCTGTTAAATTATGGGATTATTTTATATTTTTCAATATTGATTTCAACTGTTGTTTTGATATTTGTGATGTTTTCATTAAACACTAAAGTATGAACCTCAGATTAACAAAACCTATGATTCATAAAACATTGATGTCTTGTTAACTCAAAAAGAGGGAATTAAAACTTTAGTCATTCAGATCTTATGTGTTAAAAACAGGTTGAGTCCCTCAAAAGGACAAAATCAACTTGGTTAAAATACATTGAGGAAATTCACAAAAACTCAGAAGTGTGTTTATCTCAAAACTTTTGAAGTCAAAAGAAAAGAGTATAAACATAAAACACTTATGAGTCAAAGTTTAGGGTAAAAATGGTAATTAAGCAACTATGTGCATTTATCTGTTCAGAAAAAGGTTTTGATTCCAGTAAATGAACTCCAAAGAGGACTAGACATATGTTCAAAAATTTTCTCCATGTGTCCTCAGGTTTGCAATCGACTGACAAAGAAACTGGTTCCAAACAGTGGTCAAAATGTATCCAAAAGTTTCCTACCACTGTTGTCAAATCACTGACCATTTTCAAAAAAAAAAAAAAAAAACTTGTGAATGATATGATTATATACTCTATTGAAATTATACCAGATCCTTTTTGATTCTATTCTCAGAAAATCCTTTAACTATTTTTTGTTGTTCAAGGGATTTTCTCAAACAACCAGGATATATTATTCATTTTTTTTGGAATAATATATTTGAAACTTATGCTTGTTTTTGTTGGCAATAGTTTCAGCTCCTGTCAGGATGTAATACCTTATTTTTTTGGTATTAGTGTCCTCATAAATGGGTCAAAAGGAAATGGTACATATGTCATGATCATGTCATACTCAGGTTTGCTCCTAAATTTTTATCAAAGGTTGATTGCAAACTATGCTTAAATTACTAAGGTACTCATGTGTTAATTGAATATTAAACGAAAATGAGTTGCCTTAGTAAATAGTTTTCATCATCTGGGGGTACTAAATCACTGTCTTTCAAAATTGACATGTGGCAAAACCTTGAATGAAAATCTTCAAAACTGTTGCTGAAACACCTGTCCTTCAGAATTGTACCATTTACCCTAACCATTGTTTTGTTCCAACGTCTGATCTCTAAACACTGTCCACTGCTGAAAGTTAACCACTGATCCCTCATTTTCTTGAAAAGCACTGATGCTCAAAATCAGTGTCTTATCCACTGATATGCTATCCACTGATAGTAAAAATCATCCACTGCCCATAATTTTTACCGTTGTAACCACTGATGCTTGATACGTCAGTGGCCCTTAAAACAACTGTTCTCCATACTTCATCCACTTCATCAGTGATTGACACGTGGTCAGTTTTTAGCCCTCAGATCTTAATAACCGCTGCCACATCAGCAATCATTTTTTTAAAAATAAAACCCTGCCCTAAACCCCAAACAGGGTTTTACACTGTCGAATTGAATTCCAAAATTCTCTTCTCATAGCAGTTTCCAACCCTTCTTCTCAAAATCTCCAAAATCCTCCTTCGTTCTTCTCCGCAAAAATGACAAAATCAAAATCAAAACCTAAATCACCATCACCTTCCAAAGAGGTCGCTCAAACGGCCGAAGAACCCATCGAAATACCATTCAAACAACCTCACAACTATCTGGGTTTACTCACAAAACCTACTGATAATCACACCTTTGACACCATCATTGATACATTATCTGCATCAAAGTACAAAACTTTGTTGACAGCAAATGCTCCCATCTATCTGCAAACCCAGAGAGAGTTTTGGAAAAATGCGTCGCTTGAAAAACAAGACGGAAAAGTCATAGCCATTAACTCCTCAATACAGAGTAAAGCAGTTCAAATAACCCCACAGTCGATCTCCGAAGTCTTTAATCTCAACGATCAGGAAGGTAAACTCTCTTTTGAGAAAGCCGAGATGAAAACTGATTTCGTAAAAAGGGGGTATGCAGAACAATCAAAGGTTGATACCTTACAAAAAGGTTATTTTCCTTCTGCTCCAAGATTTTTATTTCACACACTTTTGATGTGTGTTTCAAATAAAACAACATCATTTAATGAAATACCATTGAAGATTCAATGCCTGGGGTATGCCATTTTGAATAACAAAGATTACAACTATTCCCAGGAAATCTTCAATGACTTAGTGAAAAATGTTGACAACAAAGCATTTTTACTTTTTCCAAGATTTTTGAGTTATTACTTTAAACAAAAATTTGTAAAGGAAAATGAAAATTTGCCAAAACAAGGTGTTCATTGTCAAATAAAAAGCTTAACAAAAGAAACATTTTCAAGGATGATGGCACCAATAAAAACAAAAGCAGGGGTACCTGAGCAGATTTTAGCGGTTACAACTGCTCCTCAGGTATCAGCTGCTGAGCCCACTGCTCCAGGTGATCAGAGTAGCACAACCACTGCTCTGAAACCCACACCTGATATTACCAAAAATCCAAAAAGAAAAACATCCAGAAAACCCACCAAACCCAAAACAAAGGCAACTCTGGAAGATGAGATCCCAGAGGAAATGCCTGTGACAACACAAAAGTCACCACAAACCACTGTTGCTACTTCCTCACAGCAGTTGGTAGAAAGATCTCCACCTTTGCCTAAAACTCCTCCTGCATCCTCACAAAAGGATCAGGTTGTAAGCACAGGGACACCACAATACGAAGCTCTGAATCCACTCGGATCCATCTTCCTCGGTCCTGATCCCAAGGACATGTCTCTTTCAACTCCCATCCCCTCACCAATCATAATGCCACAATCCATGCTACCCTTGTTGCATGCAGCTGCTATAGCTCAGACACAAACCAGTTCCTCTCTATCACCTATCACTGAGAGCATACATCCACAAGTGACTGGGTCTGATGCTACTACTCCTGCTATCCCAGCAACAATTGAGGAGGTTACACCCCCTGAGTTACAAGTAACTCTCGGTGGTAGTTCAAGTGGAGCAGCAACTACAACTGGTGGACCAACAGGTTTCCAGTTGGCCAGTTGTTTCATAAATCAGACTCCCTTGAAGGCAATTTCTTCCATGGCAGTTTCGATAACCACCAGTGAGTTGGATCTAACCACTGGCATCATCAAAGGTTTATCAAGTGCTGAAGAAAGAAGTCCCCAGTACCAAGAACAAGGGGCATCAATGGGTGATTTTTGGGACTCTGTTCCTAAGACACACATTGATATAACCACTGCTGGTGGGGATTCAGATGATCCTACTAAAGTAGGTGATGATTCAAAATATCAGGAATTGACGGGCAGAGTGGAAAAACTTGAAGAATCAGTTTCTGAAATAAAAGAGATGGTGCAAGAGATTTTAAAAGCTCAGAAAGCACAAGCCACTGCTGTTCCTGCTCAAGCATCTGCACAACATGCATTTGCTGAAAATGAGCTTTGGAATACTTTTCAACCCATGCTTGAAGCACAACAACTTATGGCTGACAAAAAGCATGCTATTCAAGTACAAATGCTGACCAACCTGGTTGAATCAAGATTTAAAGACACTCAAGCAGATATCAAGGCTATAAAGGCTAGCATTCAAAGTGCCTCTGGCAAAGTTCCTTCTTCCATACCATTTCTTGTAAACCCCCCTTCAGATAATGCCAAAAAGGGGGAGAATAACAAGCTGTTGGGAAAAATGAATAGGATGGGAATAGAACATGGCCTTCATATTGTGCCTGAAAAAGAAAAACAGGTCTCAAAACCTGTTAGCCAAACAGCTGATACAGCAGCAGTTACAAAAACTGCTGTCAGTAGCCAAACAGCTGCCATGACATCAACACACACACTTTCAACACACACCACTCTACCACACACCACCACAACTACTGCTCTACCACCATCATCCACAATTACACCATCATTACTGCCTCCTGCCATAAAGCAGAAGACAACAGATGTTACAACATCTGCTGTAATGACAACAGTGATTGAAACACCAGTTGTTTCAACCACTGTCAGTCAATCATTGTCACAAACCACTGATCCACCCAAAACATCATCTGCTCCTTCTTCATTAAAAAGGAGAAGGAATCTCATATCAGATGATGATTCACCACCACCATCACCACCATCAAAAACTACCTCACCACTTCCATCCCCTGCTCAAAAGCAGAAGACAACTGCTGACATATCAGCAGTTGTAATGACAGCAGATGTTGAGACACCAGTTGTCTCAACAGCTGTTTGTCAGTCATCCACCACTGTTCTCATCTCTCTTACATCACAACCAAAGCTCTTCAACAGAAAAAGAAGACCAATTCCTGTCGAAGAGGGTATACATGATCCTAATGCTGCACAACATCCACTGGAACTTGAAGCTATCAAAAATGAGATGAGGCAATTCTATACAGAAGAAGATCCTTCAAAAAGAAGATTCTCCTCGCTCATAGGCTACATGCCACCAGAGGATATGGATGATTACCTCAAACTCAAGGCAAGGCAGGCTAAAGTAAAAGCCAAGGTTGACAGTGAAAAAGATAAGTTAAGCGAAGATGGCATAGCTAAAAGACTGGAGTTCTACTTCACAAAAGTAAAGCAGATAGAAGGGTTTGCATAAGACCTAAACAAAGAAACAGCTGATCAAAAGAAAGAATTAAGAAAACAATATCTAGCCTACATCATGAAAGAGAAATTCTATCCTGCTGAAGAACAACAGTTCAGAGAATGGCCAGTAGTAGCTCTTAAGCGTGAGGCAGAAAGGATTGAAAAGATTAAGAATGATCCCACGAAGAAGAAGAATGCTCCTAACTGGAGAAAATATGAAAAGCTCATTGCTGACTTAACTGCTAAATATAAGAGAAAGAAAAGGGAGCTGGTGGATGCGAAAATGGATACTGCTGAAGCCATATCAAAATGGTCAAAACAGCAGACCGATGAAGCCTATGAAAGGCTAAAGAAAAGAAAGATAACTGTTTTAAGCACTTCTAAGAAGCAAGAACAAATGATGAAGCTTGAACAGAAGATGGGAAACCTTGACACACTGTTCCGGTCTACTTTTGTAACAAATCAAGAAGAGGGAGAACAGCTGACTGAAGAAGAGGTAATAGAAAAGGAAGCAGAGTACTTCAAAGATACCATCACGAAAATGGGTCTAAAAGAAGAAACTTCAACAAAGCTTCAAAGCCTTTTTAAGGCATTAAACAAACCTGCGTCTCCAAACACTGCTAAAGACAAGACAGAAGCTGAAAGACAAGAACTTATTGAACAAGAAACTACAGAAGACATAGCTGCAGCAGACAAAGTCATTGAAGAAGCTTTCAAAAGAATGTCTGAAAGTCTGCAGATGTTTTCAAGGCCATTATCCCTCAACTCATCGTCAAATAAATCTCTCCCAAGAAACCCACTTGGCTTAAAAATACTAAAGTGGATGTCTGATCAAAAGACTCACGTATTGACCCTGGTCAGAGCCAATGGCGATGTGAAGTACATATCAAGGAAAGAAGCACTAGGCCTTAGTGTTCAAGATTTGCAGGATCTCCTTGAACTTTCACTGTGTAGGGATGAGGATGACCAGAGTGCAAAAGAATTTGAAGCTGAATTCAAAGAACAAGCTAAGGCACTCTTGATGAGTAATAAAGATCCAGAATAATGACAGGTTTTGGCATTATCTGTTCCAGGGGGAGATTGTTGGGATTGAACCCTACCAGAGGAACAGATAATGTAAAGCCAAAACCAGGTCACAACAGAGGATTCACAATAAGCAGCAGTTTACACTTTGCTCTCCCCTTGAAAGTGATTTATAACAACTGATGGTCTCTATTTGCTGTTCATATTCAACTGCTGCTGTCCTTTTAACTACTGATGAAAACCCTGAAGTATCCAACACTGCTGGTCCTATCTACTGATGATAAAACACTGCCCAGTCAAGGACTGATCAACCTTGAGGAAAGCACTGACATAAAGAGAAAGCAGCTGTTTAGTGAAATATCTGTTTTATGTATAGTCAGTGGTTAGGTTAGCAGTGTTTGTGTTAGGACAGTAGATACAGGTTGTTAGGCTGTTAGACGTCGCTTTCATGGTGACGTCAGCTGAGATACCTCAGTGGTTTGGATTGCCTATAAATGTAACAGTACCCTGTACTGTTACATTTGATTGACTGAGCGAGTTCTTCTCCTCATGTCTAATCCTTTCATCTTGTGTGCAACCAACCTTGGGGCATCAGGCTGAGGGGGAGTTTAGTTTGTAAGCATATCTGTAATCTTTTGCTTTGATTTGTAAATCTTTAGACTCTATGAGAAGCAATTGTTTATCAAACTATTTTCTCCATTTGATTGTGTTTACAAAGTTTGTTTTCATTTCCGCTGCACTTTACATGTTTTCATGGTTACAAATCATTCTAAACATACAAACAAACACAATCATGAGAGCCTCCGATCCTAACAAGTTCGACCCGAACCGTTTCGAGCTGAATCGTTTCGAGCTCGAAACGGCTCGGTTCGAAACGGTTCGGTTCGAAACGGTTCGGTTCGATAAGGCACGGTTCGGTTCGAAACGGTACGGCTTGAAACGGTTCGGCTTCGAAACGGTACGGCTTGAAACGGTTCGGCTTGAAACGGTTCGGCTTCGAAACGGTTCGGCTTCGAAACGGTACGGGTTGAAACGGTTCGGCTTGAAACGGTTCGGCTTGAAACGGTTCGGCTTCGAAACGGTACGGGTCGAAACGGTTCGCGTCGAAACGGTTCAGCTTCGAAATGGTTCAGCTTCGAAACGGTACGGCTTGAAACGGTTCGGCTTGAAACGGTTCGGTTCGAAACGGTTCAGTACGGGTCGAAACGGTTCGCATCGAAACGGTTCAGCTCGAAACGGTACGGGTCGAAACGGTTCGTGTTGAAACGGTTCAGCTCGAAACGGTTCAGGTTCGAAACGGTTCGCGCCGAAACGGATTTTTTGGATTTTTTAGAATTTTTATGATTTTTTAGAATATTTATTATTTTTTAGAATTTTTTGGAATTGGATCAAAATGGCAATTGAAAACATTTAAAATGAAAATCCCCAAAATACCCCTGGTTAAAGATGGAGTTTTTGAATGGAGTTAGTGTATGTGATCAAAATGGTAACAAAAGGGAAAACTCAGGGACCCAGAGGCAAAAAAAACTATTTGGACTAAAATGACAAATTTAGACGAAACTCAGGGACTAAAATGGCAATTTACTCTTAAATTTTAGATAAGATAGATAATATTGGTATGTCACTATTTAGTTCACTCTCTTTTCCCTATTATATTTGACCATATATAAATCATAAATGTATTTAGTTCTTTTTTTAAAACTAGAACTACCACCCGTCGTAATGCGGGGGGATTCGTTAGTTATATATCATGTTAGATGAAAGGCAAATGTTTCTTACATGACCGCGAGCTTGTGTGTAAAACATAGAAAATAATAACTAAGTTGATCTCTGACCCGCGCGTTGTGACATACCTTTCAAACGGGGAAAATAGACGTGCTGCGACGGGCCTGTCAAACCGGAAAAAAATAGATGAAAAAACGTCGAACTCCACACGCACGTTGCAACGTGTTAACTCGGAAAATTTAGAACAAAACGTTAAATGGAAAACTTGCGAAAGATGAAAAGCATAAGGGAGCAAAGTTGAAAGTAAAAGAAGTATTGAGGTTAAATTACTAAAGATGAGAAGTTTTGGGTTAAAAGTAAAAACAATTTAAATTACAAAAGATTAAAACTTTTGAATTAGAAGTGAAAAAACAAATTAATTAAAGGGGTTAAAATATCAAAGATTTAAACTTTAGACTTAAATCACCAAATATTGAAACTTTAGAGTTAAAATTTATAGTTTATAATTCATGTTTATTTGGATGTTAGGTTCTCATTTGTCAAAATTCTTATATTTAAGTTCATAAAATCTTTGGAAACTCGTATATTTGTTTAAGTAATTGTTGTATTAAATTGTAAACAACACTTTTGTAGTCTAATAATCAAAGATATCAGAAAACGAGATTAAGATTTTTAGATTTAGAGAGCTCTTGGTTACCAATTAACTCATATTTAAAAAAAAAAAAAAACCTCATATTTTTTTATTTGTAAGAAAAAATATGCATGACTATGGTAAACGATTAATTGCGTGGGTGATAATCGTGTGACGCTCAAGGGTTAGATTAGCGGATTGAAGGAGATGAACCTGCTAAAGAAACACACATACCACACATAATCAATATAGTTATTTGTGTCAAATGTATCGATTCAAACTCGATCACTCATAACCATTTAAACTAAACACCTTTATCTAAACATGTCATGTTTATTCAAACTTTTGTTTTAACAAACAAAATAATCTTATATATGTTTTAGTGCAACAAAAAAAACATTTAATCAATATAGAAGGAACAATGTTGCATTCATCTAGTATACCTAAAAAACCAATTCGACATTATCCATTACAACTTTTCAAATATTCTAATCGCAAAACGCCTTATAGGTGATTCGATTCTCCTTCAAAACCATGACCCTTTACAAGATCTTGAAGCGGAGGGCCAGGACATCCACGAGCACAAATTCCGCCTAAACAAGCACAAAACCCACAACCTTTGCAAAGTGGTGCGCAATCAGATCTTGTCGTACAGTGCGGTAGACCATTAGGTCGAACTGCAATTGTTCCCCGCCACATTCCTTGACAAATAAACGAACTATTAGATGAAATACAAAAAGACATAGAAGCATAAATAAAGAAAATATATTTAACCAGATGAAATGAGGACAATCAACATGAATAGAACCAAAGCTTGTTGTGTAATCCTCATCCTTCTATCTATATTTTCTGTCTTATACATACTATATAAAATGCCCACATATATACACGCATTAGCATAGGAAGAATACGTTATTTATTATAAATAAATTTAATGAAAAAGTAATTATATAAGCAACTGTTACATATGATAACATCCGATGTGTTTAATATTTAATTAATGGGCATTCATGTAGCGCACCATAATTATGGGTTTTCATTTATTTTTATTTTTAATTTAATTTATAGTGATACTAGGTTATAACCCGGAAACTTTCCGGGTAGAAAAAATTAATTTACAATAAATAAAAGTATATAAATAACATTTTTAACCTCTAAAGTATCGTCTTTCCCTTATCTCCACCACAAATTTTTAATTCGGTTTCTTAAAGTTTTTCTAGTAAGAGCCATAAAACATACAAAAGCAAGATGAGTATAACTTAATCGTTTGGTTTCAAATATAACTTAAGGGTACTTGGATCTTGTATGTTAACTTGAAATTACAAAAATACCTTTTCAGTTAACAACAATATGGATGGAGTTAGAGCCAGGGAGCAAATTGGCGATTAAATAGTGACCTTCGTTTAAAAACTCGTGAAGCTTTAAATAACTTTGAATTATACTTATACATTTTGGTATTAGTAATTTGTAATGCATCTTTTATAAAATAATTGTCGTTTATTTAATACGGGTCTTACAATGTTATACACAAACTTGTCATGTATATATTGTATCTATACTATAGGTATTAATGTATCTGAATTATAACGCTAAAATATTTTGTAAACGTATGCAACAATTAAGAATTAGATGTTAACCTATGTTTAGGAAAAAAGTATCGTAATATCATTAAACTAAAAATAAAAAAAAATATTAATATTCCATAACACATTAAACATTATTATATTCATTCTTCACAACAATCGAATCTGATCATCACATGTTAAACCAATACAAAATATAAAATTATAATTTTGATATTTGAATTTAGTCAAACCGTAATAAACATAAAATATAGTCAATTCGGAAAGTATTGAATGACAATTAACTACTAAAATAAAATGTAGTTCACAATTTTGAAACTCAAATTGTGTCAAACCGTAATAAACATAAAATTTAAAATACGGAAAGTATTAAATGGTAATTAACTACTAAAATAATAAATAAATCATCATTCTGAAATTCAAAATGAGTCTAACCGTAATACCATGTTCAACTGACTCCAATAACTCTACCCCACACTGTTCTTCATCTTCACCATAAAACCTGTTGTCTGTCCCGGTTTTACAATCAAGTGGCCTACCTTGAACATGAACCTAATAAATAGCTCCAAAAAAGAGGCTTGTAAGTGGCAAATAAAGAGCACGCATTAAAATATAAAATCTCCTAGACGACTCTACTTCATGTATACAAACTAAAACGAATATAGAGTTTCAATCGGGTCCAAACATAATTGAAACTGAAAAATACAGATAAATGGAGCTGATTACCTGTTGTTCAGTTCCATTCTGCATTCGATTTAGAACTGATTTGGTCCAAAACCAGACTATGGAAGAAAGATCCATTTTGTTAAAGGTAGATTTATTAAAATAATTTGAATAAATATATTGATTCTAAATTAGGGCTGTGATACTTATGTTTGAAAGAAAATAGCTTGAAGTCTTTTTTGAATAAGGTGTCATTTTGGCTGCCCTGTACTCTCAGCAACAATAGAGCCTCAACACTTTCACAGTCAAACTACATCAACACACTACAAACGCACAAATTAACAATGCCTCAATTAACATAAAATAAGGAAAACATTACCGTCAATTAGGGTTTCATTTCGGTTTTTTTTTCAATTTGCAATTGTTGACGCTATAGTAGTTCAAATATACGATTGCGATAATGATAGAGATGAGTATGAGGATGAATGATGGTGGATTTGAGGAAAATGAAAGTCTAGAAAGAGATTAAAATCAAAACGACATATGGAGTCAAAGTATGAGGATGCCTGCATCCTCCGTTTGATTCTTGATAAATTACAGCCTGAATTACATGAAAGGAGCGTTCTAATCAGTGCTTACCTTGGTGTGTGAAGCACTTTTTTTTGGAGTTTCTGGTTGGCTGATGGCTGCGATTTGCATACTCGTTGCAAAAACCACTGAGAAGATGGAAACCACCGGAAGAGAGGTAGAGACACCAGAAATCAGCGAGTCTACACATGATCACGATTAATGTGAGATAACATAACACATCCACCGAGTTGAGCAATCCAGTGAATACACATCGAAAACTCAAAACGTGAAGCATGAATGCTATTTTTATAGAAAGGAATAAAAGTAATACTTAATCAAACCCGAGAAAATAATGATAGATAACCTACTTTGCAAGATATTTAATGATGAATAACCTGCTTTGATGTCCATAAGTTGAGGCCTTTGAGGATCGTTGCCGACGTAAGCTTTCAAGTCCTCCTTGACATCTGGTCGAGCTGAACCGGTGGCAGAAAATGAACCCCTACTCGAAATTGTAGCTGTTGTTGCGGCTCTCCTCTCACCTTTTACTTGCAGCTGTTTTAGCAAAGTACATCTATATACAAAACTCGTAAAAAATCACAAAGCAATCCACTATGCAAAATAAAAAGGCATATACAAAATTAGCAAAAGTTATTTCATAGTAAATCAAGCAAAAGTTATTACATTTTAACATATAAAGAAATAAGCTCACCTCCTTATTACAAACAATGTCGTATTCTCCCTTCTGGCCCACATAAGGACCACAACTGAACTGTTGTCTACGTGCCACGTTTCCAAAAGAGAAAAAAAATGTAAGCAAGTTTGGTAACAGGTCAAATATGAAGCAACATAAAAACAAACAAATTTTTATGCGGTTTGACACTTTGCTCATTGAAGTTTGAAACCAGAGAAATATTGAACTTTAAACACATTTATCAAGTAGGTAATATATGACCAATAATGACAACTAACTTCATCCATAGAACGGTTTGAAGCACTAATATTCTTTTAACGACCCATTGATCAACTAATTAAGTCAACTCGTGTTATGTCAATAATCCCAATTTAAAGAACATATATTATCCTTTTCATTACAAACGGGTCAAATTAATCAAATACAGAACACACTTCCTAATAACTGGTTATATTGGATGAAAACTGCATTTTTTAATATATTTATGTCCCATAACAATTTTGCATCTCATTTCCTATATTTAAAAAAAACATGACCCTTTAGAGTTGTTTTTCCATAGCGAAAGAGAATGTTCTTACTGTCCCTCCCCCGGATCTAGCAGATAAAAAGGTTGCATGCTTCAATTTTGAAAGACTGAAATCCCCAACCTGATCAATATCATGCTAGATTTAAATCATAAGATAAAAAAAATCAAAACTTTGAGAAGGGTAAAAATGGAAATGATAACCTGAAGATTCTTGAACAACCAAAGAACCAACAATGGCGTACACTTGCAACACCAAAAAGATATACATATACGATTCATCTCATGAAGAAGATGAACCAATAATCCCCAAACTCCAATCCCAACTCACCCAAAAATAATCAAAACAAAATAATAAAAATAATAACAACGCTATTTGTCTTTAAAGACAACCATATTCTCAAATGTTTCGGGTTGGGATGACCCGAAGCACTTTCTGTCATGAATCAATAATTTATTTTTTATAATTTTTTTGGCGCGTCAAATATAGTATACTTAAAAACGAATCGCACCATCGTCAAATAGTACCTTACCAAACCGGTACCGATCCCGAATTTCGCCAAAACTGGGTACCGATACCGGTACCGAAATATTCGGTACGGTACGGTATGGTATCGGTACGGGACCGATACTGTATCAGTATTTGAAGGTAAAATTAGGTATTTTACCGGTACCGTACCGAACTGGTAGCGATACCGATACCAAAAATGCCAAAAGTGGGTACCGGTACCGAAAAATTCGGTACGGGAAATTCGATATCGGTATTTGATACTAAATGCTCATCCCTATCTTGAACTATGGAACATGTGAGAATGGATTGATTTGTGTTACACTTATCAAAATATTTATACAAAAAGGACACTGGTCAAATGGGTCAACAGGTCAAAGGTCTTCCAAATTTATTTAAATTTGTATTAGTGGAAGTTTAATTATTTAGACAAAAATTGATTGATACAACCAGACGCGACTCATTTTGATCATTATGCCAGCCATACATACCAGTTTTGCAATTTAGCCGTGCATGATGCTGCCCCAATTATAAAATTGGTCATAGAACATTGAGGGTATTCCTGGATGCGTGAGGATATATGCATAGCCCTGAAGAATGTCATAAAGTTAGAAATCAAAACAACAAACCCTTATTAATTTGATTATTTTTTCACAGGAATCACTACGTTTATGTCTGCAAAAGTCCAAATATTGATAACATGATACCTGAGTTTAAGGGTGTAGGGAGTGGTTAGACACTTAAAAGTGGTAAACTTCAAAATCAACCAATGAAAGTGTGTCATGTCATTCAACCTTAATTGTTTAAACTATGCTCAAAAGTGTTGGCAATGCTTACACACTTCATGGATTGGTAAATTATTTAGACACCTAAGTAAAACCCATCGGCGGCGGTGTTACCGCGCGGTAAACCGCTTTGCCGAGTGGGTTTGCCGCCCACTCCGGACACCCTAACCAGTGTAATGATTGTCAAAAAACATGTTGCATCTCTTGAAAGCCACCATCGCATTACACCTGGCAGTTTTCCTTGCGCATCACGCAACTGCCAAAGTTGCCCCTTAACAGCTTCCTGCATTAAAAAATCTGTAGAAAGCTGCCCTGTGGCATCAATCCAATTATCAATAAGCTGTCTATAACTATCGCCATTAAATACATGGACGTTTCTGTATAAAATAGGAGTACAAAATTCTGAATAATATAAAACAAACTGAATCCAAACTAACAACAGGAACCGGAAATGAAGCTTTCAACATTACAAATTTAAAATCCCTTCTGGAGACAGCATGTGTCCATGGGGATTAAATTTACTTAGGTGTGCTGTGTCCTTTCAAATTGACAATGTTCCACGACATCACTATGTATCTCTAACTTTACATAGTCGTGTGAAGGGACGGATATGTGTCCTCCCTCTGCCATAGTCATGTATTATCTTCACTGTTACAGAATATAAATCCTAAATACACTTAATTATCACCGAATATAAATCTTAATAAACTTATTACCACATAATATATATCTCAATACACCATCATGTACATCAAGAATTACAAAGGCTTGACATTTCTATTTATATGTTTAACCTTCTGCCTTTGGAAATTGTAACTTATAAAAAATCTCAATCTGTAAGTTTAGTCCCCAAAATTGGGAAAAAAATTCCGGCAATGGACCAAAACATTCTAAAGCAAATCATGGAATCAATCAAAGGCCAGATAAATTCAAACGTCAACATGATACCCCGAACACATAACAAAACCATCACAACAAAATGACAATATAAACACATTACACAACCATAACAAAACCTAATATGAACCGCCGAAGAACAAATAACACTATGTAGAGAATCAGTATGTAGGCTTTATGAGGAGGAAACAAAAAAAAAATGATTAATGTGATTAGAATCATAAAACAAACAAAGCAAAACCAAAGAAACATACCTTTGCTTCGATTAATTGGAATAACTTCTCTCAAAAAAAGGATGCAGCAATGGTTTCGGCCAGGGTTTGCTAAAAAGTGGAAAGTGAGAATGAGAACTATTGAGATGAAAGGTTATAAGGGATCCGACAGAATAACATGGTTTACTCGAATAAATATCCAAACCCCATCGTCTTTAACAATCGTCTCTGTTTCAACTCTGAAAGACAAATCAAGTTCTTAAAATCCTAAAAGATGAATAAATCTGAACAAATGAACCAACGATTTTTTTTAAAACCCTAAAGCATACCTTGGATGATCAAACATGAATGGAAGAAGATGGATTGAAGCAAAATTCACCTTAAATTTGGCCAAAATTAATATTCAAAGCTTGCAACTTTCATGAAAAGACTTAACAAAACTGAATCCCTAAACTTGATTAATAACTCATAACATCACAAAAATCCCAATCAAATACAATCATAAACATGAAAACACATTGAAATTGATTTACCTCACCAAATACAGTGGAAAGCCAATGATTTTTCTTTTCCTTTATTCCTTGCCAATCGATGGAGAAAACTATAATCTTCAAATCGATGGTCAAAGAAAGCTTGAAGCTGATTATAGTAGTTACTGGTCTAAGATTTAACAGAGAAAAAAACACAAATTACTATAGATTAAAACAACAAACATAATAACAATTATGCGCTCTTGGTCGAACGAAACAAATGATAAAGCGACACACCTTTTTTGAAGGAAAGCAAGATTAAAATTGACATCATGACTCATAGTCCAAAAACAAAAATATTTCGTGCAAGAGTCGGCCAAAATAAAGGTCGTTGAATCTGCAAAGAAACAAATCAAAGATATATTTGATTAACAATCAAGAAACAAAGACCAGTCTAAATAGCTAAACAATGAAGAAAAAGGAGGAACAGATCAATGTAATAAATCTGAACAAAATGAAAACCTAATCTGAACTGATTTGTAAAAAAACATAATCTGAAACACAAAGAAACCCTAATCCTAAAGACATAAGCATCTCGGCCGAAACCACAACTTTTTAACAATTAATGAAATTGAAATATGAAGGATATACATTCTTAAGAACCCTAATTCCAATCAGACAAAAAGCATCAACAACTTACCGATACCGGCTGAAACCACAAACATTGGTCAGATTTATGTGCTCTTGGAACCCTAGCCGCCGCCTTTTCGTCGTTGCGTTAAACCACAGACGTCATAAGACCACCACTGAAGAAACCCTAAATCAAACCATGTCGTTGTCATCGTTCACTTCAGGCCACAACTACCACCATCATATTCCTCATAGCCGATAAATTGTCAAAATTTTAGAAAAAGATTGAGTTGATGAAACGGAAAAAAAAGTATAAATCAATATCGACTTACCTGGAAGTGAATCAACTTGATTTTAGGATGCTTTATCAAGCCATTCAAGCACAATCGATACCTAGGTTTTAGAGAAAATGAGATGCAGGTAGAACTTAGAAAAAGCGTATGAAGTTTGGGGTTTCAGGAAATTAGGATGTGGTGTTTTTATAAGATCCGGATATAGTGTCGGGTTTGACCCAGTTTCGGAACCGTATAGAAAAAAAAACACGCTTACATTTTCCCGCCAAAACCACACTCAGAAGGCCCTAATTTTGTGACACGTGTCCCATATTTTTCTTGTTTATTATATATAATAGATTTGTTTGCATTCAAGACACTTCCTGTGTGTTTTCTTTCTTTCTTTTTTAACTAGAGGGATAAATACACTTGACATTTTTTTCTCTATACTGGGTTTGAATCGATTATTATTCATATATTTTTTGGTGGTTAGATAATTTTCTTCTTGATAGCTTCCAGGGCTTACTTAAAGTTGATTCGTGTGATTTGATGGGTACTAGCATTCTGTACATTATTGTGGTTGTTAACACATGTTATCCAATGTGGTCACTATATGTCAACATGAAATTGTGATGCCAGGCTTTATTATCGATTTCCCTCCAAAGGTACATTTGATAATATTTTATGTTATGAGCATATACGGGAGTAAGAAGACGTCGAATTACCAATTTAACAATAAACGCACATACAATGAAAGCTCAGAATCTCTCATTATCTGAAGAACCTGATTTTATAAACTTGTCTGTAAAGAAAATACAGATTAAGTACCTATGATAAACTCATAAATGAACACGTATAACCCTAGTTGATAATTTGAGCCTCACTCAATGTACAATCGGAATTCATCTCACACATGTCACATATCTCGCATATATAAGACCCAACTTGAGACTTCACTTCTTTTCAGCAAGGAAATATATGAAGGACTCAAAGTTGAATAAGTAATCTTTATTGAAAAAGCCCTAAAACTGGGTATAAGTCGTTTATTAGGTAAACCAATACCAATAACGCTAAAACAAATTAAAACTACAATGTATATAACTTTAAGGGGCTTGGCAACTTCTGAATGAGTAAGTGCTGAACTAGTAATGTAACAACCCGCGTTCTGAAAGTCAAAGTCAAAGGAATAAAAGATTTCTAATTGCGATCTGTCACTCCTTGCTTAACTACTGATTGTACGCCTTGACTTGTAACCGAATCCTTTAAATGGTTTACTTTAGTTGTATTATGTGGAGTATCTATAATAATCGCAGTTTAATCGATGTTTATCGCTAATCGTATCGCAATCGCATTCGCAACTTGAATTACAGGTTCTGTATATTGTTTTACGTGTGTGTGGTACTTATGTGTTACTTGTGCATGTTTATTATGTGAACTGTAAACGCAAGGTTAATTAAGTTATTGTATGTTAGTTATATTATTTGTGTGACTATTATTCAATTTATCGCATTGCTTAATCGACACTTGCTTGAACGCATCGCAACGCTCGACGAACGTGTAACGCTTCGCATTTTTGTACCTTCTATTTGTGGCAAGTCGGGTTGTACATTCTATTTTTAGTCACTTGTACTCTTGTTGCATCCTATTTCATTTCAAATTGTAATCCGAGACTTGGAATCATAATGAAAACGCATTTGTTTTGATCATATTCATGTTATAATTCTATGTTATGTGTGCACAATTTATCGCGTTTGGAAACACATTAAACAAGTTCAAACATGTGAAACAGTGGAAAGATATCATAATTTCAATCCTCGAAACAATCCTTACCAAGAGATTACCCTAATCCGTACAAAAATCGGGAATTCGTACGCTAATTCGGTGAATTACCCAAAATTTGGCTAAAAACAAATAATTATAAAATTTATTAATATTTTAATAATTAAACAAATTAATTAAAATAAATAAATTATAAAAATATCAAATTCTTTTCTTTGTTAATTAATGAAGTTAAAAAGTTAACTAAGTTAGTAACTTAGTTTGTTACAATTAAAAGGGTTATTCTTTTTATAAAAATAATCTAGTTAGTTTATTAGGTTAACTGTGATTTTTTAAAGTTAATCTAAGTTATCAACATAGTTAGTTCAGTTAGTGTAACTAAAGGGGGTCTGTTTGTAATATTACAAAACTTATTTCAAAAAAGTAGATGTGTAGACCAGGGATCGAACCCGGGTCTCACACATAAAAAAACAACACGTAAACCACTCCCCTACATCTCGACATCGAGCTAATTTAGGAATGTTGAATATATATTAACTCAGAGCGTTGAATCCTCCTTTCTCAAGTTGCCGCCAAACAGTACCAGCGAGAAACAGTTGTCATTGCCCTTTTTTTTATATCATTTCCTTTTCTTCGTCTGCTAATTTCTCGAGAATTATAATCAATTCCACATTTCTGTTTTGAAAATCAATCACGATTTCGTTACCAAAACTTCGAGACTTTTGAACACTATATAAACCGAACCTCTCATCACCGTTTTATCCCACGCAACCTGTTCGACACCTCTCTCACAAACTCAACCATCCTTCATCTCGATCACCACACCTTTCTATAACATCCCTCATCCCATCTCGACACCACACAATACCATATCACTGTTCGTATAGCTTGCACACTTGTCGGAGGAACCCGCGAATCACCGGAGTTTGAAGGTTCTGTCGGAGAAGACGAAGTTCACCGGAGAATCGGAGATCGGAGGCGACGGCGGAGACAACCGAAGCCACGACAGTAACTCACGGCTAAAACGTTCGGTATACTTTAATCTCCTGTTGATATGTATTTTCGCTCCACATTATACTTGATTCAACCAACTGAAACTATGAGGATTACATGTAAAGTTGGCCACGAGTTCTGTTTCAAAAAAAGACATTTAAGTTAGGGTTTTAATATAGTAAAAACCATTTAACTCTCATGTTTTGCTACTGTAGCGGTTATCTTGAAAGAAAATCATAACAATGATGTAAAATGAATGTCATATGCCATGTTTACAATAAATGATAAGAAAGAAGATGGGCTACTGTTTACTTCATGGAAATTGATAACAAGGAATCTAGGGTTAACCGAATTAAATAAGATTTAAGTTATAATGGTTTTAAGGATATTTTTGTGCTTTAATAGATTTGTAATCAACCGTATATTACCATAATATAAATTAGCAACACAAACTTGCTTTATGTTGTTGTACAATATGTATTGGGGGTTTTTCAAAAAATAATTGACTTTTTCATTTTTAACATCAAGGCTTTTATGTTTTAAATATAACCACTTTAATTTTTTTTATTTTTTTTAACAGCGTATGGTTAGGATGTCGCTTATCGGGTTAGTAGTTAGTATCACCAAGTTAGTATTAGAATCCCCCATTGCCTGGATTTGAACCCAATACCTCCAAGAGAAGCAAACCTTCCCGCCTCCCCTTGACGATCATTGGTTAATTTTTTTTTACTTTTAACCAAAGACTTTTATCTTTTAAAATTTAATCCCAACATTTTTTTATTTTCAACTTTGGTGTATGGTACTTCTCATTTTTCGCAAGTTTTTCGTTTTATGTTTCGTTCTAAATTTTGCGAGTCAACACGCTACAACGTGCGTGTGGGGTTCAACGTTTTTCCGTCTGTTTTTTCCCGTTTGACAGGCCGTCCCAACCCCTCTATTTTTCTCCGTTTGAAAAGTTCGTCGCAAGGCATAGGTCCTAGATTGACTTAGTTATTATTTTCTACGTTTTACGTTTCGGTTTAATTAACAAGCTGCAACAGGCATGCGTGGTTAAACGATTTTACGTCTGTTTTTCGCTCGGTGTTACCTTTTCCTTTTCCTTTTCTAATTATTTAATTTTTATGAACTTTTCCATTGTTGGTAGTCGCTGGCAGTGGTTCTACTTGGCACGATTTTACGAACATACTCTTAAGTTTTTTACTAATAATTTATTTAGATTTTACCCTTTTACCTCCTTTACTTTAAAAAACTATTTTTTATGTGCATATTTTTATGTACGTGTTGGTATGAATTCAATTTGCTCTATGTTTTGACGTAACTTTTTTTTTGGAAACGAGTCAGTTTAAATATAATACGTTTTCGTTTAAAAAACATTTTTTACGTGCATCTTTATATGTATGTTTTAGTATAAATTCAAGATGGTGTATGTTTCGACGTAAATTGTTTTGGAAACGAATCAGGTTAAATATAATATGTTTTCGTGCTTATTTTATGATTGTTTCGTAAATTTGTTTCGAACCGAGTGGAGTCAAATTGTGGTTTCTTTTTTTCTTTTTTTTCAAAAGCTCCAATTAATCTCTTTTGATTATACGTGTCCGTTTTCCGCTATACCCGTTAGGTTTGTCTATATATGAGTCGGGTCACATATAATATGTTATGATTGTATGATAATTTGATTTACTTTATGTTTTGATCCAATCGCAATGCTTATTAGGTTACATTAAGTTCGATCGGATACGTGGAAACGTGCGTTTTCATATGGTTAACGCATCAAATAACATTTGTATAAATCCATTTGATGTTTGCAATGTACCGCGCCGCAACGCGCGCGAGTCTTTTTGCTAGTTTTTTATTATTTCCTATGTTTCTAAAACTTAAGATTTATCAAATAAATAACAGCTTTTCCTAGATCCTTTTATAACATAAGATAAATTATAATTTCTAAATTTCATTTTTTTTCCTTTTTATAACCCAACCATAAAAGCTACTAATCACTTTAATACTAATAAAATTGTGATAATTCTTTTATAAATTTTGTTAATATCTAATTAAGTTAATGGTCAACCATTTAACCTATAAATGTTAACTAGTTCGTTATTTTAATTATTTAGGATAATCATGTCGTTTGCCTGGAAATTCCCGATCTTTACTCGTGCGTTACTTACAAGAAATCGCAACGCAATCAATGTGAGTATACATGACCCGTTTTCCATTTTAACACTTTTGGGTGCAATATGTATTCTATATCAATCACATTATTCACTTCAAACAGCTTTATGCACACTCTATCCAAATTGCACGTGATACATTTGATTCATGTTATACATGTTATGCTATTGTAAACTCTCATGACTATGTGTTCATTAACTTTGCAAGCCTCCCCTAACAATGGTAGCGCTATAAGTTGAGAAACGCCCCTCCCGTTATTCTCGCGGGTATTGTTAGGTTAATCTATGTTAAGACCTCCCGTTATACTTTTGGGATTGACACTTTAATTGCGTTAAACTTTGGTTTGGACACATAGAGTAACATCGTTTCGAGTATATATTGTTAATGTGTAATCATGTTATTCACGTTGGATATGAGCAACTTCAAACTTTTTATTATACTATGTATCAAACTTGTATACTCGCCAACATATTTTGTTGATTTTATTTTAATACATATTGCAGGTTGATTTGTTCAAGACTCAAGAAACAAGCTAGGATGGCTTTAGATACCCATTTTAGCAATTAAACAATGTTTGAATTTATGCTTACTATTTGAGACAATGGATTACTTTCTTAGTTTTAATAAAATGAATTAATTCATGTTACCACATTTAGTGTTATGTTGTTTTGAGCAATTTGTTCGTCTCATCCCGATGTTTCCGCCATCGGTTGGGGTGTGACAGGTCGTATGTTACGTTCCGTGACAATCCATGTTTTACGTTAAATCTCTTTTATGTTATCTCAATTTCTATGTGTTTTACATTTGAGCGTTACTTTCATTTCAAGCTAGGAGACACAACTCACACTATCGTCGCAATCTATAACAATTAATAATACTCTCTCGTGAACAAACTAAATTTATTATGCTTTCATTTTACATGTTACTCTATGTGAAAATTCATGTTATACTATGTGTTAGCAATTGAAATTCTATGTCAAACAAGGTGCTATATGATGCGTTCATGAAAACAAGTTTTCCTAAACAAAACACTATGATTAAAGTCTCATCCATTCTTTGTTTTGATTTCGTAGATGTCGTCATCTCGTCAGCAATCCCACCCTTCCAAGAAATCAAAAACCAGCTCGCAAAAGAAAATGATGGCATTCATGGCCAATCAGATTGCTCGTATTGTCCCCAAGATTGTGACTGAGATTCAAGCTTCCAACACCCCTAACTCCTCTGTTGATTCAAAAGTGGTCCAGCCTAAGCCTGTCACTTTCAACTACAAGCATTTTGCTTCTTGCCACCCCAAACCTTTCACTGGCAAAGAGGGTGTGACGGCTATGCTCGAATGGTTCGATAGCATAGAAGTTACATTCATCAACAGTGAATGTCCTGAAGAACTTAAGACACGTAGTGCTACTGGTGTCTTCCAAGCAAGAGCCCTAGAATGGTGGACGAATGAAAGGAACATTCGTTCAAATGAATTGGCCTATGCGTTACCTTGGGAGGAGTTGAAGCAACTCCTCTCTTGTGGGCATATACTTGTGGCGTGTCAATTAACTTAATCCGGCTCTTCTAACCGGTCCCGAATGGACGACAAACATGTAAAACTGTACACAAGATTATTTTTAAATAATTGTCCCAAGTTATAAAATTTTATTTGTGCCTTGTGCATTTAAATCAATTTTCATAAACTCTTTTCAAAAAAGGGTCAGTTAATTGTATTTACCAGTGTAAACTGATGTATTTTCAAAAGGTTAAGTGCAGGTACTAGACGTAATGGGCTGGAATCTCCTGAGTGAATATATAAAGAGCCTTGCTAGCTTTTATCACTTTGAGTCTGTTGAACAATACATCTTTTGTTTTGATCCGCCTGTGGATCCTTTTACATTCCGTTGTGTAATATTTTATATTACTTTCAATTCGGTTTGTAATATTATTACTTTTAGACTTCCGCTGTGTATTGAAATGTGATTATTGTCTATGATGATATCAACTACGTCACGATACTCCCCACCGGGCCCACCGGTAATACGTGGAAATATCGGGGTGTGACGTATATGATAACAATGTTGGTGATGAATGAGAAACATGACTGACTTGTGTAAATTAGAAAACTCGACTGTTATGTGTTGTTATGTGACATTCAATGGGGTATGAGAATCGGATATGTGCTACATGTTGCGTAGTGATCTTTGTGATGAATGTAAACTGTGTAAATACGTGACTTAATTTATTACGAAACTGATTTCGTTGGTAACCACGGTAGGGTTGGTTGACTAACTGGAACAGGTAACTAAATATACCGAGCAAATCTAAGGTGAGTTCACTGCTCTTTTCCAAGCATGCGTCCCAGGGAGGGACATCGGGTAAATATTCCGGGGAGGAATATTGGGTAATGGGTTTGACTGGAATGTTAAACTTAGGATGTTGGTTAATACACTCATATCTATCATTTAAGTCCCATCATATACCGAAGAGGTTGCCGGGGAGGCAACAGGGTTATTAGTTGATAGTGCTATTAGGTTTGGCACCCTCACACCGTACCGGGGAGGACGAGCATTGGGGAAGGGCAAATAATCCGGTGCCATCTGCGGTAATCGTGTTATTAACAACATCGAATCTCTGAAATGTTTTAAACTCATATCTGGTAAGTAAAAGTGTTAACAAAACTTTGAACTCACCAGCGTTGTCTGATACACTTGTCAGCATGCTTATAGGTCGTTAGATTTATGGTTGGAACTTGCTATCTGGGAGTGCTGGAGTGGTCATGGGTCGTAACTCTTGAATACATGTTCTTTGGTTTCGTACACTTGTTTGAAACAGTTGAATAACAAAGTACATTATGCTTCCGCTGAACGTTTTGGTTTAAGTTATGATTTGGAACTATTTTATGAAATGAATGGAATCTTTTATTTAATATATTGTTGTAGTTCAATGTGATTAGTGGCTGGATCCTGGTGCGTCACACATCCCGCGGTGTTTCTGCATGTGGTATTTTGGGGGTGTGACAGTTTGGTATCAGAGCCACTAGTTATAGTGAACTTGGTTTTAAAACATTTTTATAAAACCAGACTATAACCGAACAAGTTCTGAATACAACCATGACACTCAACTCCATACTGCAAGGTTCGTCTCTCGTTTACTCATTGTACTGCATAACTAGGGAACACTTACATATGATATTGCATGTGGTTGCACATTTAGCACAACAATATGAATTCATGTGTTACTTGCCTGTGTATGTGATTGTTGTGTGGTGTCTCCCCTAGACATTCGTGACCCATGTTTTGTGATGTTCTTTGTTTGCTACTCGAGTCTGAGGAACTATTTAACACGAGTTAGGAGGAGCTGAGATGAGCATGCAAATCATGTTATTATTGTGGGTGCACACATAATAATAATAATGTGGGGTGCATGTGAGTCCCAACGAGGCCTAACAAGTGTGAAAAGGGGTTCCATTCCATTATTCGACCAAATGTGAAACACAACGATCTATAGGGGTCATAGCAATGACTGTCTCCTGTTTGAACGTGGTCCTTTCACTTCCCTCTGAACCCTTACGAGTCTCGATGATATTGAGTGATACCTGAACACGTAACTGAACGTCTAGCGAGCCATGTAGAATGTTAGGTGTTAGTGCGAACGTCCTTGAGACAGATGCCGAAACGTTAAATGTTTGGTCTATACATTCTCACTTTTCTCGTTTACTTTGACGCAACAAATTCAGAAGTATGGACACCTCTGTGATTCTCTAACGATTTACCGTGCGCTATTCAATCGACTCGCAAGACCGATGGACAAGAAGATGAAAGTGATGCATTACCAACCCTAGTGTTAGGACGACCCTGCTCAATGACAACGAACATCAGTAGGTTGACTTCAATCGAGTCCCTAACCCTAGTAAGCAACGCTGGAAACCGATTGGAATATGGGATGTGTAATTACTAGCGCCATGGGCAGTACCCTAGGATGTGACAAGAACAACGGGAGGTGGACCCTAAGGAAAAAAGATCGCGAGGATCTGTTTTCAACGCAACAACATTAGAGGCAGTGGCCAAGGCGACAACAAGGTACTCGCGAATCATAACTTTCAGTATGGAAATGAAGGTGACTTTGACAAGGATTGGCCGTTGATAAGTCAAGACGTCAACAACCCAGGGAACAATGACAATATTGGGAATCCTCGTAACAGTAACAACAACACTAGGAGTGGTGCTCGTGGAAGGGCATTTAGGATTGGCGTAGACGACGCCAGGCATAATAGCAACATGGTAGCTTGTATATTTTTTTTTTTTGGGGGTAACTAATCGCTTCATCTCTGTTCTATTTAACCCTGATGCCTCTTGAGGACAGACACGTTGTAGAGGTGGCTGATGGCAAGCCAATTGAAGTCTCACACGCTCACCTAAAGTGCAACTCAATCTTGTAGGTCACAAGTTCACCATTGACCTTCCCCTGCTGCTATTAGGAGCTTTGGTGTAGTCGATAGTATGGACCGGATGTCCAAGCCTCAAGCAGAAATCTTCTATAAGGAGGAGATCGCATGTATATCTCTTCATGGTGGGGACTCACTGATTGTCAGCATTACTTCGGCGGTGGGAGCCCAGAAGTGTTTCACCTACCCGGCTACCCTATCATTGATTACCGGTGCGCAGCTCGAAGAACTTCCAGGAGGAATATCAGATGGGTTTCACGCCAGAAACGGTCATGATTTCTGGCACCTCTTATCGTCTTGCGCCAGGAGGGTTGCAAGAACTGTCCAATCAACCTCAGGAGCTACTAGATGGGAGTTTTATCCATCTAGCTCCTCGTCTTGGGGAGACCGAACTCTATTGTGGAAATGAAGGACGAGTCTTTTCATATGTGTACAGACTACCACAAGGTGGCAATCATAGACCGTCACCCTCTATCCCACATCGACGACCTGTTTGACCCGTTGCAATGATCAAGATTCTATTCGGAAACTGACTTAAGATCGGACTGTCACCTGATGAAAGACCCAGGGGAGGATGATTCCTAACACGGTGTTACATGCACAGTACGGCCACTACGAATTTCTTTTCTTGTTGTTTAAGTTATCCAATACACCAGCAGCCTTAGGGATCACATGAGTAGTATGTGACAACCTCATCTCGCCAGATTCATCAACCGTGTTTATCTATGACATTTTGAATCACTTCCAGGACAAAGGAACACCGTGAACGACACTTGTATTTCATCATAGAGCTCCTAGGGGAGGAGCAACTCCATGCGAAATCTACCTAAGTGTGACTTCAGGATTTGAGAAGTACACTTTCTTGGTCACGTAGTTAACGAAGTGGGGATACACGTGGATCTCGCTGTGATCCATTTTATTAGAAATTGTTTGGCACCAAAGAGTCCTTCAGGGATACAACAATTTTCTTGGTCTCGCTAGATACTATCGCAGATTCATCGCGGGATTTTCGAAGATCGCGCAGCTTTAATCTCTTTAGCACAGCAGGGTGCTATGTATTCGTGGGAGACAAAACAGGAGGACGTCTTTTCAGCTTTCGAATCCCAACTCTGCAATGCACTGAGCATTATCTTTACCCAAGGGTACGGGTGATCTAGTGGTATACCATGATGGTTCGAATCAGAGTCCCAGTTATACGTCGATGCAACACGAGAAGGTGATGGCTTACGTAGTGGATTTACAAGAAGAATTGCATGAGTCACAACCTGCGGTGGAAACTATGGTCTTTGGATTTAAGTTGTACGCATTACTTGGACGGTACCAAATGCACTACTTAGACCGATCACAAGGGCCTCCCGTGTTCCCTTGTTTCGAAAGAGCTAAACTTGTGAAGGCATCGCTGGATGGAGCTTTTGAATGATTTCGAGTGTGAAACCTAAACGTGCACGAGCCTCGCAGCACACCATCGACTCTAACCTACCTGATCAGATCCGTTCTGCTTGAGTCGAAGCACTGAAGGAAGAGAATTTTCGAGTTGAGTCCATGCAGGGCATGGAGGAGCAACTTTTGGCGAGTCGGATGATATTCGCTACTTCATGGAATGAATATGGGCCCCACAACACGACAACTTTGGGAACTTGTGATGAGCGAAGCACACAAGTCTCAATATTCTACTCGTCTGAATTTTGATGGAATATATTAGGATCTAAGGATTTTGTACTGGCGACTGGGCTTGAAGGCTCACGTAGCGATGTATGTGAACGACGTTTGACTTGTACAAAAGTCAAGGTGGAACAACAAAAACCTTCAGGTTTGTGTCAGCAACCAGAAACACCCATATGGAAACGAGAACACACTGACATGGATTTTGTCACTGGTTTACTTAAGGCTCGAAACGGAAACAATATCACCTGGGTGATCGTTGATTGTCTCATGTAACCAGTACACTTTCTTGCAATCAAGGAAAATTGACAAGTCTTCGTATCCTGTGAATAATTACCTATGAAGGTCGGTTTCTAGGCACGGGGTGCCAATTCCCGTTACCTCTGATTTTGATCCATACCTGATTTATGACAGGCGGTATGCAACACCCTTGGCTCACGTCTAGGCATGAGTATTGCTTTTCGCCGTAGGACAAACGGTCAGAGTAAACGAACCATCCTGACACTCGAAGACATGCTGCGAGCATGTGTGTGATTGACTTTAGTAAAAGTTGGAAGGACACTTACTTCTGGTTGAGTTCTACTGCAGCAGTTACCATTCTAGTATTCAGACAACTCTGTTTGAGGCATTGCATGGACGATAATGCCGATCTCCTTGTTGGACTAAGGCGGGTGACAGCCTAATCGCAGGTCCATGTACTGAAATCTCTGAGAAGATTGTTTGGATCGGGAATCAGGTGGCGGCAACGCGTGACCGCCATGAAAGCTGATAAGCTTAGGAAACGCTGGGAGTTCGCAGTAGGCGATTGTATTATGTTGAAAGTCTCACCCTGGGAGGGTGCGGTGCGCTTTGGAAAGCGTGGCAAGCATAATTTACGTTACGTTGGGCCATTCAAAATCCTGGAAAGAGTCGATAACATGGCCTACAAACTCGAGTTACCTGACGAATTGGGTAACGTTCACGATGTCATTTATGTCTCGAACCTAAAGAAGTGTTTGTCCGATGGAGCACTTGTGATACCCTTGCTAGAGCCTAAGATTAACAACAAGCTGCAGTTTATCGAGGAATCCATTGAAAGCATGGACCAGGAAGTCAAGGTCCGTAAGCACAGTCGAATCCCGATCGTGAGAGTTCGTTGGAACTCAAAACGTGGACCGGAGTTCACGTGGGAACGCGAGAATCAGATGAGACTCAAGTATCCGTAATTGTTCTAAACTGCGGGATCAAATTCTGTTGCGACTGGTGAATTTCGGGACGAAATTCCCTTTCAAGTTGAGGATGATGTGGCACCCGAGGAAATCCACAGTCATCCTAGTCTGTCACTTCACTTTCTTGAGACTGCTTATCAAATTTCAGGATGAAATTTCTTTCAAATTGGGGATGATGTGACAACCCGAGATTTCAAGGTCCTTTTTCCTACGAATCACTCGTTTCACAATCCTGTTTTTACAATTTGTTTATGTGATGATATGTGTAGTTTATTTGAATGATTATAGTATGGTTATGCTTACTGGTTTAATGTTTAATGGAAACTTGGAAACTTAAAAATGACAAAGAATCCCTTGTAACAAAGGTGGATTCTTCGCCACAATTCGTTGGACGAAGAATGATCCTTCGTCGTCTTGGATCTCGACGAAGATTAACCTACGTCGAACAGGTTCTTCGCCCAAAAAGGTTAGCGGCCCAGATCCATTAGTGGCCCAGTAAGGTTTTAAGGTTATTTCAATTGTATACTCGGGCATGCCCAGCAAAACTTAAACGGCAAACCCTAGAACTCTCTCTCTCTCTTACTTTCCTGTGCGACGACGGCTTTGGGTTCTCGAAACCCTTCATCCCGAGCAACCTAATCACTTCGATATCACGGTTAGCGTTCTCTTATTGACAGTGTGCTGTACTTATGATGTTGTTTGTTAGATGATTGACTAGGGTTTCATTGATAAGGCTGTAAATCTAGTACTTGCATGATGAGGGTTCATTGGTGTGTATGCGTTCATAGGCTGGATGAGATTGATAATTCTGCTTGATGAATTCATTCCTTGATAGAATAATAATCTGATTGTGTGTGGTCATTGGGTGATTAGGGTAATGATTGTTTGATCAGTTTGAATGATTGATATCGTTAAATGGTTAATTGATGATGATTAGGGATTATTGTAAATCATAGAATGATTCGTTATTAATAAACGACTGTAATTGTAGATTGTTTATACGAATATAAGGATGTACTGAACCATGTCATCGATCTGTAACTGTTGATACATGGGGTAATGGGTAATCACATGAGTAACCTTGAAAACTGTTTGTCTGTTCAGCGATACATGAGTTCCGACGAAGAATTAGATACTTCGTCGACATGTTTTTGACGAACAATGGGATACTTCGTCGACATGTTTTTGACGAACAATGGGATACTTCGTCGACATGTTTTTGACGAAGAATAGGAACCTTCGTTATATTTACTTCTGGACGAAGTATGGACCTTCGCCATGAAGGATCTTCGTCATGAAGGTTCCTCGTCGGGTAGGTAACCCACTGTGCATGTTGAATATGATAATGGACATTGTGTTATGAATACTATATGATATATGATAACAATGTTGGTGATGAATGAGAAACCTGATTGACTTGTGTAAATTAGAACACTCGCCTGTTGTGTGTTGTTATGTGACATTCAATGGGGTATGGACTTGTATGAGAATCGGATATGTGCTACATGTTGCGTAGTGATCTTTGTAAAATGTAAACTGTGTAAATACGTGACTTAATTTATTACGAAACTGATTTCATTGGTAACCACGGTAGGGTTGGTTGACTAACTGGAACATGTAACTAAATATACCGAGCAAATCTAAGGTGAGTTCACTGCTCTTTTCCAAGCATGCGTCCCGGGGAGGGACATCGGGTAAATATTCCGGGGAGGAATATTGGGTAATGGGTTTGACTGGAATGTTAAACTCGGGATGTTGGTTAATACACTCATATCTATCATTTAAGTCCCGTCATATACCGAATAGGTTGTCGGGGAGGCAACGAGGTTATTAGTTGATAGCGCTATTAGGTTTGGCACCCTCACACCGTATCGGGGAGGACGAGCGTGAACTAATTACCTTAACCACTTGACCAATGTTTGATAGAGCATTGGGGAAGGGCAAATACTCTGGTGCCATCTACGGTAATCGAGTTATTAACAACATTGAATCTCTGAAATGTTTTAAACTCGTATCTGGTAACTAAACGTGTTAACAAAACTTTGAACTCACCAGCGTTGTCGACATGCTTGTAGGTCGTTAGATTCATGGTTGGAACTTGCTATCTGGGAGTGCTGGAGTGGTCATGGGTCGTAACTCTTGAATACATGTTCTTTGGTTTCGTACACTTGTTTGAAACAGTTGAATAACAAAGTACATTATGCTTTCGCTGAACGTTTTGGTTTAACTTATGATTTGGAACTATTTTATGAAATGAATGGAATCTTTTATTTAATATATTGTTGTAGTTCAATGTGATTAGTGGCTGGATCCTGGTGCGTCACACATCCCACGGTGTTTCCGCATGTGGTATTTGGGGGTGTGACATATTGAAGTTATGATATCCGAATAGTTCGTTTTACTATCTGAATACATTATGTGTGAATATCCAAAATTTGGATATTCGAAATTTTGGATACGATTTTGGATAGTGAAACAGATATCCGAAAATATGAAAAAAGAATTATTATTTAAGAATGTTAAAAAATATACTTAACAATTTCAATAAAAAATACTTCGGATATCCGAATTATCCAAAATATAAAAGAAAATATGAAATATATGAAATCTATGAAATATATGAAATATCCAGATTTTTATTAATAGTTATAATTAAATATTTAAAAAAAAATTTGGATATGATCTTTGATAGTGAAACGGATATCCAAAAACATGAAAGAAAAAATATTATCTAAGAATGTTAAAAAAATACTTAAAAACTATAATAAAATTATAAGTTAATTACACAGATGGACCCTGTGGTTTATAGCAAGTTTCATTTTTGGGTACTAACTTTTTTTTATTAGGTTCAGGTTTCATGGTTTACTTTTGTAATACCTTTGGGTACTAACACCAAACTTAGTTAATTTTTATATTAAATTTCAATAAAATAACTAAAATACCCTTCTATTTTAAAAGGACCATTTATCTCCTTACTCTATTTTTAATTCCAATGACAATTTATGGAGGTCAATAAACCAGTCAAATGTAAGGTTAAGGGGCTGTTTAGCAACTTTTGAATGGGTAAGTGTTGAACCAGTAAGATTGTAAGATGTCTGAACTATTAAGAGTGAGTGTAATGTTAACTATTCAGAGTCAATGTCTGATAAATGACAAATTCAGACAAGAGGTCTCAACATTCAGATTCATTATAATGATTAACTATTCAGAGGTAAATGTCTGAATCATTAGACATTTGCTCTCGCCAAACAAACAATTTGAACCATTAAGCGCTGAACATGGAGATATTTTGACCAACAAACACCCCCTTAGTATCAAACATAACTACCAATTTGATCGTTGACAAAGCTCACCCAAAAGTCAAAATCACCCACAATATCTCTCTGGAATGTGAAAAATGGATTGGATTTCGAGGATGATTACCGTTTGTAGCTTGATCATCTTCTTTTTTTCATCTTCTGATTCATTTTATGTACCTGGTGTTGCTCCTGTTGACTTTCAGAGGGTAAGTACTTTGAACTCGTGGTTACGAATCAATTATGTTTGCTTGCTTACTTCATCAAATTGGCGTTTATGAATTGAGTTTGAAATTTGGGTTTAGGGTTTTGTGTTTCATATTGAGAAGTTAAGTAGGTCATTCTTATGTGATTCAGAGTGATTTGTGTTTAAAAAGATTATCGGGGTGTAAACGAGCCAAGCTGCTCGTGCGCTACTTGAGGAGGGCTCGCTAAAAGCTTGAGTCTAGTTGAGATTAAAGAGATGGGATTCCTTCTCAAAAATGACTTATTAACTTATATAAGTGAGAAGTTAGAAATTCTGACTTCTCAAAAATGACTTCTCAAAACACATAAAATCGTTCGAAATAAGCTAAACCCAAACACCCCCTTAAGCCTAAAAATAAGTTTCATTATTTGTGTAAGAGTTAAATGCCATTTTAGTCCATGTGGTTTGAGTCATTTTGCCAGTTTAGTCCAAAGGTTTCATTTTTCACCAGTGGGTCCAAAAGGGTTTCACCGTTGCCAATTTGGGTTAACTTCATCCATTTTTTCTGTTAACGAGAAGAGCCGTTGCCAATTTGGGTTAACTTCATCCATTTTTTCTGTTAACGAGAAGAGCAATTCGGTCACTTTATATGGCCGAATTG
The DNA here is from genome assembly GCA_030545235.1 of Helianthus tuberosus. Lineage (NCBI taxonomy): Eukaryota > Viridiplantae > Streptophyta > Magnoliopsida > Asterales > Asteraceae > Helianthus > Helianthus tuberosus. The sequence continues at coordinate 173,408,089 of CM060373.1, read as the reverse complement.
CCCTTCTAGTTAACGGAATTGCATATAAAATGACCGAATTGCCCTTCCCGTTAACAGAAAAAATGGATGAAGTTAACCCAGTGGACTAAAATGGCAACGATGAAACAAAAAATGGACCCACAGGCGAAAAATAAAACCTTTGGACTAAACTGGCAAAATGTTTCATAAAGCTCTCACGAGCCGAGCTGGAGCTTGAAAAGCTTCTCACGAGCCGAGCTGGAGCTTTAGAAATAAAGCTCAAAACAAGCCGAGCTTGAGCTCTTGTAAGTTCAACGAGCCAAACTCGAGTCTAGGCAAACTCTGGGCTCTGCCCGGCTTGTTAACAACCCTATTTCTTAACATTTTTCGTTGTCCCGACTGTTGAAAATCAGAAATTGTTATAAACCTTTATATTCATTTTAAATATATTTCTAGTGTTTTTTAATCTCTCTAACCATCAAAGGCTGAACCAGAGGGTGGTCACGACTCGAGGGTCTGCTAACCCCAGCCACGGGAACTTGTTGATGGTTTAATATATAAAGTCTTGAGATTTTTCTAGTGAAAAACATTATTTGGAGTTTAGACCCTCTAGTTGTAGCCGCCTAGCCGGTAATTAAGAGAGACCCCTCCCATAAAAAAAGTTCTGGTTCCGCCACTACTAACCTTTTTATATAATTTTCGTCCTTTACATTTGCTAGGGTGATCTGCTTCAAGTCAAAGTCAACAAGCTGTCATCTACCAAGACACAACTTCCTTATGACTATTATTACTTGCACTACTGTCAACCCAGACATATTCAAAACACCATAGAAAATATCGGTGAGCTGCTAAGCGGCGATCGCATTGAGAATTCAGTGTACATGGTGAGAATCTTATCTCTTTTATGGTTCCATCTAGTTCCTGCAACCAACCTTATTTTAACTAAATTTTAGTTTTATTTGCTGATGTGGCACTGCGAAATATACTTGTGTTAAAAAAAGTGTTAAAATCGCTATAAGTTCGAAAAAATCAGTCTCTTGTTGAAAGTTATATTTGAAAATGATTAATGATGTCATTAGATATTCAAATGTCAAGGATATACTATGATGATATTAAGATGTCATGTCAGCAATTTTTTAAAAATCATAAAAAATGAGCCACTGCCCATCATCATTTAATTTGTTGTTACAATCACTAATATGGGGTGGAGTGCGGGGAACCGCTCATCGCGCAGTAACACCGCCGCCAACCCCTTAAATGGAGCGGTGAACTGAAATATCCGGGGACTGCTCACCGAATGCTATTCGACCCATTTTTTGACCGTTGGTGTGTCAAACGGGGAGTGGAGAGGAAGAGCACAGCACCCGTTACGTTTGAGTGCAAAATGGGGAATGGAGAGGGGATTTGACATGGCAGAGTATGATTGGCTGGGGTGGAGAGGGGACTACTCCCCTCGAGTGGAGCGCCCCTTACACCCTAATATACTGAACTTGATTGCTAGATTCGGTAATATAATTATAATGGAAGTTGGTTTCTATTTTGCGCCTGGTTTAATCATAAATAGTTTTTAATTAAAGTAACTTTCTCGAGCCCGAGAAGCAATCCCGGGTGTCGGGAGATAACCAAGTTATATTTATATTTAATAAAATGTCACAGTATATGCCACATGGCATATACATGTACACTAAAATGCAAGTTACTAAGTTGGTTCCTAAATCCAGAAAAAAAAGTATGAAGTTTGTTATTATTTTGTGCATTTTGCCATCTTATTATATGTTAACTGTTATGATCACGTTCTTAATCGTCATTTCAGTTTCACATGCAAGAAGAGCTACCATGCCAAGTTGTTTGTCGAGTAAAACTCGACGCTAAATCTGCAAAAAGTTTCCAGGATATGATTGATGATGAGTATCGGGTTAATATGTATGGTTTGTCACTAGTTTACAATATATTGTATTCTTAATGTGTCAATTTCGATAAATAGGTCAATTTGGGTTATGTTACATATTTTACATTGGGGAAGTTACGAGGGAAACATGTCAATTGGGTTGAACGGTTCAAACGGGTCGAATTCCACCCAAGTTGTATGTTTATCTCTAAGTCCATAACGGGTCAAGCGGGTAAACTTTAAAAATTATTAAAAGCAGGTAGAGTGGCACTTAAATTGTATTTTAACGCCAGCCTCGTGAACGGGCAGATACGAGTTATAACATGTCAAACGAGTATATTGAAAAGTGTCCTACGCTGTAAACGGGTCAAACGGGTTGGAATGTCACACAAAGTGTCTTTCAATGCATAAAACCTCCTAAGTTGTATTTTTAAAGGAAACATATAAATATATTGGAAGAGTAAAATGCCAAAATCGTCCATGAGGTTTGGGCAGATTTGCGACATCCATCCAAAAAAGTTTTTTTTTTTTTTTTTTTTGCAACTGGACCCTTCACGTTTGCATTCTGTTGCCAGTTCCATCCATTAGTTTTAAATGGAGTTAGCGAATTGGATGAAACTGGCAACAAAACGCAAACGTAAAGGGTCCAGTTGCAAAAAAAAAAAATTTTGGATGGATGTCGCAAATCTGTCCAAACCTCAGGGATGATTTTGAAGTTTTACTCTATATTGAAATAAAGTTTGTAATAGTATTTGACTCACTAACTATTAATAAAAGGTTTAACCTTTAGTTTTTATAAATGACTTATTTTATACTTGTAATCTCTAGCACTATTTTTTTTTATAATACAATGCAGGATTTTGGATAACTTACCAGTTGCTGTTCTTAGGCAAAGACTTTATGGTAGTCAATCAACCGTTTATGAACATGGTTTTCGTGTTGGGTTCAAAGGAAGCTATGCTGGGGTGAGTTCCATATACGAAAAAATATACGTCACGGATTTAATATTTTTTTTAAATAAATTTGTTTGCTTTTATTTTCAGAGCAATGATGAAAAATATTTCATCAATAATCACCTGAGCTTCAGAGTCATATATCACAAGAATCCTGACACCGATTCTGCTCGAATTGTCGGGTTCGAAGTTACTCCACACAGGTTTATTTTCTCATCCCTGCTTTTCATGGAGGAAAACCGAAAACCAAGATATAGTGACCCATTTACTTATAAACGGGTCGATTTGGGTTATGTATTAAACTGATCATAAATTAAAAAAAGGTTTGTCTAAACTTCAATGCTAACATGTTCAACAGCATCAGTCATGAGTACACATAGTGGGGCCCTCAAATAACTACATGTAACAAAGATACAAAAAATATAATTCGAGGAAGCACTATACCACAAACGGTTGATACAGATACGGAAGTTGTATTTACATATGATGTGACTTTCAAGGTACATTCTTGAGAAACTTTAGCCTTATATATGAGTTATGACAGTTTCAACTCATTTATTCATACACAGGTCAATTTGGGTTGGGTTTTATCTCAATGGGCTGATAAAATGAATAGGTACAAAAGATTGGTTTAGATTGGTTGAACGGGTCAAATGGATAAAAGAAAATTGCATATGGGTTCATTTGGGTCAACTCAAATTAGACAACGGGTCTTTTTGTGTCTACTCAAGTTATAGAACGGGTCAAAATGGGTAATTCTTGACCATTGTTTGACTACACCACCTGTCCGTCATAAAAAATATAGCAGGTGAACCTATTTAAATATTTTTTCCCACGGCGACTTATTTCAACTTGAGTCCATATTGATTGGAACCCGTTTAAATCGAACGAAATAGATACTTTTTTCGTGAAAATTTAAAAGTGTTAGAAAATAGACTAAAATGGTTTGCAGGTACACTGACTCGACCCGTTTTGACCGATAGTATAAAATGACCCATTTCAACCGAACCTTATTCCATATTTTCAATTTTTCAGGAAAGCGACATTGAATGGGGTTCGCGTTGGGACGTCTACCTACTTACAAACGACGATCCACTCCACTGGTTTTCCATCAAAAACTCTTTAATTATCGTCCTCTTTCTTTCGGGGATGTTAGCGATGATCATAATGAGAACACTTCACAAAGATATCTCGAACTTTAACCAGTTAGACCCACAAGACGAGTCAGAAGAAGAAACGGGCTGGAAAGTCGTCCATGGAGACGTTTTTCGGGCCCCCATTAATTCCGGGCTACTTAGTGTTTATGTCGGGGCGGGTGTCCAAATCTTTGGGATGACACTCACCACCCTGATATTTGCTTTATTGGGCTTCTTATCACCCTCCAACCGGGGCGGTCTTATGACGGCCATGGTCCTGTCATGGTTTTTCATGGGCTTATTCGCGGGCTTTTCCTCAGCCCGCCTTTACAAAGCATTAAAGGGTACCGAGTGGAAGGAAAACACTTTAACAACGTCGTTTATGTTTCCCGGTATATCATTTGCAATCTTTTTTGTCCTCAATGCCTTAATGTGGGGACAAAGTTCGTCCGGAGCCGTACCCTTTGGCACCATGTTTGTTCTTGTTTGCTTATGGCTCGGGATTTCGGTACCTTTAGTCTTTGTTGGCAGTTACTTGGGGTTCAAGAAACCCGTTATTGAAGATCCGGTTAAAACAAATAAAATCCCGCGACAAGTTCCTGAACAACCTTGGTACTTAAAGCCCGTTTTCACAATTCTCGTTGGCGGGATTTTTCCTTTCGGGGTGGTTTTTATCGAGTTTTTCTTCGTTTTAACATCCGTTTGGCTCAACCAGTTTTACTACATAGTCGGGTTTTTATTCATCGCTTTTGTGATATTAATAATAACGTGTGCGGAAACAACAATCATCTTGTGTTACTTCCATTTGCGCGGTGATAATAGATATAGTGTATATTGTGAATATTAGGAAAGGCATTTATGTGATTGATATCACGTGAATATTAGGAAAGGCATTTATGTGATTGATATTATCTCTAATTAGGTGATTTGTATTTGTATTATAAATATTGAGACAATCAATGGAATGGTCAACAGATTGAGTCAGACTCTTCCCCAAACTCTTTCATGGTATCGAGCAATTGAGATCCATTCCCCTTTTCTTTTTTTTCTCTGTTTTTTTTTTTTTCCTCCCTTACCTACCCCTCTGTCGTCCAAAACCTCCCTCCCCTAATCACCTACAATGGAATCCAAACTTCACCCAGCTGTGACCGTATCAAACATCAAAACTTCAATCCCAATCACTCTCGATTCTGAATCCGCCCAGTACAACACCTGGTCCGAACTTTTTCGGAACCACTGCACCGCCTTCCTGGTCTTGGATCATCTAAGTCCACGCCCCCCACCCGCCGCCTCCTCTACCGCTGCTGACAAAGAAAAACAAACCACCCCTCCTGCAACCCTTGACTCTTGGGAAAGATTGGATGCCATAGTCCTTCAATGGATCTATGGCACCATCTCGACCGACCTCCTCCAAACCATCATCAAACCAAAAACCACAGCATATGATGCCTGGAAAGCCCTTGAATCCCTCTTTCAAGATAACAAAGCCACCCGAGCTCTCTATCTCAAACAGAAATTTGCTACCACCCGTCTCGAAAACTTTCAAAATATGTCATCTTACTGTCAAGAACTGAAGGTACTGGCTGACCAACTCACCAACGTTGAGGCGCCAATCGGAGATCAAGATCTGGTCCTACAGACTCTATCGGGTCTGACCGAAGCATATGAAGGTATCGCAACCGTTATCCAAAACACTAAACCACTTCCCTCTTTTTTTGAAGTCAGATCCCAACTATGCATGAACGAAACCCGTAAGGCAACTCAAGCCCTACATGCCTCCAATGCAGCCGCCACAGCCCTCCATGCTCACTCTAGATCATCCGCTACCCAAAATACTAACCACCCACCACCCACCACCCACCCCACTTCCGACTACCGGTCGGATTCCTCAAACCGAGGACGCGGAAGAGGCCGCTCCAGGGGCGGTGGCCGTGGTCGGTCACCCTGGAACCAGACCCGTTCATATCCTCCACAGCAGCAGTACAGTCAACAAAGCTGGTCCTATCCAGCACCCCAGTGGGCCAGCCCAAATCAATCAGCACCTTGGTCCCCTTGGACTATGCCTCCATGCCCGTATCCCACTTCTGGACAGCCTGGTTCAAGCAACAATAGCAATGGTGTCTTGGGGCCCAGGCCCAATCAAGCCCATGCTGCTTACACTCCAACAAATATAGACCAAGCCATGTACACCATGAGTCTCAACCCACCGGACTGGAATTCCATCATGGATACCGGGGCAACTGCCCACATGCAACTTCCGTCAGGTAACTCTCAATCTTCTTTTAATAATGGCATTTTACAACATATCATTGTCGGCGATGGTAAAACCATCCCGGTGACCGGACAGGGCAACCACATTTTACCACCCCCCTACCCACCCTTCAAACTAAACAATGTTCTTTACTCTCCAAAATTAATTAAAAACCTCATCTCTGTCCGTAAGCTCACAACTGACAATTCTATCTCCATAGAGTTTGACCCTTTTGGTTTTCTTGTGAAGGACCTCAAGACCCGGATCCCTATCCTACGATGCAACAGCAGCGGTGATCTTTATCCGTTACTGCCACCTCCTGCATCTCAACAAACGTCTCCTGCTGCGTTTGCTGCTATTTCTCACAAGCTCTGGCACCAACGTCTTGGACATCCAGGACCTACTTTATTGCATTCTTTAAAAAATTCTAGTTGTATTACCTATGGGAAACTGAATAAAAACCTTTGTCAATCTTGTGTCTTGGGAAAAAGTATTCGTTTACCTTTCACTACTTCCAACACGTGTACGTACTTCCCGTTTGATATTATTCATAGTGACCTATGGACCTCTCCCGTAGTTAGTACTAGTGGTCACCGGTATTATATTTTGTTTCTAGATGACCACACTAATTTTTTATGGACATACCCTTTGGCTCAAAAATCTCAAGTTTACACCATCTTCAGTGAATACTCCAAACAGATTCGCACACAATTTGAACGCCCAATTAAAACCTTCCAATGCGACAACGGCACCGAATATGTAAACGATAAATTCAAACAATTTTGTGCCCAACATGGTATGCTTTTCCGTTTATCATGTCCTTACACCTCCTCTCAAAACGGGAAAGCAGAACGCAAAATCCGCTCCATCAACAATATGATCCGCACACTTCTCAACCATGCACACATACCCCCCACCTTTTGGCATCACGCCCTTGAAATAGCCACTTACCTACACAACATCTTACCTAGCAAAACACACCAACATCATACACCCACCGAACTTCTTTATCACCGCACACCCTCCTACGACCATCTTCGTGTTTTTGGCTCCCTTTGCTATCCTCTCATTCCTTCCACCACCACTCACAAACTTGCTGCCCGCTCCCACCCATGTGTTTTTCTAGGGTACCCTACTAATCATCGTGGTTATAAATGTTTTGACCTCACCACAAACCAAATTATCATATCCCGTCATGTCCTATTTGATGAAACAATTTACCCCTTTAAACATGTTATCACACCCACTCCCACATATGACTTCCTTGACTCGCCTGTTCACCCCCACTTGTGGACCCATGTCCAAACCTCTCCAATTCCAACCGGCCCATCAGCCACCACCGCTCCTCCTCAGCAAACTGGCCCCACGAACCACTCCACGCAACACCCCCACACACCCTCCCATCCCCACTCACCACACCCGTTCACCCCCGTCTCGGCCCAACCAAATCAGCCCACCTCGGCCTTGTCCCAGCCTCCTCAACATCCTCCTCAATCCAGCCCACCTCCACCACAACAGCTTCCAAACAACTCACCTCCCCCTCGTACCATGCGTACACGCGCAATGGACGGTATTAGCAAACCCAAACAGCTTTTTAACCTAAACTCTTCCACCATCCAACCTGTCCCGAAAAATCCCACATTTGCCTTGTCCTCACCTGAGTGGTATAAAGCCATGACAGACGAGTTTAATGCTCTTATTAAAAATGAGACTTGGGAGTTAGTTCCTCGACACCCTCAAATGAACATAATTCGTAGCATGTGGCTATTTAAACACAAATTTCATTCTGATGGTTCTCTAGAACGGTATAAGGCTCGTTTAGTTTGTGATGGCAGGTTACAACAGGTTGGCATTGACTGTGGCGAAACCTTCAGCCCGGTTGTTAAGCCGGCTACTATACGCACTGTTCTCACTATTGCCCTCACTAAATCTTGGCCCGTACACCAGCTTGATGTCACAAATGCCTTCTTACACGGGACACTTAATGAGACAGTCTACATGTATCAGCCAATGGGGTTTCGTAATAAGGATTTCCCGAATCATGTGTGCAAATTAAAGAAATCTTTATACGGATTGAAGCAGGCACCCAGGGCTTGGTATCAACGTTTCACCGAGTATGTTATTCGTTTGGGTTTTCGTCAAAGCGGCTCTGACAACTCTCTTTTCATCTTACAACAAGGGTCAAAGACTGCGTATTTACTCCTATATGTTGATGACATTCTCCTCGTCACTTCCTCTTCGCAGTTAAGACAACATCTCATGACCAGTCTTGCAAGTGAATTTGCAATGAAGGATCTTGGCCCCTTGAGCTATTTTTTGGGCATCTCGGTCTCTCGGAATAAAGACAAAATGTTCTTATCTCAACAGACCTATGCTCATGACATCATCAAAAGAGCAGGCATGCAGTCATGCAAACCCGTTGATACCCCGGTTGATACCAATTCCAAACTTAGCTCAAAATCTGGTACACTCTTTGAGGATCCCACCCTATATAGAAGCCTTGCTGGGGCTCTACAGTACATCACCTTCACTCGTCCTGACATCAGTTATGCAGTTCAACAGATTTGTATGCATATGCATGCTCCCATGACGACACACTGGCACGCGTTAAAACGCATCATCAGATACCTACAGGGCACTGTATCCTTTGGACTTACACTCGGACCGTCCTCTTCCTCATCTTTGACTGCATACACTGACGCTGACTGGGCTGGATGCCCGGACACTCGCAGATCCACTTCGGGCTATTGTGTCTATCACGGTGATAATCTTCTCTCCTGGTCTTCGAAGCGTCAGTCAACTGTCTCTCGTTCAAGTGCGGAAGCTGAATACAGAGGTGTAGCCAATGTGGTTGCAGAGATATGTTGGCTCCGAAATCTTCTCCTTGAGCTACACCAGCCACCAGCAAAAGCAACCATTGTTTATTGTGACAACGTTAGTGCCATTTACCTCTCCGGCAACCCTGTTCAACATCAACGCACTAAACACATTGAGCTTGATATTCATTTTGTCCGTGAACAAGTTCAACGAGGCCTGGTTAGAGTTCTCCATGTAGCTTCTCGTTACCAGATTGCGGACATCTTTACCAAAGGTCTACCAAAGCAGTTATTTGAGGATTTCCGTTCCAGTCTCAGCATTCGATCACCTCCAGCTTCGACTGCGGGGGAATAATAGATATAGTGTATATTGTGAATATTAGGAAAGGCATTCACGTGATATCAATCACATAAATGCCTTTCCTAATATTCACAATATACACTATATCTATTAGGTGAAGACTATAACTGGTGGTGGCGGGCTTATTTGACCGCGGGTTCATCGGCTTTATATCTCTTTTTATACTCGGTTTTCTACTTTTTCACCAAGTTGGAAATTACGAAATTTGTTTCGTGCGTTTTGTATTTCGGGTACATGTTAATCGCTTCGTACGCGTTCTTTGTGTTGACGGGGACGATCGGGTTTTATGCTTGTTTATGGTTTGTGTGGAAAATTTATTCTTCTTTGAAGATTGATTGATGTGTAGAAGGAAAACCAAGGGGGTGGATTATGGATACAAGTAAAGGGAGCAGTGTTGGATTAGTGTCACATTTGGCTTTAAAAACAAATAGACATGTATGATGTCTATTTGTTTTTGTTTATGTATATATATCTTTGTTGTTATAGAGGGAAAGAAGGACAAGTTAACAATATTAAATAGAAAACTATATCTATTGTTTTAAGTAAGATGGATAATACGGTATGTTACTATTTAGTATACTCTCTTTTTCCTAATATATTTGACCATAATAAATCATAAGAGTAAAAGTAAAGATTCCGTACAAAGTATATTATCGTACAAAACGTACGAATGGTATGGAAAAGTAAAAAAGAATGCAGTGACATTTTGATAATTATTTTAATCGTAATTACCCAGATCAAAATTTTCATACAAGATCATTTGTAGAGTAATTACCCTATAAGATCAAAATTACCCTACAATATCGTTTGTATCGTTTGTAGAGTAATTATGATACTCTACAAAATTGCATACAAGATCAAAATTACCCTTTGTATAGTAATTTTGATAATTACCCTACGAGTAAAATAATTACGAAAAATGTCACTGCGTTTTTTTTTTCACTCCATTTGTACGTTTTGTACGATAAGATACTTTGTATTTAATCTTTTGTCTTAAATCATAAACGTATTTAGTTTTTTTTCTAAATTGTTCATGTTTATTTGGTTGTTGAGGTTCTCATTTGTCAAAATTCAAATATGTAAAACTGAACGCCTTTATCTAAACATGTAATAATCGATATAGTTATTTCTGTCAATCAAATGTATCGATCCAAACTCGATCACTCATAACTATATAAACTAAACACCTTTATCTAAACATGTCATGTTTATTCAAACTTTTGTTTTAACAAACAAAATAACCTTATATATGTTTTAGTGCAAGAAAAAAAACGTTTAATCAATATAGAAGGAACAATGTTGCATTCATCTAGTATACCTAAAAAACCAATTCGACACTATCGATCGTAACTTTTCAAATATTCTAATCGCAAAACGCCTTATAGATGATTCGATTCTCCTTCAAAACGATGACCCTTTACAAGATCTTGAAGCGGAGGGCCAGGACATCCACGAGCACAAATTCCGCCTAAACAAGCACAAAACCCACAACCTTTGCAAAGTGGTGCGCAATCAGATCTTGTCGTACAGTGCGGTAGACCATTAGGTCGAACTGCAACTGTTCCCCGCCACATCCCTTCACAAATAAACGAACTATTAGATGAAATACAAAAAGACATAGAAGCATAAATAAAGAAAATATATTTAACCAGATAAAATGAGGGCAATCAACATGAATAGAACAAAAGTTTGTTGTGTAATCCTCAGCCTTCTATCTATATTTTCTATCTTCTTATACATACTACATACAATGCACATATATATACACACACATTGGCATATTAAGAATACGTTATTTATTAAAAATAAATTTAATGAAAAAGTAATTATATAAGCAACTGTTACATATATATATATGATAACATCCGATGTGTTTAATATTTAATTAATGGGCATTCATGTAACGCACCATAATTATGGGTTTTCATTTATTTTTAATTTTAATTTTAATTTATAGTGATATTTGTTTGCATTCAAGACACTTCGTCACTTCCTGTGTGTTTTCTTTCTTTCTTTTCTTTCTTTCTTTTTTAACTAGAGGGATAAATACACTTGAAATTCTTTTTTTATCTATATTGGGATCAGTGGCGGACCCAAGAATTTTTCCATGGGGGTGCGAAACATTTTTAAAAATTTTACGCCCCTAGGTATATAACTAAAAAAAATCGGTTCGTATCGGGTCGGTTCGAGTCGGGTCATGTAAAACAAAAGAAATTGCGCCATAACGTCCCTACTCATGGTTCCTATCACAAACAAATTGATGCATAAGTTCATCGCTCCATAACATAATGTTTCAATTTTAATTTTCAACCCTAGAAATCGTGTGTAATCACCCTAAAAATCATCTAAACAACATAATCACCCTAAAAATCATCTAAACAACCATAAACAACGTCAAAACACATGAAATTTCAAACCTATTTAAGAATTTTGTTACCCTTTGGTGTCGGACGGCGGTGGTTCGCAGCTGCTAATGACGTGCTGTTGTGTTCGATGATCGCTGGTAGGAGATAACCCAAGAGAGGGATGGCGGGAGGAATTCTAAGGGACTATTGGGCTTATTTTAATTATTATAGTTTGAACTTAGGTTGAGTTTGGTTAATGGGCTAGTAATTAATGGGCTAATTATGTTTAATGAAATAGTGGGTTAAGGTATTGGGTATTTGGGTTAAGTTGGGTAGTATAAGTTTATATAATTTAGGTAGTTTTTTTAATTAGAGTTTACTAAAAAAATTTAAAATATAAATCGAAAACATTTTTTACCTATGGTGTGTGGACGAAAAATTCCAAGGGGTGCGGATGAAAAAATCCAAGGGGTGCGGACGGGATTTTCAACGGAAAATAGCACTAATTTTTTTTTCCCGGGGGTGCGCCCGCCCACCTTGGGCTACATGTAAGTCTGCCCCTGATTGGGATTAAATCGATTATTATTCATATATTACTAGGTTATCACCCGGGACTGCTTCCCGGGTAGTTTAATTTTATTAGTTAAAAAACTTGTGTTTTTATTAAAATTTAACATTTTATTTCATTAAAATTTATGACAAAAAAGTTGAAATACTTAAACCAAACAAATAACTACCAGTTGTGAGCATTAATATTGGTAATTACGATTTTTTAGGTGCCAAAAGTTTTAATACTTAAACTAATCATCAAATACTATATAATAGATTAAAGTCATATATGGCAATACTGAAAATAAAATAAGAATGTTATGAAAACACGAAATTAGTAAAATAATTGTTTTGAACTATCAGAATTCTTCTTCATTACCTACGCTAGTTGACAATCTGAAAACACCCATCTTACTCCATGGAGCAAAACAACTCCAAAAAGGGTTATCAAAGTGGCTGGGAAAGTCAAATGAACAATAAAACTCTAATGTAGATGAGAGGACACATAATAGAATCTTACAACAAACAAACATTCAAAGTTGTTTACATTAAAGTTAAAGCGGTTAATAACCAAAACTGAAACATAGGAAAAAAATTAACATTATATCCTTGACCTTCGCTCTTCGTTTGGTGTTTGATTTAGATGAACAGAAAGAGGGTGTTTGGCTTAGCTTATTTCTCACTTTCAAAAGTCCTTTTCCCCCAAAAATAAGTCAGGAATTCCAACTTATTGGAAAACTCACTCACAAACATCAAAAACCCAAACACTTTCAAAAGTCCTTTTCCCTTAAAATAAGTCATAAGTTGATAAAATAAGCTAAGCCAAACACCCTCAAAGAATCCCGATCTCTCACGTCATATCCTTGACCTTCTCTCCCTGTAATGTCCAACGAACAAATCACAATACACCCAAAAGATCGGCAAAAACAATAAAAAACACAACGTTTACTGGCGCAGTGAACGTGTGTTTAAATAATAATAATTACTTAATATATATCGTATTGCATCAAAAACTGAGTCCAACGAATATAAGTTGACATTGAAATAGGTTATTTTAGAAAAAATTAAGTATTAGATGGCAAGAAGAACTACAATCAAAATAAAAATAGATGAAGCAAAATTAAATGAAATACTACGCCATCATTCCTAGATGGATCAAGCTTCGTAAACTTCCAACTTGTTTTTCCCAATGTACCTGCATCATTGGGGGTGGGGGAGTAGCTTGCTGAAAAGAACCATGCTGAAAACCGGGGTCGGATTTTGGATACTGATAGTGCCATAACTTGTACCAGTCGTTCTCTAGTAACCGCGTGTCCGTCAATGCCTTTCTCAACCTGTTTACAAAAAATATATATATAATATATTTATTTAAAAATGATTTGTAATTCTCGACTAACTATAATATTTTATCCATTTTGTTTCTAAATTTATTCTACAATAACATTATGTTAAGCACCAACCTAAGGAGTAATGTTGTACACCAAATCTTTGATTCTTCAAGCAAATTGAAAAAGTCGTTCAAATTGCTGCCAAAAATTTAATAACATGGTCCAAGAATAGATGTCTACAATACATACTAATGAACAAAATTAGTTTTACTTGCATAGTATATAATTGATGTGTGCAAGCTTGTTCATAAGATTCACCCGCCATGTCAGCTTGCTAGACCCGCCCCACGCCCGGCTTCAAACTCCCGCCCCTTGGGTCACGCCCCAACCCAAGCCCAGCCAACCCAAGCCCCATACCCATAGTCTTATATACAATAGGTTTTTTAAAATATAGCACGTAACAGTAGGGATGAGTGTGCTACCGGTACCGCAAATATAGGTACCGAAAATCGTCAAAAGTAGGTACCGGTACCGAAAATGTTCGGTACGGGACCGGTATTTGAAGATAAAAATCAATATTTTACCGGTACCGAAGAGAAAGTACCAGTACCAAAAACGCCAAAAGTGGGTACCGAATTGGTACCAAATATAATTCGTTCCAGGAAATTCGGTACCAGTACTAAGTACCAAATGCTCATCCCTACATAATAGTGCCGCCATTAGGTGCAATAAAATAAAATAAATAAATAACATCAAATACATTTTGCTAAAGGAAAAAATAAAATCCAACATGAGGGTGTCAGGGACTTTCAACGCATTGACCCAATTCCTTTGAAGCCATCTTTTAGTAGAACATGATCATGAACTTATAAGTTATAAAATTATGTGCTTACCTGACTCGTTAACCTCCCTAATTAGAGATGTTACATGTCTCTCTATTATAGATTTAAAAAGCGAACACTTGAAGGTCCTACCCTGCACCAATACACCGTATTCACTCAGCAGAACTAAGAAAAATTGTAACGTATATTCTAGTAGTTATCAGATTGCACTGGACTGGTCTCACCTGTTGACGGGTATGCTGCAAAAAATGGACCCAACATATATTAGCCACACCAGGGCCAAATAATTGTTAGAATCCAACGATATAGGATGGAGAGGATGATGAGTTTATGAGAAAATGGAATATAAAGGATCCACTTTTCGAAAAGTTGGGTCAATAAAATGGATTCGGATCCTACGTCACCGAAAAGCGACCCAGGATTTTCACGCCAAAACTGAATCTATAAGCCCCTAATATTGTGACACGTCTCCCAAATTATTTTCATTTTTTATATATAATAGATAATAGATTAAAATAACATTATGAACGCTTACTCTAAAAATTTCCTCATCACATAAATAAGCCTCTGCTACAGTCGTATCTTGCATGTGACTGTCAACTGAATCAGAAGGGTACAAAACAACACTAACCACAAGGCTTATATTAATTTTTT
This sequence comes from Helianthus tuberosus, assembly GCA_030545235.1. Taxonomy (NCBI): domain Eukaryota; kingdom Viridiplantae; phylum Streptophyta; class Magnoliopsida; order Asterales; family Asteraceae; genus Helianthus; species Helianthus tuberosus. Next base: position 173,393,008 of record CM060373.1, on the reverse strand, counting down.
TAATAATAAATGAAGAGTCAAGGAAGAAACATACAGGCACTCGCACCCACTTTGTATCGCTAAAATCTCAAAAAAAATGTATCAGCATTTTTCCCTTTATCTACATAATGAATTTCATGCTACAAGATCCTGCATAAAAATAGCAAATATACACAGTTATATAATGAATCTCATGATAAAAGTTCCTTCCATGTCCACATCAACAAACTGAAAATGAAACATGGCTACATGATGTATCATCACTTGATGCTCTAGCACAATTATAGAAACAAAAAAAAAGCAAACATCGTATGTATATTTCAGCCATAATCACCTCACCTAGTTAGATTATAGAAAACCAAATTGAGGTGGTTAACAGGTTAGGATTTAAAAACTTAACTTTTGAAACTATGATCAACAATCAACTTTAATAACCATCACGCTACAAAAAAAAAAAAAAAAAAAAAAAACCCAACATTATCAAGTCTGAGTAAAGATTCATGGAGTTAACTTATTGTGAATATATTTATTAAAAGCAAAGTTGTAACTACCTTTGTTGATGCAATTTTGGATACGACACTGTGTAGCACAATGGCTTTGCTTGTTAGTCATGGTTGCGGGAAGTCGGGTGCAGTTGGTCGTGCAATTGTTTGAGTTGTTGCTGCAGGATAACAACAACATGAGCTAAAATGACATGTGAAGTATAAGTTAAGAATTTATAACTCACACTTAAAAAATGCAGCTTAGGTAACATTACCGGAGAACTCAATGCTAAAGTTGATTAGTAGACATGGACTCTCAACATTAGTAAGTTGTTCTAACATTATTTATCATACAATTCAAATTAAATCCAAACCCTAAAACCATCTTTTAGATTCAACATCAAACACACAAATGAAATATATAAATGGAAGCGGAGGTGTGATTTTCCCGAAAGAATGAGCAATTTTTTTTTGAGGCCCTGTACCTCCATACATGGGACCTGGGTTATGACGATTAATCCTAATGGTTAATCCATACAGGTTAAATTATCTACCCCAATCACTTTCATAAAAAAAAAACCAAACAAACTCTAATTAAAAACAATCTCATCAATTCTGAGTCAATCACGATCTTTGACTTCAAAAATAAGGTCCAATTCAAATTTCAAATCCAAACTAATAAATTAAATTTTACACAATAACTGGAAAGAAATTAATTAATGATGAAACAATTAAACGGATATGACCCGATCCATTAACAGTATCGGGTTAGTAATTGCATTCATGCCGGATCATATAAGAAACACTAATGTAAAACTTCTAAACCACACTGTAATGTCACCGTAAATATATACTAATTAAGTTAAACTATAAAGCAAGATCTAAAAATTACATATTCATAGATCTAGAAAAAAAAAAAAACTAAGATAGAAAGGAGATTTCACCTAGATCCAACGCAGAGAAAGCCAGAAAGAAATCGTCGTCACTGGACCCTAATCCCAAAATTCAGCGATTCGCGTATCGAAGAACAAACAAAACACAAATCAGTGACCCCCTTGAAATCGAGACAGAGAACATGGTTGATTAACGAACCCTAACCTGTGATTTGATTATCTTCAATCATTGATAAAGAAAAAAAGAAATAGAGACCATGAGGATGATGAACCAGAGGGTTTGCAATGAAGGGGTGGGAGGCTAGGGTTTAGAATTGAATCCAGGATTATCGAATGAGGGATTTAGGTTTTAGAAGGTTTATATTGGCGGGTCAAAAAAAGGGGTATGGATCAACACGCGGTATCCATATCTAAATAACATTACCCATTTGTTTTCCCGCCCAAAAAGTTGTGAGATTGCACCACAAGCTGACACGTCAGCCCATATTATTCTTGTTTATTATATATAATAGATAATAGATTTTTGGTGGTTAGATAATTTTCATAATGTTTTAAGTTAATCTATTGTTTACTTATAAAAATTAATATGGTCTTATCACACGTTAATACACCATTACATGTTAATACACCGTTAAAAACATTTTAACCCCTAAACTTTGTTCATAATAAAATTTAAAACAATATTTTACATTAAAGTTTTTATACTTGCTTAAAATGAACGTTTTTTTAAAGGTCAACTATATATAAAATAATTCGTTTCCCTTTAAATTCGTCTAAATAAGATTGTATATTTTTTTTACTAAAAAGTTGAATGTCACTTCATAATATTTTTTTTTTTTAAATTTAAAAGGTAAGGGGTCATTATTTTAGTCTTTAGATATACTTTCGTAAGTACATTTATTCTAGAAAAAAATGTAGAGACTTTAATATAAGAAAATTGAGTTGAGGATAAGAAATACAACTTTGAACTAGGTTGAGATTAGTTCTTGTCTAGTTGTTTTTAAATATCATTTACATTTGAATTCCAACTAGAATAATTGAATATAGTCTAGTTATTAACACGCTTATGTTATTTTTATAATTTTACCATACGCATTTTGATCTGATTTGTTTCGACTAGATCCGCTTTACCTTCACTCATATAAATTTCTATGCATAGAATAATGGACATGAGGACTTTGCTTCGTTCTTACATTCCCTTTAAGGGGGGGGGGGGGGGGGGGGATTATGACAATAAGTGAACACTATGCATCACTTGTGAAGGCATAAACAAATGTACTCTTTATTTAAGAGAATATTCATGACAAGTCTTGTATGGTTCTTCACGTTGCATCAAGTTAGATAACATACAACTTGCATGGCTTGCACCAATACCTTCGAGTTTCATTCTCCCCAATGTACTATGGACACATGAAATGTTGGTGCACCCAAATGCCTAATATCAATCCTTTACAAACAAGACTATGGGGTATATATAATCCTACTCACCCCTAGCTTTCGTCTTAACCAATGTCTCTAATAAAAAGTACTTAGTCTCTAAAAAAGAGGTGATCCATACGATGAATAACAAGAATTTGATGTTGAATAAGTATTATGATTTTTAGTCCGTATTGATGAGACGTTTAAAGGTCCAACACATGTTACTTTTTGAGCTAGACTAACCTAAAGCTAAGCGTCCATATCTTCAACCTTTTATACATTATTTGTTTCACTAAGTTTACATACAATAACGTATACAACAAGATTCTAAAATTACATGTTATGATAGAAATTTACATATGTTGCTTTTAAGACGCAAAAGTTGCCCGCCACTACCAACACCACTTCCCGTAAGGATTGTATGTGTTAGGTATACATTCAATATCCATACCGACCCACAATAATCTCTTTATAAAATTTAGAGTAAATTACAAGTTTTGTCCTTTATGTATGTCCCAAATTGCAGGCGCTGTCCTTTGTCTTTAAAATTGATGAGTTTTGTCCTTAATGTTTGCAAATCTTGCACGTTATGTCCTTTAGGCCAAACCCAGTTAGATTTTTTGGTTAAATCAAATTACAAAAGGGTATTTTAGTCTTTTTGCCCATTTATTGAATATTATTTAAAAAATAAAACAATTATTATTATTATTATTATTATTATTATTATTATTATTATTATTATTAATTGTTATTATCTCTTTACACCACCACCACCACCATCAACCCACCACCACTACCTCAACCGCCATCAACCACCCACCACCACCACCCGTCAGCCACCCACCTACCAATATATTCGTTCAACCTAACCCCATATGCGTATCACAAATCTACAATTATTGCATCTTTTAAACAAATTCAAATATCCAAAACATATGATTTATGAATGCTGAAGCAAGAAAGTCTAACAAAGCTAAATTAAAAAAATTTCATTATCTCATCAAAATATCATAGTTTAGCAAATGAACGGAGACAAATTTCATATCCAAAACAAAATAATCAGATCTCACTCTACCAAATTCTTAATCAAATAGCTATTAATCTTCAACAGAGTCCTAAGAAAAACATTCTGAGTAAAAGGAGATCGACCCCCCAGGTATAAAATTTGTTTCAATTATGTCATTTAGCTCCTAAAAACAGAACACTTTTGTTAAGTGTTCAATAGATATTAACTTCCTGTTCTTTTCATCTTTATTTCAAAAGAATTATAACTATTAGGTATATAATCCAAACCCCCTTTTTTTGCTCAGATCTGTTATCGTCACATCCCCCAAATTGATGATGTTCTTGTTGATCGAGTCCCAAATCGATTGCATCGGACATCATTGTTCAACCATCTGCGCCGACAATCACTTTCAGTTTACCCAAATCGATGATGTTCTTATTGATCGACAACCATCTGAACAAAGGGGTTCACGGCGGAGAATGAACGAGAAGGGGGTGAAGTTTGGTTGGTTTTGTTCAGGTGGCCAGAAATTGTAGGAGGTGATGGTGGTGGTGGTTGTGGTGGCTGGGAATGAGGAGAGAGATTAGATGAGAGTGAGAACATGAGAGAGAGAGAGAGAGAAATGGCAGATTTTTGTATTTATAAATTTTTTTTATTTTTTTTACAAACTAGCCCCTAAACATAAACTGTTTTACACAATAGCCCCTAAAGACATGAAATGACAAGAATACCCTCATGTGCCTTGCACATGATCAGTTTTAACCAAAAAATCTAACTGGGTTTGGCCTAAAGGACATAACGTGCAAGATTTGCAAACATTAAGGACAAAACTCATCAATTTTAAAGACAAAGGACAACGCCTGCAATTTGGGACATACATAAAGGACAAAACTTGTAATTTACTCTAAAATTTACAATCACATGTGTTAAACTAACAATTAAGAAAACTGATGTAACCAAACACACCGCTGCTAAATCATACGACCCACGTAACTATTTTTCGCCGGTCATATACACTCATAGCACCCGCACCCGCACCATGACTTTAACCATGGTCTTTTATTTTTACGAAAATATATACTTCTAAACTTTGCTACAATTACCCTAAACCCAGGTTGGAGAATTCGCTAGTCGCTAGTCGGCCGGTGAGGTGGGGACTAGCGACTAGTCAGGATTACTTGAGATTAATCGGATCGAGTTTTTTATATGTAATTTTCAGTTTTATGTATACATATACACAATTTTATATGTAAATATTTTAAGTGGCTTGGTTTTAACTCTTACCCAACTAATTTTTTTTAAGTATACAAGATTAATTGTTGGAATTCTCATGGTTTGGTTGGAAACTGGTCGGAATTTAGAGGTTTTGGCCGGAATATACAGGTTTTTTGCCGGAATCTGACCGGAATCGCCGATTTTTGGCTGGCTGACTAGGCCCGACTAGCAATTAACGGACTGATTAACGAAAAATTACTCAATTACTGACCGACTAGCAATTAACCGCTGACTAGTCGCGATTTTTACACTGCCCTAAGCTAAACTAAACATATCGATTGTGTTCGCACCTCGCACCACCATATATACACACACACACGAACAAGTGAACAACATCAACAACAATCCAGCAGCCGAACAGAGGCGGTTTACAACACACAAAATGAGTCGTTACGACAGCCGTTCCGGCGATCCCGCCTCATACCGCGACCGGAAAAGGTAAACCCTAACTTTCTATCTCTTTCATTGTATACATTTCTTAAATTGCATAGGTTAATTTCTGTTGTTAGGGTTTCAACTCCGCATCTAGGGTTCATATTTGGGAAATTTAACCCAAACCTCATTCAATCAATTAGTATGTATATATATTCAGAGAATCAATTCACTCAATTGTTTTTAAGTTTGGTTTACCAAAAAGATAATTCACTCACTTGAATGTTGTTTGAGAATTGAGATTGGTTTGTTAATCTTAATGTTTAAATCGTTTGATTGTTAATATAAAGGATAATTAGATGTTAAATCATTGGAAAACCATCTATATACAACTAGGGATTAGCTCGGTACCGTACCTCCCCCGAAATTCGACTAAAATGGTTACCGGTACTGGTATGGTACTGCTACGGCACAGTATTCAAAGGTAAAACGTGGGTAAAATACCGTACCGGTACCGAACTGAAAGTACGAATCCTGGAAAACGCTAAAAATGGGTACATAATTGGTATTGAAATTCGATCGGTACTGTACGGTTCGGTACTGGTATTTTTTTTGGTACCCAGGACTGATTGCCATCACTATATACAACAATTGAGTGAGTCAATTCTTCTGCGGCTCGTTTATTATTTATTAATTAATATACACACATCTATAGTTATTTTTTATACATACTTTAGTTATAATTGTATATGTAACATTGTATATATTGTTTAGTTATTTTTATTATAATTGTATATATAATAAATTTTATTATATAAAATATATTTAATATATGTTAAATAAAAATTATATAAGTCATAGGCTCGTTTAGGCTTGCAAGCCAGCTCGAACTCAGTAAATGAAGCGTAGGCTCTGGCTCGTTTATTAAACAGCTTATTTTTAAGCTTGAGCTTGTTTAAGCCTGGCTCGATTTGAGTTTGTAGCCAGTTGAACTCGAGTAGCACACGATCAGCTTGGCTTGTTTACACCCGTAGCATCACCTACCCTGAGTCCCTGATTATGACATCATGTTCGGTTTGTTCAGTGATTCAGGATTAGGTGGGTATAACTCTTCATCTAGCAAGAGGGACTATGAAAGTACTGAGCCTCAAAAAAAGGTGGATTTAGATGGGCTGATTCCTTTTGAGAAGAACTTCTATGTGGAATCTCCGAATATCGCAAAAATGTCGGAGAGTGAGGTGGAAGAATATAGGGCAAAAAGAGAAATTACCGTTGAAGGTCGCGATGTGCCTAAACCTATTAAGACGTTCAGTGATGCGAGATTTCCAGGTAAAAAGCATGCAAGTTCTTGTTATGCACTAGTAACACGTTAATGATCTTTTTTTAATGAATTTTTGTGTATTATAGATTATGTTATGCAAGAAGTTGAGAAAGCGGGCTTCACAGAGCCTACTGCTATACAAGCTCAAGGATGGCCGATGGCTTTAAAAGGCCGAGATCTCATTGCAATTGCCGAAACGGGATCCGGAAAGACTCTCGCTTACTTACTGCCTGCTATCGTGCACGTTAATGCTCAACCAATCTATGTATGTATTTTTTATTCTTTTGTCCTAAATTCTTTGTTTTTTTAACCATTCATTTTATTCGATTAGAGTTAACTGCTATTTTCGTCCCTGTGGTTTGTCCAATTATGCCGGTTCAGGCCAAAATTTTTAATTTGTACCATTTCCGTCCCTGACATTCTTGAAACATGTCAGTTCCGTCCAAAAAACTAACGTCTGTCAAAACCTGCCCTTTAATGAAGGGTAAAAACGTCATTTTCCAATTTTTTCTTTTATTTTCCTTTTTCTTAAACCGTATTAGAATAACACCCCTTTTAAGAGAAAAGGGAAATAAAAATAGAAAATGACTTTTTTACCCTTCATTAAACAGCAGGTTTTAACACATGTTAGTTTTTGGACGGAATTGGCATTTATCAAGAATGTCAGGGACGGAAATGGTACAAAATTGAAATTTGGCCTGGACTGACGCAATTGGACAAACCACAGGGACGAAATTTTCTGTTAACTCATTTATTTATTTTTAAAGTTCTTTTAGACAAGATTACAATATTGTTTTTTTTTTGTAGCCCCTGGAGATGGACCAATTGTGTTGGTTTTAGCCCCAACTCGTGAACTGGCGGTTCAAATACAACAAGAAGCAACTAAATTTGGCGCATCGTTAAAGATTAAGAACACTTGCATATACGGTGGGGTCCCAAAAGGGCCTCAAGTTCGTGATTTACAGAAAGGTAGGTGGTGATAAGCACAAGATGACTTTACTACTGTATCTCGTGATGTTCATGGATCGGGTATATCCTAATGCTTATGCTTACATAGCAATTTCTAGCATAATCCTCATTGTTACATAAGAACGCGTTTTACCACAAATGCTTACGCGTTTTATCATTTTTTTTCTATTAGGTGTTGAAATTGTTATTGCGACACCAGGAAGGTTAATTGATATGTTGGAGTCTCACCATACAAACCTGCGGAGGGTCACGTATCTCGTGCTCGATGAAGCGGACCGGATGCTAGACATGGGTTTTGAACCGCAAATGAAGAAAATTGTTTCCCAGGTTTGTGATTTATGTGAAAGTATGTAACTTGAGTTTATTTAGAAGTATAATCATCAATGCCAAACATTTAACTGAGATACAGTTTCCATGATTGAGTCCTTTTTAAATCCAAAATATGCATCTTCATATTGTATTTGAAAGTTTAAGAGCTTAGTTATTAATGGTCGTTCTTAAATAATTTAGCGGGAACTTGTTTTTACTTAAAGGGATTATTACATATATCCCCTTCCTAAGATCCTTAATTACATATTTACCCAAACTTTAAAATTAATTACATATTTCCCCTCTTTCTTACAAAATGACCCATTTACCCTTTTTTTTAATTCATTTTCTAAAAAACAACCCAGATATTTACATTTGATTATCATCAATACCCATCACAAATAAACCCACAACCCAAATCCTCTCTCTAACAATCTACCGTCATCCACCACGACCGACTCCGCCGCCATCACCAGCACACCGCCATTCTGGCGTGTTGACAAATTCGTTTGTTTTGCAACATACTGCGTTCGCTCCCTCCTCCTCATCGGCCTCCGCTCCCAATATCTCAAATTCTCCTGCTGTTGTTGACAAAATTAATAGCAATAGCAATTCAAATAACCATTGTTTTGTTAATGCATCTTATAGTGATAATAAACTAATAATGTTGAGTTTCCGGGCAGTTATACTTGCCACCTCATCAACAGCATAACGAATGAAATCACAGGTTGTTGTCTCGCATATCTGATTCAAGCCCTCGGCTCACCATATAAGTTTTTATTTAATTACATTTGTTTTCTGTAATTCATCATCATACTCAGTATATCCCACCAATAGCAAAGCTAAGGTAGGGTCTGAGGAGGGTGAGATGTAGACAGCCTTACCTCTACCCGTAGGAATAGAGAGGCTGCTTCCAATGTTTTCTGTAATTGTAATTTGGAAATATAGTTGTTTTTGTAAAGAGTATGCTTGAGTTTAGTTAATTATACGACTATGATATATAAATTGACAATGGTTATGAGTTTTATCTGTTTGGTGTGGAGGTTTTTTTTAAGTGTTATTAGTTTTATTTGATGGGTGTGGAATCATTAAGGGTAAAATAGTAATTTAATATGACTAATTTTAATGAAATGGGTAAATATGTAATATATATAGTTTAAGAGGGGGAAATATGTAATTGATTTTTAGAGTTGGGTAAATACGTAATAAACAACCTTAGTAGGGGGATATATGTAAATGACCCTTACTTAAATGTTATTTAATTCGTAAAATGTCATAATCCAAAAATGACTCAAATACTCAATGGGGATTAGATGTCAAGGCAAATAAATTCGAAACTAAGATGGTGGAGATGGTGGGGACTATGCAGTTAATATCGGTGATATATCGGTTATTGGTCCCCATGTAAAATATCGGTGTCAAATATCGGTACCGATAGTGTTAGCGATATTGACCGATATATCACCGATTTTCCCGATATCAATATCTTTCTTCTTAGTTCTATCAGTTGTCTTTCTTCTTATTGCTGCTATTAGTGTTTTAAGTCGTAATTGTTAACTGTTAGTGTTTTAAGTCTTAATGAGTTCCTACTTGCTACAAATCCTACAATTGTTAGTGTTTTACAAGTTGCATAAGGTTAATTTGGTAATGGATGGAGAGTATACTGAATTGTTAGTGTTAAATTGCTATATATATAAATTCTGCATGATATTAAAATTACCGATATCCCACCGCAATAACCTATATCTCAAATATCGGTCGTTGACCGATATCCGATTTTTGACCGCATTAACTGCATAGATTTATAAGTATAATCGTCAATGTCAAACATTAATTGAGATACAGTTTCCATGATTAAGTCCTTCTAAATCTAAAATCCGTATCTTCATATTGGATTTGAAAGTTTAAAAGCTTAGTTATTAATGGTTGTTCTTAAATAATTTAGTGGAAACTTGTTTTTACTCAAATGTTACTTGATTTGTAAAAATGTCCTGGTCCGAAAATGACTCAAATACTCATTTGGGATTAGATGTCGGGCTTTCTGTTATGTTCATGTTAATATCACTCTCTTGAAGTTTAATGCATATCATTTCGTGATGTATGTTCAGATTCGGCCAGATCGTCAAACTTTGTACTGGAGTGCTACATGGCCAAAGGAAGTTGAGCAACTTGCAAGGCAGTTGCTTTATAACCCTTACAAAGTAAGATATTTAATTTTGAAATGTTAAAATTAAAGGTAGCAATTTCAACACGTTTTTATGGAAAAGGTTTAACTCGGGTTGTATTTCATTGAAAACGCGATACACCAAAAACATAGAAAATTTCATCGTGTTGACACATTGTTGTTTGAAATATATACAGGTGGTGATTGGTTCTTCAGAATTGAAAGCTAACCATTCAATTCACCAACATGTGGATATTATGACCGAAAATCAGAAGTATAACAAGTAAGTTAAACCATTTTTATTGGTACCAACCAAAATTCTTCACTACACTTTGTCAACTCACGAATATAGTTGATTAATTGGGTATTCAGATTACTTAACGGTTTGTCGGCTAACCTAGCCAGTAGTTTTTATAATTTTTGTTTTAATAATTAAACCGGCATTTTTGTTTTTAGATTGATAAATGCTTAATGATTTTTGGTGACACAATAAATTGAAATACCGATTTGATTTCTTTGTTATATATTGGTTTGTGCATATGATTTTTTTTTTTTGCATTAGAATAAACTCAAAATAATAAGATCAGTGGTTAATGGTTTTTGTATTTATATATATTGAACTTCCTTTTAAAAATGCATCTCTTTATTCTTACATAAAAAATGGTTAAATGGTTAACTGCATAGCTGAATCAAATAATGGTTAACCGATTACTGGTTAACCGTTTGTGAAGATCACTGTTATTAGATGTTTGTAAGTAGTATATTGGGTGGTTTTCAGATTGGTTAAGCTGTTGGATGACATCATGGACGGTAGTCGTATATTATGTTGGGTGGTTTTCAGATTGGTTATGCACTAGTAACACGTTAATGATTTTTTTTAATGAATTTTTATGTATTATAGATTATGTTATGCAAGAAGTTGAGAAAGCGGGCTTCACAGAGCCTACTGCTATACATGCTCAAGGATGGCCGATGGCTTTAAAAGGCCGAGATCTCATTGGAATTGCTGAAACGGGATCCGGAAAGACACTCGCTTATTTACTGCCTGCTATCGTGCACGTTAATGCTCAACCAATCTTATGTATGTATTTTTGATTCTTTTGTCCTAAATTCTTTGTTTTTTTAACCATTCATTTTATTCGATTAGAGGTAACTGCCATTTTCGTCCCTGTGGTTCGTCCAATTATGCCAGTTCAGGCCAAATTTTTAAATTTGTACCATTTCCGTCCCTGACATTCTTGAAACATGTCAGTTCCGTCCAAAAAACTAACGTCTGTCAAAACCTGCCCTTTAATGAAGGGTAAAAACGTCATTTTCCAAATTTTCTTTTATTTTCCTTTTTCTTAAACCCTATTAAAATAACACCCCTTTTAAGAGAAAAGGGAAATAAAAATAGAAAATGACTTTTTTACCCTTCATTAAACAGCAGGTTCTAACACATGTTAGTTTTTGGACGGAACTGGCATTTATCAAGAATGTCAGGGACGGAAATGGTACAAAATTGAAATTTGGCCTGGACTGACGCAATTGGACAAACCACAGGGACGAAATTTGTTGTTAACTCATTCGTTTATTTTTAAAGTTCCTTTAGACAAGATTACAATATTGTTTCTTTTTTGTAGCCCCTGGAGATGGACCAATTGTGTTGGTTTTAGCCCCGACTCGTGAACTGGCGGTTCAAATACAACAAGAAGCAACTAAATTTGGCGCATCGTCAAAGATTAAGAACACTTGCATATACGGTGGGGTCCCAAAAGGGCCTCAAGTTCGTGATTTACAGAAAGGTAGGTGGTGATAAGCACAAGATGAGTTTACTACTGTATCTCGTGATGTTCATGGATCGGGTATATCCTAATGCTTATGCTTACATAGCAATTTCTAGCATAATCCTCATTGTTACATAAGAACGCGTTTTACCACAAATGCTTACGCGTTTTATCATTATTATTTTTTCTATTAGGTGTTGAAATTGTTATTGCGACACTTGGAAGGTTAATTGATATGTTGGAGTCTCATCATACAAACTTGCGGAGGGTCACGTATCTCGTGCTCGATGAAGCGGACCGGATGCTAGACATGGGTTTTGAACCGCAAATGAAGAAAATTGTTTCCAAGGTTTGTGATTTACGTGAAAATATGTAACTTTAGTTTATTTAGAAGTATAATCATCAATGCCAAACATTTAACCGAGATACAGTTACCATGATTGAGTCCTTTTTAAATCCAAAATATGCATCTTCATATGAGAAAAATGCCCGGATAGTCCCTGTGGTTTCACCTTTTTTCACCTATAGTCCCTATCTTTCTAAAACTACTTGAATAGTCCCCAAGGTTTTCCGTTTTGTTCTCGGATAGTCCCTGGGTCTAACTTCAGTTACTTTTCTCTGTTAAGGAGGGTGTGAAATGACAAAAATACCCTTTCCTTAAAAGGCCAAACCATAGGGACTATCCGGGCAACTTCATAATTTTTTTATAAAACCCCATATTATCCCTTTCTCTTCATCCCTGATTTCGTAGCCTTGTTTGTTTGATTAGACAATTCTCTTCTTTATGGGAATGGGGAGGATGATGATGATGATTATGTTGATACTGCTGCTACTGTTGTTGTTCCATATAGAGAGGCTATGGTGATGGGAATTATTTGGAGCAAAATCAAAATTTACAGATCTGATCCACCGTATCTTGGCTAGGCAACTCAGTCTGTATGGGCGGGCGGGGCGATAAGCGGCACACCACCGTTTCTTCTCCGACGACCAACGAATCACCTCCGCCATCATCGTTCATCATCACCACCGTCGCCTTCAATCTCCTTCAACAACCATCCTGCTCACCGTTCAACCACCTCCATAACCACCACCTCCGATCTCCTCTGTTTCTTAAATCAATCAAGAATTGAAGACATAATAATAGCCCCCTCTTCTAACCCCTCATCCCTCATCCCTAATCGAACCCCTCCGCCGGAAAAATAAGTCAGAGGGTCACCGGCCACCGCCATCGTCGGCAGCTACCGTCGGCATCCTCGTCAACATAAATCAGCGATATCAATATCATCACCATCATCATCAATATCATCATTGGCACCCTCGTCGGTCATCAGTACCACCGTCACAGCGTCGCTGCCACCTGACGCCACCCCCACAACGCCACTGGTTGTGGGGTTCTGCTACATCGCCGTGAGCCACCACCGGTGATGGTGGCTGGCCGGTCTTCATCGAGCAGGGAGAGAGAGGAGGAGAGATTTTAGGTGTGTGGGGAAGATGATTGTTGTGTGAATCTGGTTGTGGTTACCTCCTAGGAATCGAGTGGGAGAGAGCAGACCAAGAGATGTGTGTGAGTATTTGAACAAAAATGAGAGTTCTAGGGTTTCTTCAAGAAGATGCAGAGGAGAGGAAAGGGTATTTTTGTCATTTCACACCCTCCTTAACAGAGAAAAGTAACTGAAGTTAGACCCAGGGACTATCCGAGAACAAAACGGAAAACCTTGGGGACTATTCAAGTAGTTTTAGAAAGATAGGGACTATAGGTGAAAAAAGGTGAAACCACAGGGACTATCCGGGCATTTTTCTCTCTTCATATTGTATTTGAAAGTTTAAGAGCTTAGTAATTAATGGTCGTTGTTAAATAATTTGATTCGTAAAATGTCATAATCCAAAAATGACTCAAATACTCAATGGGGATTAGATGTCAAGGCAAATAAATTCGAAACTAAGATGGTGGGGACTATGCAGTTAATATCGGTGATATATCGGTTATCGGTCCCCATGTAAAATATCGGTACCGATATTATCGGCGATATTGACCGATATATCACTGATTTTCCCGATATCAATATCTTTCTTGTTAGTTCTATCAGTTGTCTTTCTTCTTATTGCTACTATTAGTGTTTTAAGTCTTAATTCTTAACTGTTAGTGTTTTAAGTCTTAATGAGTTCCTACTTGCTTCTATTAACTAAGATGGTGGGGACTATGCAGTTAATATCGGTGATATATCGGTTATCGGTCCCCATGTAAAATATCGGTACCGATATTATCGGCGATATTGGCCGATATATCACTGATTTTCCCGATATCAATATCTTTCTTGTTAGTTCTATCAGTTGTCTTTCTTCTTATTGCTACTATTAGTGTTTTAAGTCTTAATTCTTAACTATTAGTGTTTTAAGTCTTAATGAGTTCCTACTTGCTTCTATTAACTAAGATGGTGGGGACTATGCAGTTAATATCGGTGATATATCGGTTATCGGTCCCCATGTAAAATATCGGTACCGATATTATCGGCGATATTGACCGATATATCACTGATTTTCCCGATATCAATATCTTTCTTGTTAGTTCTATCAGTTGTCTTTCTTCTTATTGCTACTATTAGTGTTTTAAGTCTTAATTCTTAACTGTTACTGTTTTAAGTCTTAATGAGTTCCTACTTGCTTCTATTGTTGGTGTTTTGCAAGTTGCAAAAGGTTAATTTGGTAATGGTAGGAGAGTATACTGAATTGTTAGTGTTAACTTGCTATATATATAAATTCTGTATGATATTAAAATTACCGATATCCCACCGCGATAACCTATATCTCAAATATCGGTCCTTGACGGATATCCGATTTTTACCGCATTAACTTCATAGATTTAGAAGTATAATCATCAATGTCAAACATTAATTGAGATACAGTTTCCATGATTAAGTCCTTCTAAATCTAAAATCCGTATCTTCATATTGGATTTGAAAGTTTAAAAGCTTAGTTATTAATGGTTGTTCTTAAATAATTTAGTGGAAACTTGTTTTTACTCAAATGTTACTTAATTCGTAAAAATGTCATGGTCCGAAAATGACTCAAATACTCATTTGGGATTAGATGTCGGGCTTTCTGTCATGTTCATGTTAATATCACTCTCTTGAAGTTTAATGCATATCATTTTGTGATGTATGTTCAGATTCGGCCAGATCGTCAAACTTTGTACTGGAGTGCTACATGGCCAAAGGAAGTTGAGCAACTTGCAAGGCAGTTGCTTTATAACCCTTACAAAGTAAGATATTTAATTTTGAAATGTTAAAATTAAAGGTAGCAATTTCAACACGTTTTTCGGGAAATGGGTCTGTATAGTATGGCATTTGTACATGACATCTCTGCTAACATATTTTGGTGATTTAGGCGATTCATTTATTGAACATAATGGTGTTGATATACTTTTGAAAAATTAAAATTCTATTCACAATGAGTTTGTGTTTAAATACTATATTATGTAAGCTAACATAGCATCAAAACAAACGTACACGCGCGTTGCGGGCATTCCCACATACATATTAAAAGAAAGTGCCCATGAATAGTGTTTAAATATTTTTATAATATTGTTTTTTTAATTATTTTATTACTTAATAGATTTTTAATATTATTTTTCAGTTTTAATTATTTTATTACTTAAGTATATTATAATTTATATAATTTTTAGTACGTTGTTTCGACGTGCCTGATTTTATTTACATTTTGATGTAAAGTTTTTTTTTCTTTCTAAAACCGAGTTTTTTTGTGAGTGATAATGTTCAAGTAATCGTTAGCAGAGTCGTACATATTATTTTTTTATATATTAATGTTGTTACCCTTTTCGTCATTCCAATAATATAGTGTAATCGAATTCAGAATTAGTGGGACGTGCTTATTTTATCTTCGCTTCACTAAATGTTTTGTTCAAAATCAAACGAATCAAATATAATTGATATTTTTTTTGTTCT
This sequence comes from Helianthus tuberosus, assembly GCA_030545235.1. Lineage (NCBI taxonomy): Eukaryota > Viridiplantae > Streptophyta > Magnoliopsida > Asterales > Asteraceae > Helianthus > Helianthus tuberosus. Next base: position 173,377,091 of record CM060373.1, on the reverse strand, counting down.
TTAGGGTGATCAACCGAACCGGTACCCTGACGAAAACTTATACCTTTTTTTTCCTTAGAATGAACTGAGTCAATATTGTGCGTACAACTTCGGTAGCAATATATATAGTATCTATTTTATATCGTAAACTGGGTATTTGTATCATACTAATACCGTGACGAACCAAACGTATATCATCCCAACAATATTGGTGTTGCGTCAATTTTAGGCGAACAACATTGGTAAAGGTACCAACATAATCATCATTGGTATTCGTTTAAAATCATTACTAATATTTGTTTTTATGGTTTTCATCAATATAAAATACGTATCGTTGTTGTTTTTGGCATATCATGATTTTATTTTGAGTTTTGTCTTTGGGTTGCTATATCGAGTGTCGATACCGTAGCGATACTGTAATAAATTGTACCGGATTCCCGCCGCAACGCGCGGGGAAATTTTACTAGTAACTTATTTAGAGAACTTGGATTTTTACATTATCACCATTTTAAGATGTCATATGAAGAGACTCAAGACAAATGCCTAATTTTGTACCATTTTCTTCCCATTCTACCCTACTTTTATATTCATCCCCATTAGGGCATTAGATATGAATGTCCAGTTACAAAGTTTTTTAATACTAGAAACTGAAAAGGCCAACATTGAATGAGGCTTTTGTAATGGGTTTCATGTTGGCATTTCATAATCTATATCTATAATAGTAATTTTCAACCAAAAATCCCTCCAATTTTACCCCCAATCCTTCCTTCATCGCAGAATGTTTCTTTTGAAACGAAACGGACGAGTTAAATCATAAATGTTTCTTTTATTGAAATCAATTGAAACTAAAGTGAGCAGCAAACACTGAAGGTGCACTATCAATTCAATTAAAAGAACACTATAATGAGGCTTTTTAATATCGGAAACTCAAAAGGTTTCCTGTTCTCCTATTGTAACTATTTTTCTCTGTTTATTTTTTTCACACAACTCATTTCAGTTCATCCGCAAGATTTTGCCAACTGCTTCTCTCCTTCAGAAGCTGGTATGTGTAATATTTGAGTGTTTTGAAATTAGGTTTTAAAATAATTGTTCCATTTTGTGCTAATTTTTATAGGATCTAAGTTCACGTTTTTTTAAATGAATAAAAACCTATATGTGCCAGCTGGTAGTTTATTTAGTACTATCATATTTGCTATATTTGTATTCATGACTCACATTCTTGCTAAGTTTTAACAATGTATAATCTGATACATGAATCAATACGGCTGGCTAGCACAAGCACAAGCTCATGTGGAGTACGAGGCTTCCCAAAGGCATTATGCCATATCGATTGTCTTGAACATATCGATTGTCTTGAACATTCTAATTATTTTCTAGGTAGGATAATCACATTTCATTGTTTTTTGTTCTATGCATTGTTAGATGTTTATAAACCACATAACTTTTATGTGGTTCATAATACTTTGTTGAGCTCTGTATGTTTTCTAACTCCAAGAGTGTGTCATGACTTGCAAGTTCTTAATTTGGTGCATGTATATTACGTTGAACTTGTGCATTTTCTTTTGCCTATTTTTGCATTGCAGTTTCTGATGAATATGCTTAACTTGTAAAACATGATCATGGATGGAGGAACTCTAGTTGTTTTTGTTTCTGAATATCTATACGGCTATGCCTTAAAACAATGGAATTTAACTTTATGCTTGGTAAGTTTTTATCATTTTCAGCCGGCTATTTAGGCTACTGCTTCTTTATCTAAGTTAAAGCAATCACCATCAAAGGAACCATCATGAGCAGCTGAGTTTTAATTCCACAAGGGTTTATTCGAAACACAACACTAGGTGTACTGTTGAATTTGTATTTTTGCATTTTGTACATAATCACATTGCTCTATTGCATATTTTTTTTGATCCCGCTGCAACGCATGGGTAAACCCACTAGTAACTTCAATAAGTATCCGAATTATCCAAAACATTCATATCTATAAATAATTTTGTATAATATACGAAATATCCGAATCTTTATTAATAGTTATTATAAAATAAATTAAAAAAAAACCTTGGATAATTCAGATATCCAAAATATCCAAATTTAAAAAAAAAACTATCTGAATCCGAACCCAAGAATTTCGAACCTAGCACCATATAGACCCCGTCACCTCAGAGTAACGTTATCTCTAAAAAAGAACAGAATAAAGGGTCACGAAAAGATAAAGTTGATAATCCTTCTAAAGAAAGAAGAAAAACCTCATGCACCCACTGAGAAGAGGAAGCCAAATCTGCGGTGTAACACTATATTCGAAGAGTATGTAATGACATAATCGAAGAGTTAGATTTTAATTCGCGTTCCAAAAGTCTAATCACTGGTCTGAATAAGCCTTTTTCTTTTCCGGTACACGTATCGGAGCATTCCGGAACGCCGAATTAGTCAATCGGAAACGTGTTTTTATTTGATTTGGAACGAATTTAGTGACAATCGGGTACGACTAGTTTTTCCGATCCAGATCGCGAACCCGTAGCGTTCGGTTCGATTTTGCACCCGATTCCGGTACGAACGATCTGGTTCGCGGTATGTGGGGGTTCTATGAATCCTGTGACTACATATAATATTTATTTTCTTGTGTTTTAGTAATCAATGGTCCACTTAAAGACTAAATGTAAGTCAGTAGATATTAATAAGATTAAGATGATTTTTTAGGACTAGGATTTGGTTTGTACTCATCCTATGTTTGGGCTTGAAAGCGGGATATACGAGTGGAAATATGTAAACTTTATTTATGAATTGGTTAGAGTAAGGGATGAAGATTTATGTTCATCTTTTGTAAGATTAATAGGTTTAGAATCAAATACAAAAGCTCCTTAAAATAAGAAGTATACAAATGCTCCTAAAAATAAACCCACTAAAAAAAAAAAAAAAACACCCACCACCACCCAAAAAACCTAAACCCCCACCCCCATCACCCACCAAAAAAATTTTTTTTTTTTTTTTTTTTTTTTGACGTGTTTAGTATTTTTTTTATGGGGGGGGGGGGGGGGGGGGTGGGTTTAGGTTTTTTGAGGGTTTTTTTGTGAGGTATAGTTTGTTTTGTTTTTTTTTTTTTTTTTTTTTGCGGCACGGGAGCTGGGGTGTTTAGGTTTTTGGGTGGTGGTGGGGTGGGTGTTAGGGATGAGCAAAATGGACCCGGTACCGGTACCGAATTCACCGAACCGGGTACCTTTTCGGTACGATTCGGTACCCACTTTTGACATTTTCGGTACCGGTCCGGTACCGGTATTTTGCTCGTTTTTACCCTCAAATACCGGTACCGAACCGTACCGAACCGGGTATATTCGGTACCGGTACCGGTACCCACTTTTGAGGATTTTCGGTACCGTTTCTTTCGGTACCAGTACCGGTTCGGTACCGAACCGGACCGAGCTCATCCCTAGTGGGTGTTTAGGTTTTGGGTGGTGGTGGGGTGGGTGTTTAGGTTTTGGGTGGTGATGTAGTAGGTTTCGGTTTTAGGTTATTGGACACTTATCACTCTATAAAGTCTTCTTACACTTCTTACAATTAGTAACTTTTGTAGAATAACTTAACCCCATATTTAACATGTTTTTATTTGGGAAAATTGGTTTTTAATAAACCAACCTTTGCCCCATTGGTAAATAATAATCCTACCTACAGAATTGGTAATTAATAATCCTACGTTTCAATATGTTGGTACTCAATAGACCTCCGTTAGTTTTTTTTAACTGAAGTTAGTTTTTAAGTTTTATTTGTTACACAAACAGTCCCTGTAGTTATAATTTACTAGTTTTAAGTTTTATTTATTACACAAACAGTCCCTGTAGTTATAAAAAAAATCATAAAAATAAAAAAAAATTCTAAAAAAAATCAAAAAAATCATAAAAAATCATAAAAATTCAAAAAAATCATAAAAATTCTAAAAAACATAAAAATCCTAAAAATATCAAAAAAATCTAAAAAATCAAAAAAATCCTAAAAAAATCAAAAAAATTCTAAAAAATCCAAAAAATTCTAAAAAAATAAAAAAAAAACTCTAAAAAAAAAAAACTCAAAAAAAGCAAACGTTTCGACGCGAACCGTTTTGACCCGAACCGTTTCGACGCGAACCGTTTCGAACCGTACCGGTATAGGTTTTTTGAGGGTTTTTTTGTGAGGTATAGTTTGTTTTGTTTTTTTTTTTTTTTTTTTTTGCGGCACGGGAGCTGGGGTGTTTAGGTTTTTGGGTGGTGGTGGGGTGGGTGTTAGGGATGAGCAAAATGGACCCGGTACCGGTACCGAATTCACCGAACCGGGTACCTTTTCGGTACGATTCGGTACCCACTTTTGACATTTTCGGTACCGGTCCGGTACCGGTATTTTGCTCGTTTTTACCCTCAAATACCGGTACCGAACCGTACCGAACCGGGTATATTCGGTACCGGTACCGGTACCCACTTTTGAGGATTTTCGGTACCGTTTCTTTCGGTACCAGTACCGGTTCGGTACCGAACCGGACCGAGCTCATCCCTAGTGGGTGTTTAGGTTTTGGGTGGTGGTGGGGTGGGTGTTTAGGTTTTGGGTGGTGATGTAGTAGGTTTCGGTTTTAGGTTATTGGACACTTATCACTCTATAAAGTCTTCTTACACTTCTTACAATTAGTAACTTTTGTAGAATAACTTAACCCCATATTTAACATGTTTTTATTTGGGAAAATTGGTTTTTAATAAACCAACCTTTGCCCCATTGGTAAATAATAATCCTACCTACAGAATTGGTAATTAATAATCCTACGTTTCAATATGTTGGTACTCAATAGACCTCCGTTAGTTTTTTTTAACTGAAGTTAGTTTTTAAGTTTTATTTGTTACACAAACAGTCCCTGTAGTTATAATTTACTAGTTTTAAGTTTTATTTATTACACAAACAGTCCCTGTAGTTATAAAAAAAATCATAAAAATAAAAAAAAATTCTAAAAAAAATCAAAAAAATCATAAAAAATCATAAAAATTCAAAAAAATCATAAAAATTCTAAAAAACATAAAAATCCTAAAAATATCAAAAAAATCTAAAAAATCAAAAAAATCCTAAAAAAATCAAAAAAATTCTAAAAAATCCAAAAAATTCTAAAAAAATAAAAAAAAAACTCTAAAAAAAAAAAACTCAAAAAAAGCAAACGTTTCGACGCGAACCGTTTTGACCCGAACCGTTTCGACGCGAACCGTTTCGAACCGTACCGTTTCGACCTGGACCGTTTCGACCCGTACCGTTTCGACCCGTACCGTTTCGACGCGTACCGTTTCGACCCGAACCGTTTTCGACCCGGACCGTTTTCGACCACCACCACCACCGCCACCACCGCACCGCCACCACCACCACCACCACAGCACCGCCACCACTACCACCACCACCACCGCACCGCCACCACCACCACCACAGCACCGCCACCACCACCGCCACCACCACCACCACAGCACCGCCGCCACCACAGCACCGCCACCGCCACCACCACAGCACCGCCACCACCACCGCCACCGCCACCACCACAGCACCGCCACCACCACCACCACCACCACCGCCTCGCCACCACCACCACCACCACCGCCTCGCCACCGCCACCACCACCACAGCACCGCCACCACCACCACCACCGCAGCGCCACCACCACCACCACCACAGCACCACCACCACCACCACCACCGTTTTCGAAACGGTCCGGGTCGAAACGGTACGCGTCGAAACGGTACGGGTCGAAACGGTACGGGTCGAAACGGTCCGGGTCGAAACGGTACGGTTCGAAACGGTTCGCGTCGAAACGGTTCGGGTCGAAACGGTTCGCGTCGAAACGTTTGCTTTTTTTGAATTTTTTTTATTTGTTAGTTTTTTTTTATTTTTTAGAATTTTTTGGATTTTTTAGAATTTTTTTAGGATTTTTATGATTTTTTAGAGTTTTTTTTTATTTTTTTAGGATTTTTATGTTTTTTTGAATTTTTATGATTTTTTATGATTTTTTTGATTTTTTTAGAATTTTTATGATTTTTTTGAATTTTTTTGATTTTTTAGATTTTTTATTATTTTTATGATTTTTTTTATAACTACAGGGACTGTTTCTGTAATAAATAAAACTTAAAACTAGTAAATTATAACTACAGGGACTGTTTGTGTAACAAATAAAACTTCAAAACTAACTTCAGTTAAAAAAAACTAACGGAGGTCTATCGAGTACCAACATATTGAAACGTAGGATTATTAATTACCAATTCTGTAGGTAGGATTATTATTTACCAATGGGGCAAAGGTTGGTTTATTAAAAACCAATTTTCCTTTTATTTAAAAAGGTAGTTATGAGATTATGACAATAAATAACCCGTTCACTAGACAGGTATTAAACTAGTTGCAATTGATTGAATAAGTGGAAGTGTTTCGTCGTGTAATTTCTAATTTGTTTGTTTTGTTTTGTTGTTTTGCCTTCCTAGCGACTTGCTCGAGGCCCGTTTTTAATAAAACTCGTTAAAAAAATTAACAACTTATATAAAATATAAACAACGGGTGGTGAGTTGATTTGACAGCCACCGGCCAGTCGGCCAGCTAAATTAAGATATTAATATAACGTAAATATAATATAACGTCATTTTCTATCTATTACATTTTTTAAGATCATCAAAGAAGATTAGTCGGATCTAAATTCATCACCCTGTTTAACCTCAACATAGTTAACACTCAGAAACCGAAGTGTGAGTATCTATTTTGAGGTTAGTTTTTTTTTTTTTTTAATCTTTAAATTATTTAAACATTGGAAACCTGACACAGAGGTTGGTTTTCTTGATTCGAAGACGGATATCGTACGGTATGATGTTTGAAATCCTGTTATTATTTAGTTCGCATCTTGAATTTTGTGTTGAATCAGTTGTTAACATCAGGGATTGAGCGTGATACTGGTATCGAAAATCGTTAAAAGTGGGTACGGATACCGAAGTCGGTTATTGTACGGTGTGATGGTTTGACTTTGATAAAGTCAAACTTTTGCATTTCTCTTGTGCTTTCTTGCTACATAAATTTCACAGTCGCACATCATCCAACTTTTTTAGAGATGTGTGAGGTGTTTGTTGAAACAACCAACTTATAAAGTTTAGAATAAAAGTACCAACTACTCAATAATAATAATTCTGTTATAACTAAATCATCTAGTGTAATTACTTAACCAATTTGAGTAGACAAAAAAAAAAAAAAAATACCAACAACAACAACAACAACCTTTGTCAATTGTGCAAGTTGACATCATAGAAATAGTTAATATACATCTAGGCCCATTTTTATGCTTATAAGGAAATGTTTGTGACTCATAATGTGACATTAATACCACTTAATTAACACTGGTATTCAAGCTGTAATGTGTGGGGTTAACAGCTTAATTCATATCATGGGAAAAGATCAAACAGGAAGATTAATTTCCCTAGGAAGGATAGGAAGCAATAAGGGGATGACATGTGGCAACAATTAAAATAAAGAAAATGGGTATTTTAGTCAATCCAACCCTTTCTTCTTCATCTTCAAAACCCAGTAACTTCAAAACCCACCATTTTCAAAACCCACCATCTTCAACCATTTCTTCACTTTCTATCTCAATAATCACTACATTATAGTGCGATTTTCATCACCAATCAATGATTCAAACACCCGATCAACGTGTTCTTCAGCTTTTTTGAAGAAAACCCAGTCTAAATTCATACAAAATCTCGTTTTTTTCGGGTGATTTTGAAGATAATTACTCGATTCGTTCGATTCGAGAGCTGATAAGTGTTTCAATTATTCAAAATTCGTCAATTGTTGAAGAAATCACTTCGATCCAGGTAAAAATTCTTTAATTTCACTTTTACAAACTGGGTTTTTGATTTAGTCATTGCGTTTTACGATCTTGGCGGGGGTCGGGGGGCGGCAGCCCCCGGTAGCGGGGTCCCAGGGGCGGCAGCCCCCGGTAGCGGGGTCCCAGGGGCGGCAGCCCCTGGCGGGGTCCAAGGGGCAGAGCCCCTAGCTGGGGTTGAGCTGTACTAAAAACGCATCAGAAAAAATAATTTTCCAGAAATTGGCTCATTTCGAAGACAGTAATTCGTAGACAATTCAGACAGTTCACAGACAATTCACAGACAGTTCTCAGACAATTTTATGTGTCCATTGCGTTTTAGAAATAAGAGAGTTTTATGTGTTTTCTAGCTATTGCGTTTTTGAAAAAACACATTTTTAAGTGTTTTTAGTTATTGCGTTTTAGGTAAAACTCATTTTTGAAGTGTTTTTAGTCATTGCGTTTTAGGTAGAACATATTTTTAGGTGTTTTCAGTCCATTGCGTTTTAGAATGAGTAATTTTTAAGTGTTTTCTGGCCATTGCGTTTTACAAATAAGACATTTCTTTGTGTTTTTTGTGGATTGCGTTTTAGGTAAAACACATTTTTATGTGTTTTGGTGCATTGCGTTTTAGGTAAAACCCATTTTTATGGGTTTTTAGTCCATTGCGTTTTATAAAGTACATTTTCTTTTGAGTTTTTAGGCTATTGCGTTTTAGAAATAAAACATTTCTTTGTGTTTTCTGGCCATTGCGTTTTACAAATAAGTCATTTCTTTGTGTTTTGGGTGCATTGCGTTTTAGAAAAATGTCATTTTTTAGGTTTTTTTTTTTCATTGCGTTTTACAATACTGGGGGTTTTTCTATTGCGTTTTACGCAACTGGGTTTAAAATTTTTTTTTTCAAAATATAGCAATAGTATACTCGTTTTAAAGATAAAAGAACGCTCGTTTTTTTGGTGCAATTTTTATAAAAAAATAATGTCGTATGAAAGAGTTATTAACGTTTAAAAAATGGGGGGGGGGGGGGGAATTGGAGGAGAGATAAACTATTGGCTTACTTGACTAGAATGCCCCTGAAAAAAGTCACGCGCCTCTTTTCTTACTTTCAATCTCCCTGATTTAATCTTAGCCCTTGATTAACTTAATGGATGGTCAAGATCACTTCCTAGCCTTCCTAGCCAAATTAACTTCCTATTGTATCTCCACCCTTCATATCATAGTATTGAGGGTTAAACATGTGATCCCTTGTTTCTTTGCAGTCATCTTCGAGAAACAATTGCCAGAATTTTTTTTTTTGATTCACTAGGACCCGTAAAGCATACCTTTAATGGTGTCTTCTTCAACTTCATTCATTAAGGAGAGCTACCACTATGATGTATTTTTGAGTTTCAGTGGTGAAGACACGCGTAAGAACTTTGTTGATCACCTTTATGATGCTCTTCAGCAACAAGGTATTCACACTTTCAAGGATGACGAGAGACTTAGAAAAGGAAACAACATCAACGACCAGCTTATGAAATCTATTGAAGACTCGAAGTTCTTCATCGTAATTTTCTCAAAGAAATATGCATCTTCATCTTGGTGCTTAAATGAACTTGTAAAGATTATGGAGTGCCAAAAGTCGAACGGGCAGATTGCTTACCCTGTTTTTTACGATGTGGATCCTTCTGAAGTTCGCAAACAACGTGGACCAGTTGGAGAAGCCCTTGCCAAACATACCAATGTAGATATCGGGAAATGGAGAGAAGCTCTAACAGAAGCAGCCAATTTGTCTGGTTGGGATTTAAGGAACACTGCTGATGGGTATTTTATTTCATCATTTCTCTGGAAATATTCATTTTTATTTAGTTTTTTTCTTATTTTGAGGAAAGCTCGAGTATTGTTACTAGTAATATGTTATTATGTCTTACACTTTTTGTATATTGACCTGAAATATAACTTTTTGTGTGGGTTCTTGAGTTAGCTAACTGAATCTTCTATAATTCACAGGCATGAAACCAAAGTCATCAAGTTAATAATTGAGATGATCTCACTTGAGTTACGATCCATTAATGTGAACCTTGATGATAAACTGGTAGGCATGGAATCCCGACTACAAGACCTTGAGAAGTCTTTAGATATTGCGTCGAACGAGGTACGCATGATAGGGATCAAGGGGATGGGAGGTGCTGGTAAAACCACACTAGCCAGAGCTATGTTTGACATAATGTCAGTTCACTTTGAAGCTAAAAGCTTTGTTGAGAATGTCAGGGAAGTTTCAAACACGTTGTACGGTTTGTTATCATTGCAAAGAAAGATCCTTTCAGATTTGCTAAATGATCAAGGCAACAACGTAAGTAGTGTTCATGACGGGACAAACATGATGAGAACAAAGTTGCAAGGGAGAAAGGTTCTGGTGATTTTAGATGATGTGGATCATCAAGAGCAGCTTGAGGCATTAGCTGGTGATCTTAATTGGTTCAAGCCTGGAAGTAGAATTATCATTACAACAAGAAATGAGCAAGTGTTGATAGCACATAGAGTGAAATGGATTCATGGTGTCAATCTATTATCAGATAAGGAAGCAATTAGCCTCTTTAGTAGGCATGCCTTTGGGAAAGATCTTCCGATTCAAGAGTATGAAAAGCAATCGCTACAAGTTGTGCGTTATGCTGCTGGTCTTCCCTTAACAATCAAAGTTTTGGGTTCATTTATGTGTGGTAAAAACAAGGATGAATGGATAGATGCATTAGCAAGACTCAGAACAATACCATTGAAGGAAACTCTTGAAAAATTGGAATTAAGCTATGTAGGTCTGGATGATGACTATAAGGAAATATTCCTAGATGTTGCATGCTTACTCAAGGGGTGGGAGAAAAACGAAGCAATAAGCATGCTTGAAAGTTGTGGTTATCATGCAAGAATTGGTTTAAGAGTTCTTGAGCAGAGATCTCTAATAACTTTCTATGATAAGCGTGATTTACTTTACTTGAGCATGCATGACCATATTGAAGAAATGGGCAAGAATATCATACGTCGTTCGCACCCAGATGAGCCCAACAAACATAGCAGATTATGGATTCGGGAAGAAATTAAAGATGTATTGGATAATCACTTGGTAAGAATCAAGTTTACTTGTAACCTATGCAGTTAATATCGGTGATATATCGGTCCCTTAGTAAAATAACGGTTTTAAATATCGGTCAAATATCGGTACCGATATTATCGGCGATATTGACCGATATTTGACCGATATAACCGATATATCACCGATATTTGACCGATATAACCGATATTTGACCGATATATCACTGATATATCACTGGATTATTGGTGTTAAATTGCTATATATATAAGTTCTGCATTATATTAAAATTACCGATATCCCACCGATATCTCACCGAGATAACCTATATTTCAAATATCGGTCCTTGACCGATATCCGATATCCGATATTTTACCGCATTAACTGCATAGCTTGTAACATAGAGATTATCATAACATTTTCTTTACTTATGACATGAAATATTCTTGAAAACAGGGTTCTGAAGCGACAAAGTGTATACATCTAAAGCTAACCCCTGGTATTGTTTTGGAAGGTCTTGGAAACATGAAAAAACTTAGATGCCTTATTGTAGATCATAGAGATAAAGATAAAGATCGTGATAACCTTGTGAAGATTGATGAAGTTAGTCAATACTTTCCAAATGCATTACGATACTTGAGGTGGCACCATTACCCTCATTGGCGTTTACCGCAAACCTTTCAAGCAAATAATCTTGTTGAGCTTGACATGTCTTACAGCAGAATCGAACAACTTTGGTTTGGGGGAAAGGTAGGATGATTGATTAAATAATTTTGATTTATTTCTTGATCAGTTATTGATTATTACCTTCTTTTTGGTGTGACATCAGGTTCTTAAGAAACTCAAATCCATTATACTCCGCTCCTCCAAGTTGAGGACCCTTGATCTTGGGTCGACTCCAAATCTTGTGAGGTTAGATCTTCAATTTTGTTGTAAATTGGTAGAACTTCATGTGCCAGTTGGACGTTTAAAAAGGCTTACGTACCTAAACCTTTGTCGTTGTAAGAGGTTAAAATCTGTTTCGTTTATCAAGGATTTGGAATCACTTGAGATCCTTGATGTAAGTGCCTTACATCTAAAGAAGTTCCCGGATATAATCCCGAGCCACTCCAATAGTAATTTGCAACAGCTTGATTTTAATTTCAATGATATAGAAAACCTACCTTCGTCAATTGGAAATCTTCACAGGCTTGTTAATATATCATTAAATTGGTGCAGCAAACTCAAGAGTCTTCCGAGGAGCATTTGTAGTTTACAACATCTAAGAGTTCTTAACCTCGCACATTGTGGCATAGAGGAATTGCCTGAGGACATTGGCCAGTTGGAGTGTTTAGAATGGCTAAATTTATCAAATTCAAAAGTTAAACATCTCCCGGATAGCATTTGCAAGTTGAAACATCTTGAAACCCTCATTCTACAAGGTTGTGAAGTGTGTAAGTTACCCGAGGATTTTGGTCAAATAGATTCATTGGATAGTCTAGATCTAAAACTAAGCAAGATAAGAGATATTCCACCTAGCATTTGTAAGTTAAAACATCTCAAAGAGCTTAACCTGTCTCAATGCTATGAACTTGAGAAATTATCTAAGAACCTAGGAGATTTAGAAAGTTTGAATAGTCTACATCTAACAAGATTAAGAAAGATAAGGGATATTCCATCTAGCATTTGTAAGTTAAAACATATCAAGGAGCTTGACCTTTCTAAGTGTCTTGAGCTTGAGAGATTACCCGAGAACCTAGGAGATTTAGAAAGTTTGAATAAACTAAATCTCACATATACCAAGATTAGTGAGGTTCCATCCAGCATTTGTAAGCTAAAACATCTAAAAGAGCTTGACCTTTCTAATTGTTCTAGACTTGAGAAATTACCCGAGAACCTAGGAGATTTAGAATGTTTGAATAAACTAACTGTAACATTTACCAAGATAAGAGATGTTCCATCTAGCATTTGTAAGTTAAAACATCTCAAAGTGCTTCACCTTTCTGATTGTTCTGAACTTGAGAAATTACCTGAGAACCTAGGAGATTTAGAATGTTTGAATAGTCTACATCTAACAAGTTTAAGAAATATAAGAGATGTATCCAACATTTGTAAGTTAAAACATCTCCAAAGTCTTGACCTTTCTGATTGTTGTGGACTTGAGAAATTACCCGAGAACCTAGGAGATCTAGAATGCTTGAATAGTCTACATCTAACAAGATTAAGAAAGATTAGAGATGTTCCATCTAGCATTTGTAAGTTAAAACATCTCAGAATTCTTGACCTTTTTCAATGTTCTAACCTTGAGAAATTACCGGAGAACCTAGGAGATTTAGAATGTTTGAAATGGATAAATCTACTAGGTACATCAATAAATCATCTTCCCCATTGCATTTCTTTAATGAAAGGTCTTGATTTTATTGGGTACGAAAGAAGGATTGATCCAGATGTACTTCAATCTCAACAACAACAACATATTATGCGTGCTCCTAAAAGGAAAATCACCGAAGCAACATCAGATAACGCTGTTATGAGTGAGTCTCAACCATTGGATTTCAATGAAAGGATGGTGGACCAGGCTTCCATGACACATCATGCAGGAGTTAAAAGAAGTAATCGGTTAAGGAAAGTTCCACGGAAATGGAATGATTTCGTGTTAGGCTCCACGTCAGCACGCAAGTAATCAGTTGTTGGTAGGTTGATTGTACTCTCTTCTAATCATATTCTCTCTTTATTTCTCATCATCTTCTTCTAGCTGTCTATAAAGTATCAAATTCCAATTCTCTACTATTGTTTGCTATATATTTTCAGTTACCAGATAATCAAGAACATTTCAAACGCATATTTTTGTTGAAATACATAGTGTTTCAATCTTACTGAATAATATTTCTTCTAGGGAGACATGTGCTTGATATATATATTTATTGTTTTGTAGGTGACAAGGTTAAAGAATGAAGTTGGATAATCAGAAGTGATACTTTGTGAAGTTAATGAAACTAATCTTGAGTCTGTGATGACCCTGAATGTTGGTATAAGTTAATTTGTATACCAGTTGTTATGTTCCGTGTATCTTAATTCCACGTAGTGCGATCATTCATCAACAGCTAAGATCTTGTTACCAGACAAGTGTGTTGTTATGCCTTTGTATTATAGGCCTTTTGTGTAGTTAATCACAATTGGTTTTAAGGGTGTATTCGACATCTTTAACATCATAGATTAGGGGCAAAAGACGTACAATGATGGTGTTCTCCGGGCAATGCCTGGAAACTCTGTCCAAAAAAGTTCTGTAAATAATTTAGCAATAGATTTGAGACCGAAATTTTGTCGCAAATCCCGTCGCAAAGTTTCTGTCACCAAATCAGTTGCAAATGTTTTGTCGCAAACATGTTCTGTTGCAAAAATTGTCGCTCATAGCCTCATATACGACGGTCTTACCATGCAATATGCATGGCCTCATATACGATGCTCTTTCCATGGCAGATATTTTCATGTTGCAAAATGATTAGCGACATGCATAGCATACATGCATAAGACTGTGTGGTGTGGGGCTTGTCCCCAAGGCGGCGAGCTCCGACTAGGGCCAGCACAACCACCCCTTCGGCCCATCATCGTCGCCTCCGTCTTCACCTTGCTGCCTGTGACGAGGCTATCACACACATACATATACATATACATATACATATACATATACATAGTGGAGGGTTCAAATGAGAAGAATTTTTTTGTAAGAATAAAAAAGAACAAACTTCAACCAATAATAATGCTTCATTTTAGTTCATTTAATTTTTGTATTTAATATGGGTGTAAGGGTATATTGGTAAAATTAGATAGATCATTAATTCTTAGTCTTCCTTTTTAATAGCTCACTAAATTAAATTTGTAACTTATTTAAAAAAATATGTATATTTTCAAAGAAGAAAAAAATTAATTTAAAGTGTATGATAAATTATGAGGTGTGTAGGATGAATTACGAGTTGTGTAGGATAAATTTCAGTATGTGTAGGATAAATTTCAAAAACGTGTAGGATAAATTTTGATGTGTCTAGGCAAAAAATTTAGTGTGTAGGATGATACTCTTTATGACTAATTAATTAGTAAAAAATAATAATAAATGAGATGAGAGAAAAACTATTTAATGTTTTACAATTGTATCCTTTATTCTTTTTCTTCTCAATTTAATTTTCTTCTCAAATGAACCTCCCCCTATATACATATACATATATATGTGTCTATATATATATATATATCATACTCAGTAAATCCCACCAATAGCAAAGTTAACGTAAGGTCTGAGGAGGGTAAGATATAGGCAGTCTTAGCTCTACCCCGTAGGAATAGAGAGACTGCTTCCAATGAGACACCCGGCTCGATAGTGGTTTTGCATCAAGCCTTGGACATAAGGCACATAACACTTAGCAATTAAGACAAAGGCCTATTAGTGCATGTACTCTAATCTTTCGGCTATCAGTGCCACCACATGATTCATGATTAACCATGCCCCCTTTTTAACGTTATTTTCACGAAATTAGTAAAATAATGTTAAAATTAGTGCACTTTCACTTTTGTCTCACAAGCGCCCACACATATACACATTATATGCGCATACCGTAAGCGGGGCGTTATATATATATATATATATATATGTACATATATGTATGTACATATATGTATGTATATATATGTATGTACATATATGTATATGTATATGTGTGTGTGTGTGTGTGTGTGTGTGTAGGGAAGGGTTCAATTAAAAACCCCTAATTAAAGTGAAAACTTGAAAACTAACTAAAAATCCTAAAAAACATGCCAATTTTTTTAACAATTTTTTACACGTTTTCGCTGCTTTTTATATATAAAAAAACTTTTTTTCAAAAAAAAAAAAAAAACTTGTAATGCACATGTGCATTATATGCTTAAAGTTAGCTTTTTAGTTTATTTTAGCTTTTAGGGTTAGGTTTTTTTGGATGTTTAGGATTAGGATTAGGTTTTCGGGTGGGGGGGGGGGGGGGGTTAGGTTTTTGGAGGGGTGCGGGTGGGGGTTTAGGTTTTTTCGGGTTTATGTTTAGGGTTTAGTTTTAGGTTTTATTTTTTTTTTTTTTGGGGGGGGGGGGGGGTAGGCTTTTTGTTGGAGGGTGAATTTAGGTTTTTGGGGGGTGGGGGGTTTAGGTTTTTGGGGGCGTGTCGGTGGGGGTGGGTTTAGTGGTTTAGTCTTTTCCGTATTATTGCACATGTGTAGTACAAATTTTTTTTGAAATTTTATTATATATAAAAAGTAGCAAAAATTTATAAAAAAAAATTGTCAAAAAAATGGTATGTTTTTTTAGGCTTTTTTAGTTAGTTTTCAAGTTTTCACAATAAAAGTAGTTTTTCTTGAACCCTCCCCTATATATATATATATATGGTGGGAGTTGGCTACAAAGTCCATTTTTCCTACTAAGTGTAAAAAGCTATAAAACACCATAACATTAACCATAAAACACACTCAAAACCTACAAATAACAAAGTGAATATTATCAAAACGCCATATTTGAGACTGTAAAGGAGTTGGGAAAGTGAAAATAGGGTGATGGAGGCTTGGTTTAATAATGGGGAGGTAGGGTTTTGTGTTAAAGGATGTTTGAAGGTGACTGGGGAAGGAGAAAGGTGACCAATCTTGGAGCTGAAAACTACTCGCTACGGATTGTACCCCGTGGCGTCACGCGACGGCAAATGGGAAGTGGGGTTGCGTGACGCGGCGCCCTCTTTGGTCCATCAAGTTTGTTTTATTTACATTTTGGCCCCTGAACTTCCATTTGTTATCATTTTATGCTAGAACTTGGTATTTTTCGTGTTTTCAAACACGGAATGCGTATGTAACTATAATTCGTGTATCGTGATGTATGTATGAGTAATTGCACATATGATAAGTATCGGTTTGCAAGTAAACACATATTTAACGATTAATTTGTAAATATAACATGCATGTGTAAAGTATGAATTTCATTATGATCAAAGTCTCGGAATACAAGATTGAAAGCGAAATACGAATACAATATGATTACAAGTTTCCAAAAATAGAAATACGATTACACTTTCTAAATACGGAAAGTACAAAAATGCGGAGCGTTACATGTATTTTAAGCATAAATACAGTGTAAATGAATTAGAGTCGGGCTTTTGATGCTCATTTTATAAGGTACAAAGTTAAGGTTTCGTTTGGGTTGGTTTGTCATATGGGCACATCAAACTCTCTCTATCTGCCCTCAAACTCTCACTCCTTTAACGCTCGTTAAACCCAACCAAAAGCGCCTTGTTAACCCCCATGGATTGAGGTGGCACCTCCCTAACGCCCACTACATATAGTCAGACATGCATGTGTTTTGGAATCATCTATAGTATTGATATGAAGCTTTATGATGCAATTAATAATGATAACTGATCTCTACATATGGAATCTATAGAGCAGGGAAAAGCTATTGAGAGTAGGTTCAGGCGGTTTAAAGAGCAACAGGTAAGCCCGCTGAGGTACATATTTGGCAATATATAGGCGACCATTCTTAGTAAATGGTCAATTACAATGGATCAAACATGAAACTGTAGAGTAAATGAGTCAAATGCCAATAAATTATATGGCATGGTGTGGTGTGCTTATAAAAGATTGTACATATTTAGTCGTTTTAAGCACTAGTTTCAAGTTATATTTATTATTTATAAGACCATAATAAAATACTATCACACTACAGTTCACGTTGGGCAAGTGCACCCATCGTTGGCGTAATATAGTGATGGTAGATACCAAGGTCATCCAAGGATACAACAAGGTTTAGTACCGATTCTTCGTTAGCGTCTAGTTAAACCAAAAGTAAGAGGGTAGAAAAATGGCTCAAAATAAAATGAAGAGGAAAATAAAAGGTAGTAATCAATAATAAGAAAATGGGTGTTTAGAATCAACATACCTCTTGATCATTCGTTAACTACTTACCATAGGGTAACAAGGGGTCGAGTGTCAGATGATGAGTTGTGTGTCTTAATGCATAAGGTTGTGTAGTATCTAGGTCGGAATCCTACACACTCGAATCAGCAGGGAAATGCCACTCAAGTCTGGAATCTGACCATTATGGTAACACCCAATCAGCAAGGAAAATATATACCAATATAATTCAATATAAGTTAATTAGATAGTTTAAGGGGTTTAAACTACTTGTCCCTGTTAGTCCTTCGGTGAGTCGTCAATTCCCCAAAGGTAGTTACTTTTTTTATAAAAACAAAGTCCTTTACACTTTGTTACTAGCGTCGTGTAAAGGCAAGAGCCTACCCAACCTGAAGTCACTTCCAAAACCTTTAACCTTCGGTCAGAGCATCAGCATGTTTTGACTCTACATCTACGTAGAAAACACGAACGAACCAAGTCAATGGCTCCGCAAAATTATTGGTAGATTTTAAGGGTTAAGCCAAAATACTAATGACCCAAGTCAATGGCGACGTTAATATTTTACTCACTTTCGATAAACTATTAATTACCAAAGCCATTAACACACACACATACACCTTGTTCACCCATGATCTTCCTTAGTTAACTCCCCATCAAGGGGGTAAGTTTCCCCCAAACACCCTTAAGAAATCCAAGAATGGTCATGGAACTAGTTTTCACCAAACTTGAAAAAGATTATATTAATAACTAAAAGCTTGATTACACTAATGATTCTTGAGTTTTTCTTAATGATTACAATAATTAGAGATAGTGGGTTGAAGAGAAATGTGTTGTGACTGAAAGGTGCTAATCGTTATTTTATAGATGAGAATAGTAGAATTCTTGATGTGATGAAACCGATAGAGTTGGTGAAAGGATGCTCACGAGCGAGAAGTCGTCACATGGATGAATGAAATCAATCCAGATATGGTATGGACTCGTGAAGAAAGCAGGCCGATCCGGTTTGCGGTTCGTCGGATTGCGCCAAAATAGTAAGGTTAGTAAATTGTTTAACTTATGAATGTTAGATAGGAAGTTGTAGATATAATAGTACCTCCGTACGAACTAATGGTAGTACAAGTATGACATGGCACAGAATGTTTGACTTTGAAAGATCAACAAAAGAATGAATTTCAGCTCAGACTTAATGTTATTGAGCAATACGCACGTGTGTGTATTGTAAGTGGTGCATGAAATGACTCAGGAATTTACCTAAAGGGGTGTACAGCGTAGAGGTAGCAGTAATGACTATAGAATTATGTTTAACTCTCAAGTTGATTACGAGTTAGAGAGAATGAAATAATAGTTATAATATGGTAGTGATAACCCAGATCTAATGATTGTGGTACGCATATGATCATAGTCTAAATTTTCAGATGCTAATGAAATTATTTGGAAGGAATACTATTAGTGGAATACATTAGTAAGACCAGGATGAGTAACTATGTGACTAACATGAGAAGGGAATATCAATTATGATTGTCACTAAAGTGGAACTAATCGATTTATTACGATTAACGAATGCATGAATGCCTTTTTGCCTAATAGGAAGGTATTAAGTACCGTTGCATTTTAAACATAAAATATGTAATAGGTATTATTAGAAACTATATAAGGGTTATAACCTATCGTCTTATTGTTAGGCATCAAGTGGTGCACAAATGCGAAACAACACATACATGCACAATCGATTAAACACGCAGTAAAGAAAATATAAATGCGATCGATTCCAGTGAGAGTCCTACGTCTACCGGCTGCAACTAGGTTATTTAATCAAGCTCGAAACACCAAAGATTACAATACACACTGGCGGATCTTTTCATGGGGTCGTGGGGGGAGGCAGAAAATTTTTTCTATTTTTTTTTGTTAGTGTAAAATATTGAATTTGTGAGTCCTCTCTAATTTATCAAAAACCAATAACAATACAAGACTATATGCATATGCATATAAAGAACAAACCAGGTTAACACAACCTAGGGAACAAGAAAGCAAAATAGGCCTTCCACCCCAAATCAAAATAGACTAAAAGGCCTTCACACCCCAACACTTATTAAGTCTAACTACATAAAGAAATTCATATATATGTATTAATTCATAACATGCTAATGAACAGTGGTGAATAGTGTTTTGTCTTTTGTGGTTTATTTATTTATTTTTTTGCGGCTGCTACAGTAACTTTCTGTTTTTTTTTTCTAATGCTTATATTTTTGTTTGAGTTAAGTTCTTTTTGAGTCCCTGTGGTTTGTGTAGTTTAACTGTTTGAGTCCAAAAATCAAACTTGTCTTGATTTGAGTCCCTGTGGTTTTGTATTTTTAACCATTTGAATCCAAAATGCAAACCTCATCCAAAAACCATTTGGATTCAAATGGTTAAAAATACAAACCACAGGGACTCAAATCAAGAAAAGTTTTTGCATTTTGGATTCAAATGGTTAAAAATACAAACCACAGGGACTCAAATCAAGACAAGTTTGGTTTTTGGACTCAAACAGTTAAACTGCACAAACCACAGGGACTCAAAAAGAACTTAACTCTTTTTGTTTTCATTCTTTCCTTTTAACATAATGGTAATTATTTTGAGTAGATCTTTGCTTTTTTTATTTTATTTTTTATTTTATGTTTTTGTGTTTAACTTTCAAAAAAAAAAACTTTCAACATTAACACTTATCTAAAATTTTTGTAAAATATCATTTTTACTTCCTCGAGTTTTACGTGCTTATTTTTACGTTACATGAGTCACTAAGTGTACAAAGTTCGTTTTTTTGGTTTACGCTTTTTCCATGGTTTTGGTCATCATTCAGTTGCTACTTAGCACGGTTTACGCCCCCCTCCCCGCAACGCGGGGGGGCTCAACACTAGTTATATATTAATATATTATATATAATTACTAAAATAAAATATTACTTCCATCTTCCAGTCAAGTCAACTGAAAGCTAGTTCCCTTATATTATTTGGATGTGAAGTGGTGTGAAACCAAAATACTCAATAAGAGTTAGTTGTATCCGAACATGAGTTGCTCGAATCACACCATCTATTACGGCTACCTTGTTACAACTCCACGTACTATAGTCACTAGCGCTACTTCCCACACCCTCCTTGCAGTCAACGTAAATATTTTGGGCATAACCAACTCTTGTAGGGGTGACCAGCAGGTCTACATGTCCTAAGAATGACTAACATATCTATTATCAACTGACACTTACTGGCTATATATTATAGCCCCGTACGAGAGAATTACAACATTTGATTCGAACCGAGGATGAATATTGGAGTTAGCTCACCCTAACAAGATCAACAACTTATATGTTTTTTGTAGTTGGTAGCAAGTGTCCCCATAAATTGGAGTAGACTTATGTATATGTGATAGGGTGGAAAGGCACTACACACAAACCCTCTCTAACCAAAAAGTATTTTTTTAACAGTTCAATTTATAGCTCATTAGATATTTTAATAGGCCATGAATCTTAGAATTGAATTTCACACTTTTAGATCTTTTAGTTTGCCCTTAATCTTGAAAGTGAAGCCCGCTACCCATAGTTGAATCTTGAACTGAATTTTACAACCCTTTAACTTTCGAAAAACTTTGTTTACGCACGTATGGGTATAAATTCAAGATGATTTACATTTCGATGTAATTTTATTTTCCAGAAATGAGTCGGATCATATATAATACTTATTTTTATGTACGTTTTTGGTTTATCTACGTTTTGACGTAATTTTTTTACAGAATGTCACGACAACGCGCGGGGCAATTTACTAGTTTAACCAATATAGAAGAAACAATGTTGCATTCATTTGCGTAAATTAATTGACATATATAGTAAGCTTATATATGTTTTATTGCAAGGAAAAACATCTAATCAATATAGAAGGAACAATGTTGCATTCATCTAGTATACCTAAAAAACAATTCCACATTACCGATCATAACTTTTCAAACATTATAATCACAAAAGGCTTCATAGGTGACTCGGTTCTCCTTCAAAACGATGACCCTTTACAAGATCTTGAAGCGGAGGGCCAGGACATCCACGAGCACAAATTCCGCCTAAACAAGCACAAAACCCACAACCATTGCAAAGTGGTGCGCAATCAGATCTTGTCGTGCAGTACGGTAGACCACTAGGTCGAACTGCCATTGTTTCCCGCCACATCCCTTCACAAATAAACCAACTATTAGATGAAATACAAAAAAGACATAAAAACATAAAAACATATATAAAAAATAGAGTTAATTGCCCGGATGGTCCATGTGGTTTCATGTTTTTTCACGTTTAGTCCCCACCTTTTGAAAATAGCAGGTATGCTCCCTATGGTTTGTTATTTTGTTACTCGGATAGTCCCCTGAGTAGATGTCAATTAGTTTGGAAATATCAGGTATGCTCCCTATGGTTTGTCATTTTGTTACTCGGATAGTCCCCTGAGTAAATGTCAGGGGACTATCCGAGTAACAAAATGACAAACCACAGGGAGCATACCTGCTATTTCCGAAAGGTGAGGACTAAACGTGAAAAAACGTAAAACCACAGGGACCATCCGAGCAATTAACTCTAAAAAAATATATATATTTAACCAGATGAAATGAGAGCAATCAACAATAAGAACTATTATACAAAAAGACATAAAAACATAAATAAAGAATATATATTTAACCAGATGAAATGAGGATAATCAACATGAATAGAACCAAAGCTTGTTGTGTAATCCTCATCCTTCTATCTATATTTTCTGTCTTATACAATATACATACTACATAAAATGCACATATATATACACGCATTAGCATATGAAGAATACGTTACTTACTAAAAATAAATTTAATGAAAAAGTAATTATATAAGCAACTGTTACATATGTATATATGATAACATCCGATGTGTTTAATATTTAATTAATGGGCATTCATGTAACGCACCATAATTATGGGTTTTCATTTATTTTTTTATTTTAATTTAATTTATAGTGATATTTGTTTGATTCAAGACACTTCCTGTGTGTTTTCTTTCTTTCTTTTTTAACTAGAGGGATAAATACACTTGATATTTTTTTTCTCTATATTGGGTTTAAATCGATTATTATTCATATATTTTTTTGTTGGTTAGATAATTTTCATAATGTTTTAAGTTAATCTATTGTTTACTTATAAAAATTAATATGGTCTTATCACACGTTAATACACCATTACATGTTAATACACCGTTAAAAACATTTTAACCCCTAAACTTTGTTCATAATAAAATTTAAAACCATATTTTACATTAAAGTTTTTATACTTGCTTAAAATGAACGTGCTTGTGAAAAACAAAATATACATAAAATAATTCGTTTCCCTTTAAATTCGTCTAAATAAGATTGTATTTTTTTTGCTAAAAAGTTGAATGTCACTTCATGAGATTTTTTTTTTAATTTAAAAGGTAACGGGTCATTATTTTAGATATACTTTCGTAATTACATTTATTCTAGAAAAAAATGTAGATGCTTTAATATAAGAAAATTGAGTTGAGGATAAGAAATACAACGTTGAGCTAGGTTGATATGTAGATAGTGGCGGATTTAGAATTTTTTTCCATTGTGTTCACTTTTTTAAGTGCTCGAATTTCGGTTAACTTGACGTTAGAATTTTCGGTCGGGTCAGGTCGGTCGGGCTTCATAACCAGTGGCGGATGCAGTTTAACGTTTTTTTTATGTAGAGGTTAGTATATAATGCTAAGAAGGAATTTCTTGTTGATTGAAAGCTCCAGTTTGCCATTCAAAATAAACTAATAAAAAGTTGACGATTCCTATTCAATTCTCCAGCACTTTTTGAATATGATGCTATGAGTTGTTCTTTTATGAATTTTTAATTTCATAAGTTAAGAAGACATTTAATGGTTATTTTTTTACAATATAAAAATTCCATACTAAATCACACTTGCTGAAAACATCTAATAATTTCATTGTTCTAAAACATGGAGAGGGATAGGGAACCAATGAATACAAGCCCAAGAATAAATACAAAAACCCAATGAATAAAAAGCCCAAGAATGAATACAAAAACCCTAATTCATTAATTTTAGTTTTAAAAGAAATTGCAAGAAAAACGTTTGGTACTATGATAGAACTCACGCCACAGTGAAAGTAAAAGGGGCTCCTCACCATTGCATCAGTTTAGCTTTTTTGTTATGGGTTCGCTTTATAATTTATCTATGGGTTCACTTTATATTTTTATACACATTTTCTACTAATAATTCAAAACCGAAATCGGTTTCTGGGAACCCGAAACCTTTAATGTAGGTCTGCCAATGTAGAGGCTTTAATATAAGAAAATTGAGTTGAGGATAAGAAATACAACTTTGAGCTAGGTTGATATTTGTTCTTGTCCAGTTGTTTTTAAATATCATATACATTTGAATTCCAACTAGAATCATTGAATATACTCTGGTTATTAACACGCTTATGTTATTTTTATAGTTTTACCTGACTCATTTTAACTTGATTTGTTTCGGCTAGATCCGATTTAGCTTCACTCATAGAAATTTCTATTCACCAGGTGAAATTTCTATGAGTGAATTTCACCTTCCCTTAGGAGGGTTGTGTTATGACAATAAATGAATACTATGCGTCACTTGTGAAGGCATAAACAAATGCACCCTTTATTTAAGAGAATATTCACGACAAGTCTTGTATGATTCTTCACGTTGCATCAAGTTAGATAACATACAACTTGTATGGCTTGCACCAATACCTTCGAGTTCATTCTTCCGAATGTACTATGGACACATGATTTTAGCTACAACATGCATGTTGGTGCACCCAAATGCCTAATATCAATCCTTTACAAACAAGACTATGGGGAATATATAATCCCACTCATCCCTAGCTTTCATCTTAACTTGTTAGTGTCAGCTTAATAAAGTGCCTTGGCGTGTTATCAAATGTCTATGCATTTCATCATTCCACATGAAACTCCATACGACCCTATCGTTATCCTTCTTGATAGCTTCCAGGGCTTACTTAAAGTTGATTCGTGTGATTTGATGGGTAAGACTAGCATTCTCTACATTATTGTGGTTGTTAACACATGTAATCCAATTCCTAATTAGTTATTCCCCGTATGCCTATGTTCCTTCTTCTATTGGCGTGTGGTCACTATATCTTAACATGAAATTGTGATGTCAGGCTTTATTATTGATTTCCCTCCAAAGGTTACATTTGATAATATTTTATGTTACGAGCATATACGGGAGTAAGAATACGTCAAATTACCAATTTAACAATAAACGCACATACAATGAAAGCTCAGAATCCCTCATTATCTGAAGAACCTGATTTTATAAACTTGTTTGTAAAGAAAATACAGATTAAGTACCTACGATAAACTCATCAATGAACACATATAACTAGTTGATAATTTGAGCCTCACTCAATGTACAATCGGAAGTCATCTCACACATGTCACATATCTCGCATATATAAGACCCAACTTAAGACTTCACCTCTTTTCAGCAAGGAAATATACGAAGGAATCAAGGTTGAATAAGTAATCTTTATTGAAAAGACCCTAAAACCGGGTATAAGTCGTTTATTAGGTAAATGACGTGAGGTCGAAGTCTTAATCAAATTTAAACCAAATACAACTAATAGATAGCGGTAAGTGGGTATCGAATACAGGGAGTTTGTGGAATATGCGTTATCTAAATGGTTTATCTAAATGACTAAATTAAACTAATTGCAAAGAAAGTAAATTCTAAGAGTTGGATTGTTTGATTTTAAAACTAAGGTTACTAATTAAATTGCAAAATGAGAATTGGTTTTGTAAACAATTTAGAGACAAATGACCATCCTAGACTTCCGGTTTCAATTGACATTCATGTTTTAATCAAACTAGAAAGAACCACATAGACATAGTTCATGTATAGCTACTTGTTTGTGATAAAAGGGAACGAAGTACTCGGATTCCGAGAACGCGAGGTTGTTACCCGATGACCAATCAATCAATACCCAATCCTAATCCCTCCAATGATATCTCGATTGCCAACGGCACCAAGAACGTATGGTTTCAACTATGATCAAAGCATCAATTAACCACTTACAAACAAATATCAACACACCATAATAAACAAATCATAAAAGCAAGTCTATTATTCTAGAAATTAAGATCAAAACATGAAATGTCTCAAGCAAACCTTCAATTCAGGATGATCACAAAGAGTTTAGCCACTCATGACTTGAATCATCATCCTCACACAAGTTTCAATGTTCATAACAATTAAAAACATAAACTGAATGTTTGGAAATTGTCTTCAAGCACCAAGAACACCCAAAATCGTCTCTAGAACCGTTAGTAACTGAATAGCCATGATTGCACCCCAAAAGACACCTTCAAACCGTGATAATTGTGGCAGTTACAAAATTTATGTCAGACGGCGCCATAAGCTACGGTGCCAAATGGTCATGGGTAATCAGGTCAGGGCCGTAACCTACAGCCCCTGCCGTAGGCTATGACGGTCAACAATATCCTACGCCACCCCACAGCTGGATTACGGCGACCAGAAGTGAAAACCTAGGCACCGTAACCTACGGCGCTAGCCGTAGGCTATGGCGCTGTCTGAGCCTTTTTGCCTTGATTTCCTTTGTTTCGTCTTGACACCTCAACCTTGATTTCTCTAACTACGAGCTCTCATCCAAGCACCATAAATCCACTATTTTATGCCCTTTATCACCTGCAAAACCAATTAACTCGTAGTTACCAAGTTCCAATAAATAACCAACTTAAGCGTGATATGTGCATACAATTAAATCATTTAAGGGTTGTCCTACGGACCACCCGTCAGTAAACTAATACCAATAATGCTAAAACAAATTAAAACTACAAAGCATATAACTCTAAGGGGCTGTTTGGCAACTTCTGAATGAGTAAGTGCTGAACCAGTAAGAAGTCTGAACCATTAAGTGTTGAACTAGTAAGATGTCTGAACCCTTAAAAGCCAGTATAATGCTTAGCCGTTCAAAGACAAATGCCTAACCAATCTAGATAAGAGGTATTAACCATTCAGACCTCGTATAAATGCTTAGCTATTCAGAGGCTAATGTCTGAATCATTCAGACATCTGCTCGCGAAACAAACAGTCTGAACCATTAAGTGCTTAACCGGTAAGAGGTCTGTGTTGGATTAATCGGGTTTGTTTACGGGTCACGAGTCAGCACGTTATCGGGTCACAGTTCAAATGGTTATTCGTTTACGGGTCACACGGGTCGCCGGTCACGGGTAAAAAGATTGGAGCTGGATTCAGATCAGCTAGAACAATATTAATCACAAGGTAATTTTGGTTTGTGGACGATTTAGTCTTTGTTTGACCGAGCTTCAAGGAAGTGAATTATGGGAACGTGTTGACCGAATTATGTGAAGAATGACGTTGCGTCTTTTGATGTGTTTATTTATTATAAATAGGGATTTAGTAGTAGTTTATTAATAGTACCCCTTTTATTTGATTATCGAAATAACAGTTTGCAAATTCTCTGCACATTTTCTTCACAGTAATATTATATACATACGAGAGTGAGTTTGAGTGTGTATTTTTGTTGGGCCTGTAACCAACATTTGGTATTAGAGCCGAGTGCTCGTGAAGAAGACGGTTGTAAGGACCTGCATGAAATTGTCCTAAAACGCTCCGTAAGTAGAAAACCGGACCCCTAAAACCCTAAGCCTTATGAAAAATCAAGAAAATCTGAATTTAATGATCGGTCGCGGGCCGCGTAAGACTTAAGGAAAGCTTACACGGGGCACGACAGCTTGAAAATGCTCCGGATAAGCTTTAGGCCACATTTCAGACACGTGGCGAGCCTACATGGTGTCACAAATAGTGTTATGTTGTTTTGAGCAATATGTTTCGCTTAGTGCCACATCCCGATGATTCCGCCATCGGTTAGGGTGTGACAGATTGGTATCAGATCCATAACTATAGGGAATTAGGTAAATTGCTACACTTTTCCCTAGTCCATAGTAGGGAATTAGGAATGCATTGCTGTCACACCCCAACCGATGGCGGAAACATCGGGATGAGACGAAGTGTGTATAGATTGCTCGAGACTTCATAACACTATGTGACAATATTTAATTAAATTCAAATTTCATTGTAAGTGCTAAATTGTCATACAACATTTAAAATAGAAATAACAACATTGATCAAATTACAACATAACATCCAAAGATAAATAGATTAAAGGTGTGTATCTAGTCCATCCTAACTTGATTCCTTCATAATCTTGACTATCAACCTGCAACATGTATTAAAATAAAATCAACAAAAAGTTGGCGAGTATACAAGTTTGATTACATAGCATAATAGAATAAAAGTACTCATATTCAATATAAACATTATAAAATAGTTTCAGCCATGCTAGTTTACGCAGTCCAAGTGATAGCCCCCTGAATGCAATGCGTTACAGTACCTACCCCAAAGTTTCACGGGAGGTTAACGTTTAAAGTGCCTACCCCAAAGTTTCACGGGAGGTTAAAATGATACCTAACAATACCCCTCGAGTACAGATGGGGGTGGTGCATTACTCCTATAGCCTATGCATAGTACTACTAATTGTTAGGCGGAACTACACACAGGGATTAAACGTTCACATAGCACAATATAGTTCTCAAGTATCACAAGTTTCATGTTTCATGTTTAAATGGATAGAGTATGATTCAAATAAGTTTCAAGTGTCAAGTGTTCTTGATATAGAATACATGTTGCATCCCAAAAGTGTTTAAAACAAAAAGGGATCGAGTATACTCACAATATTGCATATACTTCCCGATTATCCAATTGTTGACGAGTGTAAGAGATTAGGATGATGGAACATCGAGATCACCCTATGTGGGTAAACGAAAGTGTATGAGTGATTGGAAAATCCAAGAGAACGAACCAAGCGATTATCCTAGATGTTAAAATGTCGCGTAACGATCTAGTTAAAAGTTGTGGATTAAATATAACTTCTAACATTTAGAAAAAAAATTACAATTTGTTTCATTAGATATTTTATTTATTTAATTATTTTCTTTTATCACATTATAATATAAACGATAGAAAGATAGCGGGTCAAATTTGGTTTAAGTAAAAAAAAGTTTTACATTCGTTAGTGCAAATTCCTTTGTCTTATTATTTTATTTTTTAATCATAAGTGTTATCTATTTTACATAATTTGCAAGTTAAAACAATAATGGAACTGAAATTAAATAAGTTATGATAATCTTTAATTTACATAAAGATATCTCTAACCTTGACTTTAAAATATCAAAGTCTTTAATATTGATCAAAATACATTATCTAGTAAATCAATAACAGTAAACGTAAGTTACCACTCAAAGTCTTTAATTTTGATCAAAATGCATGATTCACCAGTTAATCATTTACACTAGTTCTTAACTTCATTTTAAGATACAAAACCTACTGTTGTCAAACTTTATATTTCAAGTTTGGGTTTGGACGATTATTATGATATGTCATAATAATAGTAAACGTAAAAGACAAAAATATAAGAAGATAGATGTGGCCTACTGTTGACTAATAATAGTAAACCTACTGTTGACTAAATGATGTGGTCATCTTCTTCATTTTATTAACAAAACAACATACGAACTGTTATGTCATATTACAATGTTTGTATGATTATTATCGTCGAAAAGAAAGTTTAAGACTTCAACAGAGGATTTAAAAGAAGATAGAAAGGTAACAAGAAGTATACCGAAATCGTTAAAGAACCGGCGAGTGGTGGTTGTTTCCGTTCTTCGGCGACGCACTCGACTCTCCGGTGGGTTTCTCCGGTCTCCGGCCACGCCTTCGTGTCCCCGGTGACGTCCCCGCGAACTCCGACTTCCGACGTGCGCTTGAACTCCGTGAGTTGCGAACAGAAACAGTGTTGAACACTTCGAAGGCGACTCAAAGTTAAACGAGGTGTGATGAACGAGGTCGAACACAGATTTGCGAGTGAGTGAAAGGGTGTCGAAATGATGTGAGTTTGTGTTGAAATCAGATTTGTGGAGATATATATATAGATGGTTCGGTAACGTATGAAACCATGACTAAATTTTTGATTGGTTTTGTCAACAAAACGGAAATACGGAAAGGTAGCAATCACCGAAAATCAGTGAAAGTCAAAAAGAAAGGCAAGTTGTCGCTATACTGTTTTGTTTTGGCGGCAAAGGTGAAAGAAGGAGTTCAACGAAAACTGTGTATAAAACTCTAGTGTTAAAGGTTCTCATCAATATCAAAGATGGTGGCTGAGTGGTTGTTGTGTTGTTTATTATTCAACTTTTTGTTTCTTTATTTTCTTTTGATGTTTCAATACTTGCACAATAACCCCTTAAGTTAACTTGGTTATTAAAATAAACTAAAAACTCATTTCTAATAATTAATAAACTAACTTGGTTATTATATATAAATCTTTAAATTAGTTTAATTAATTAATTAATTAAAGAAATAAATAACTTTTTGACGGATGTTACAGTCTCCCCTACTTTAGGAAATTTCGTCCCGAAATTTATTCAAGAGGTATAATAGAACGAATGATGCTTAAAGAGTGTAAGTATAAGAATAGCATAAGTATTGGATAGATAAACGTAGTGTGTTTAGAATGAAATCTCGTCGTGGATAATCGGATATAATGCATTGTGAGTTGTCTAAAGTTGTATTAGGTCTAAATAGGTCTGTACAACACTAAATTTCTCATGGCACATTTTACGAAAGTTGGATAACATGGTGAAAATACTTATATACAGACGTATCAGCGGCGTATCCGCCATGTTTTGACCATGTTATGTCCGTTTCATATTCGGTCTCATGTTACGTTTTGTGTCTTACCATACACAGTAGTACACTCTATGGTTCTCATACGCCTATCAATATAATCCCGTATGCATCCGCGATTATTTTGATCGTCGCATGATCCGCATAGCTTGTACTAGTTGAGTACGAATCAGGGTATACATAATTTAAGAATAGGAATGTGTACGTATAAGTATGTAGTATATAAGCAAGTCCATGCTTAAGTATGCATAGGAACCACGTAAGCGAATCACTCGGATTACGCTCGCGTATGGTTACAAATGTATGAATCACGAGTATGAATGAAAGTATAAGCATAAATATGATTATTCACGTAAGTATGAGCATAGACATCAAACGTATGAGTAGTATGAGTATACGTATACGTATGTATTTTGAATAGTGACAAATAAGTTAGGTATAAAACATGTTCGAGTTTGCATAATAAGATATTGGGAAGAGGCGTTTTGGTAACGATCACCTAGGTAAGGGAATCACCCCTAACTCGTTGGTGGGGTCTTTTTAAGGAAAGAAGGAGTGGAGTTAATCGTCAAGGTAAGGAAATCACTCCTATCTCGATGAAAGGTCCTCACTCGTCGTTACAAGGAATACGAATTTAAACTACATGAAATCATGTATATGTATAAATTTATGGAAAGGTTTAATATGATGTGTGTGTGAGAAGGAAAAAAAAATATATCGAAAGTAGATTCGAATTTGAAAGATTGCGTCGTATAAAATAAGTAGTAGAGCACATGCTTGATTAAAATTTAGGATGGTTCCAACACGGAACTTTGACTAACCAAAGTGGTCGAAAAGTCTTTCGAATTTGAGGAGCATGCTTTGGCCTAATAGGTGAAATACTCTTGCCGACAAGTCGGTTAACGGTATTTACCCTTCCAGTTACTACATGTCCCCAAAACAATTGAAATTTCGAGACTTGGCGGGATTAATGAAAATCAAGGAGTGGAACTAGTCGACAAGATGCGGGTTTCACCCCTAACTTAGCGATTTAGTATCCTAAGTGTGGTTGGTACTCGTCGGGTCAAAATTTAATTTCAACACTTTGACGAGGGTCCACTAGAATTTGAAATGAAAATTATCATTAAGATATGGATTTCACTCCTAACTTAATGGTGTAATTTCATGTAAAAAGAATAGGTAGATTGAGAGTCGTTCACCAAATTGTGGGTTTCACGCCTATTTTGGTAAACTCGTCTCGTTTGTACAATATGAGTGTTGTCGAATTTAGAAGAATCGAGTAAGGTGTATGAAGAAAATGTATGTTGAATATTAATAAACAAGTATAAACATGTCAAGAATAGCACATACTTAATGGGATAATGAAACAATTATTAACAACATAAAGAGTATAAGTAAATGACTTATAGTAATAAGTATGGAAGTTATTGTACATGTGCTTATATTTAACCAAAACGGAAGTTTTCACAAACCAGGCACCTAGCTCAATTGGTTGGCTAGGCGCGCGAAAGGGTGCGGCCCAGACCCGGGTTCGATTCCGGGGGCGGCCGATTTCACCATTTTTTTTTTTTTTACTTAAGGTATGTAAGGTATGATTTATCTATTGTTTAATATTAATTAATCATACGGATAATGAGTAAATGACATACGTTCAAAATAATAATAACAAGTATAAGAACATAAAGCATCTCAAGAAAATAACATGTAAGACATTTCATGAATAGCATATAAGGTATATAACACTAAAACGAGTATTTAACACATGATAAAACAAGTATTGATACATAATAATAGCATGTCACGTATTAACAAATAAGAGGCGTTTCAAAATTATCACATAAGGATGTTCCATAAGTATAGCATGTTATGTATTGACACATAAGTGATGTATATGTCTCAAAGATCAAAAGCGGATGAATAAGAAGCAATTAAACTAACACACAAGTAGTTTTAAGTAATATATAAGAATAAAGCTCTAAAACTATAGACTAGGTTAAAGCATTCCTACTTTTCCTAATTCCCTATAGTTATGGCTCTGATACCAATCTGTCACACCCCAACCGATGGCGGAAACATCGGGATGAGACGAAGTGTGTATAGATTGCTCGAGACTTCATAACACTATGTGACAATATTTAATTAAATTCAAATTTCATTGTAAGTGCTAAATTGTCATACAACATTTAAAATAGAAATAACAACATTGATCAAATTACAACATAACATCCAAAGATAAATAGATTAAAGGTGTGTATCTAGTCCATCCTAACTTGATTCCTTCATAATCTTGACTATCAACCTGCAACATGTATTAAAATAAAATCAACAAAAAGTTGGCGAGTATACAAGTTTGATTACATAGCATAATAGAATAAAAGTACTCATATTCAATATAAACATTATAAAATAGTTTCAGCCATGCTAGTTTACGCAGTCCAAGTGATAGCCCCCTGAATGCAATGCGTTACAGTACCTACCCCAAAGTTTCACGGGAGGTTAACGTTTAAAGTGCCTACCCCAAAGTTTCACGGGAGGTTAAAATGATACCTAACAATACCCCTCGAGTACAGATGGGGGTGGTGCATTACTCCTATAGCCTATGCATAGTACTACTAATTGTTAGGCGGAACTACACACAGGGATTAAACGTTCACATAGCACAATATAGTTCTCAAGTATCACAAGTTTCATGTTTCATGTTTAAATGGATAGAGTATGATTCAAATAAGTTTCAAGTGTCAAGTGTTCTTGATATAGAATACATGTTGCATCCCAAAAGTGTTTAAAACAAAAAGGGATCGAGTATACTCACAATATTGCATATACTTCCCGATTATCCAATTGTTGACGAGTGTAAGAGATTAGGATGATGGAACATCGAGATCACCCTATGTGGGTAAACGAAAGTGTATGAGTGATTGGAAAATCCAAGAGAACGAACCAAGCGATTATCCTAGATGTTAAAATGTCGCGTAACGATCTAGTTAAAAGTTGTGGATTAAATATAACTTCTAACATTTAGAAAAAAAATTACAATTTGTTTCATTAGATATTTTATTTATTTAATTATTTTCTTTTATCACATTATAATATAAACGATAGAAAGATAGCGGGTCAAATTTGGTTTAAGTAAAAAAAAGTTTTACATTCGTTAGTGCAAATTCCTTTGTCTTATTATTTTATTTTTTAATCATAAGTGTTATCTATTTTACATAATTTGCAAGTTAAAACAATAATGGAACTGAAATTAAATAAGTTATGATAATCTTTAATTTACATAAAGATATCTCTAACCTTGACTTTAAAATATCAAAGTCTTTAATATTGATCAAAATACATTATCTAGTAAATCAATAACAGTAAACGTAAGTTACCACTCAAAGTCTTTAATTTTGATCAAAATGCATGATTCACCAGTTAATCATTTACACTAGTTCTTAACTTCATTTTAAGATACAAAACCTACTGTTGTCAAACTTTATATTTCAAGTTTGGGTTTGGACGATTATTATGATATGTCATAATAATAGTAAACGTAAAAGACAAAAATATAAGAAGATAGATGTGGCCTACTGTTGACTAATAATAGTAAACCTACTGTTGACTAAATGATGTGGTCATCTTCTTCATTTTATTAACAAAACAACATACGAACTGTTATGTCATATTACAATGTTTGTATGATTATTATCGTCGAAAAGAAAGTTTAAGACTTCAACAGAGGATTTAAAAGAAGATAGAAAGGTAACAAGAAGTATACCGAAATCGTTAAAGAACCGGCGAGTGGTGGTTGTTTCCGTTCTTCGGCGACGCACTCGACTCTCCGGTGGGTTTCTCCGGTCTCCGGCCACGCCTTCGTGTCCCCGGTGACGTCCCCGCGAACTCCGACTTCCGACGTGCGCTTGAACTCCGTGAGTTGCGAACAGAAACAGTGTTGAACACTTCGAAGGCGACTCAAAGTTAAACGAGGTGTGATGAACGAGGTCGAACACAGATTTGCGAGTGAGTGAAAGGGTGTCGAAATGATGTGAGTTTGTGTTGAAATCAGATTTGTGGAGATATATATATAGATGGTTCGGTAACGTATGAAACCATGACTAAATTTTTGATTGGTTTTGTCAACAAAACGGAAATACGGAAAGGTAGCAATCACCGAAAATCAGTGAAAGTCAAAAAGAAAGGCAAGTTGTCGCTATACTGTTTTGTTTTGGCGGCAAAGGTGAAAGAAGGAGTTCAACGAAAACTGTGTATAAAACTCTAGTGTTAAAGGTTCTCATCAATATCAAAGATGGTGGCTGAGTGGTTGTTGTTAGGGCCGTTCAAACCGCTCGGCGCTCATCGCTCGCTCGACGCTCGTTCGGAAATTGCTCGAAAAATGCTCGTTCGATTTGACGCTCGATTGTAAACGAGCCGCTCTGCTCGGTTCGGTTTGTAAACGAGCCAAGCATGAGCACAGGTCCGCTCGGATCGGTCCGGCTCGAATTATTATTTTTAGTTAGTATATATATACATATACACATACATATATAAACATGTATATACACAGATATAAATTATACATATATACTTATATATAAATTAAATTTATAGTTTTATATATACTGCTCTATTAGATTTTGGTCAACTATATACAAATTTAGAACTATATCTATACGTACTAACCCGATCACGCCAATAAAAAAATAATATCAAATCTAAAAGTTAAACCCTAAACAGATAAATGACAGTCTGCTCATCGCCTCAATGTTTCATGTCGTTACCCTAAGTCAATCATCTCTTGCTCTCAACGTCATTGTTCGTGCAATATGATCATCGTCTCGTCGGCCACAACATTGTTATTCATAAGAAAAATATTATGCCATGAAATGTGCTTGTTTATTCAAACATAAAACTTGAGATCCTACATTATCACTATCTCTCTCAGCAAATTTAAATCGGGCGACACGGTTGTCCAAATCGCTCGAACTTCGCTCGCCACTCGCTCGAAATATTTACTGCTCGGAAAATGCTCGCTTGATTTGTGGCTCGGTTTTAAATGAGCCGCTCCGCTCGGTTCGGTTTGTAAACGAGCCAAGCACGAGCAAAGGTCCGCTCGGTTCGGCTCGGCTCGTGAACAGCCCTAGTTGTTGTGTTGTTTATTATTCAACTTTTTGTTTCTTTATTTTCTTTTGATGTTTCAATACTTGCACAATAACCCCTTAAGTTAACTTGGTTATTAAAATAAACTAAAAACTCATTTCTAATAATTAATAAACTAACTTGGTTATTATATATAAATCTTTAAATTAGTTTAATTAATTAATTAATTAAAGAAATAAATAACTTTTTGACGGATGTTACAATTGCCTAGTCTATAGTTTAAGAGCTTATTCACTATGTGTTGCTTAAAACAACTTCCTTTCTATCTTCTTTGCTTCCCTCTATTTTCTTGGACTCTTAATATACATGCCTTCCCTAAGGCATAACACAATACACACTTGGAAGTTTTGAAGACACTCTTATAACACAATCGAAACGACTCATCAAAATAAGGGTGATTCCTACATTTGATGAAGACTTTCACTCAGCTATACTTTGAGTTTTGCACGAAATCTACCCTCAAGTTAGGAGTGATATCCAAACCTTGAAGGAAATTTCCATTTCATATTCTGGTGGACCCTTATCTTTTGATAAGTACTAACCACGTTAGGGTACGATGTTATCAAGTTAGAGGTGAAACTCGCATCTTGTTAACTAGTCCCATTCCTTGATTTTTGATCTCGCCAAAGTTTCGATTTTCCCAATCGATTAAGGACGTGTAGTAACTGGAAGGACAAATATCGTTAATCGCTTCTCGATGAGAGTATTTGTCTATTAGGCCAAAGCACGTTTCCTTAATTCAAAAAGGACTTCGATTTACTTTGGAATAGTCACATGTTACGTTCCGTGACAATCCATGTTTTATGTTAAATCTATTTTATGCTATCTCAATTTTCATGTGTTTTACATTTGTACGTTATATCATTTCAATTTAATACATGCATGCTAGTATGTTATACTGGATTCGTGATTATTGGGTTATTCTTATGTGATGAACTTGTCCTTGAACCCACACCTTAACATGTATAGCACTATGCGTAGTGCTATAGGAGTAGCGCACCACCCGTGAACGTGAGGTCATGTTAAGTCTTTTAATTGCGGTACACGATGGGTTGACCTGTTTGTTCACATGCCAGTGATACGTTAATCTTGTTAACTAAGTATGTCATGTGGATTGATCTAAAATTTTATGCTAATACTCATATTTCCCAAAAATGGAAGCTTATCATCAAGATAGGAGTGATTTCCTTACCTTGACGATTAGCTTCGCTCAATTTTCAACTTCACCAATGAGCTAGGGGTGATTTCCTTACCTCAGAGGTAGTTGCCAACTCTTTTTCGTTCTCAATGAAACTTTATATTTGAGTGTTTCTTCCATTTCAAACTTGGAGACACGAATCACCCTATCTTCGCAATAAAAAATAAAAATAAATAATATCCTCTCGTGAACAAACTAAATTTACGATGCTTTCATTATCTATGTTACACTGCGTGAAATTCATGATTATGCTATGTGGAACTAGTTCAACCTCTTATATGCTATGTGAAACTAATTGACCCTTTTGTA
This sequence comes from Helianthus tuberosus, assembly GCA_030545235.1. NCBI lineage: Eukaryota > Viridiplantae > Streptophyta > Magnoliopsida > Asterales > Asteraceae > Helianthus > Helianthus tuberosus. The sequence continues at coordinate 173,339,874 of CM060373.1, read as the reverse complement.
TGCTATGTGAAACTATATGCTATGTGACACATTCATGAAAACAATTTCCTTAAACAAAACATTATGATCAAGTCTCATCTATTCTTCGTTTTGAATCTTTAGATCTCATCTTTTTAAAAGTCTTCTTCTTAGATTTCGAGGACGAAATATCCTAAAGTAGGGGAGACTGTAACATTCGTAAAAAAACGGTTTTCCAAAATCCGACCCACTTTGAATTTTGGATCCTAATTCTTGAAACTCGGAAACTTTTTCGTGAAATAATTAATCGTTTAATTCGTTATAATATGGTCATTTAATTATTCATTAGTTCAATTAATTAAATTAATTAAATTTACAAATAAAAGTTTTATTCTTTTATTTTTATAACAATAATCTAGTTAGACTCGTTAAGTTTTAAAGTTAGTTAAGGTAATACAAGCTAACCTAGTTAGTTGAGTTGTAAAGTTAGTTCTTTTTAAAGTAACATAACTGAACTTGAAAACAAGGGACTGTTGGAGTAATTAAGAGAATTATTACAGGGACTGGTTATGTAATATTTCAAACGTTTATTTCAAAAAATAAATGGTAGAGACGGGACTCGAACCCGGATCTAACAACGCACCAATCAACAATCATGCCACTCCACGACTAACCAACTTTGTAAGAAAACTCATTCCTTCGATAGTTATATCCTAGTTTCCCGCTACATTCCTTTTAAACAAAGTTGCCGCCAACTGTTGACAGCAACAATCATGCTATCCTTCCTTTTTTGGCCGATCTTGCTTGATTGATCGGGATTACGAGATGATTTCCTTGTTTTTATTTTGTTATTGAAGACTCAAGAACCAGTTGGTACGACCTGGTCAGAGTAGAGCTTCAGATGACCTAGCAAGGAACCTGCAAGATCACTAGGGAACAAGCACACCGTTAGCCTCGTCACAGGGAGGGGGGCCTCTTTGTGACCAAGCTCGGGCGTGAGAATAAGTATTTGTGAGGAGGAAATAAGTCAGGGAGAGAGAGAGTAGCGATTACCCCTTGCTGGAAATCTTGGCGGGGTATTTATAGCTTTTGGGTGTGCTGACGTGGCAAGTTAGTTAGGGTCGGACCAGTCGCTGTCATGGCAGTTATGGAGGTGGGACCCAGTTAGTTATGCCGCACCAGCGTGTCTGTCCGACTCGTCTTATGGTGCAAGGTTCGGTCCGACCTTAGTGTGCCATGATTCGGTCCGGTAGGGACGTATCCTCATCAAGTTCCCCTAGTTCGTTGCGTTTCTTAGATAACTGCTTCGAACTATGACGGCGCAATTTTGGCGGTCTAAATCTCTTATTTGTCGCTTTGTGGAGTTTTTTGAATTTTAAATTTCTAGGCGGTGACCTTAGTTGGGTAACCGACAGTCACTTTACGTTTCCCGCCTGATGTGACGGTTGGTGTGCGTCAGCTGTCATGACGTGTCACCATCTGATTGGTGGTTTAAGTCGGTTTCCATATCCCTATAAAAAAGGGAAAAAACAAAACTTCCGATTTCACTTTCCACTTTTCATCTTCTTCATCTTCTTCACCTTTTTTACCTTCTTTTCTGAAAATAGGCGATCTGCGAGACAGGTTAGTTTTTTCTTTATACAATGGCAAAAAATAATTTGTCCGGTTGCTTTAACGTTTTGAATAAAAACGGTTTAGCTTGGTACGTTGAGAGATATGCGATCCCTGCATCTCTGCACCCCGTTCTCCCCAAAAAGGACACGCCTATTTACCCGTTTCCTCCGGGGAAGATAGGGGTTTACACTCGTCTGTTCGATTATTGTAATTACCGTCTTTCTCTGACGAAATTCTTGATCGGAGTTCTTACGTTTCACGAGGTTCATATTTCTCAAATGAACCCCTTCGGCTTTGCCAAGGTGTGTTATTTTGAGTTGGCCTGTCGTAGTTTAGGATCCGACCCGGACTTGGATGTGTTCCGGGCTTTTTACAAATTGAACCGGTCCGGTAACTGGTATACCTTCGAGGTTAGAGACAAAAACTCTTGCTGTTACACATGGATTACCACTAGCATAAAGGATTGGAAAGAGCGCTTTTTCTATGTTGACGATCGGTGCGTTCCGGAGTTTATGGTATGGAGGACAAAGAAGTCGAAACTCCCACCTCCTCTTCCTGAAGACTTCGAATTTGATAGGGAGTTATATGCAAACTTGATTAAAGAAGCAGGTCGCATACAGAGTTATCCGGAACACATTCTTGTCATGGGACGGATCAGCACGATTTGGTCCGAACCGGAGTGGTATCCTACCCTTAAGTGGAACGGACAGGGTTAGTCATGCCTTTACTTTTGATACGGTGCTCATCGTGTCGCGTGTGTAACCATATTATTTTCATCATCATTTCATTCATTTTTTTTATGCATTGGACTTCGGATGTTACTTGTTTGCCCTCTTTTCTTTTGTAGCTATGGGTTTGAGAGAAGCATTGAGGCTAAAGTCCTTTGATTCTAAGGAGCTGGAGATCCGGGCCACTAGGACGCCGAAAAGTGATCCTCCGTACCTCACAGTCGTGCAGGAGAATCTTTATCAATTTCGGGAATCCGAGGTTCCGGAAGTTCATGGTGGTTCAGCTGGGCAAGGAGGTTCGGGCTCGGCTCCTGTGGCGCAGATAGCGGATGTTGCACCGGCTCAGACTGTGATGGTGACCGGCAGCGGTAAGGTTAAGGGTAAGGAAACTGGTTCGATCGGGTCCAAAGGGTCCGGTTCCAAGTTTGTGATCGATGATGAAGGTGTCCATCTATCTGTGGGGGATGAAGAAGAACGTGCTGAAAATTTAAAGGAGGGTGGTGATGATGATGAGGAAGATGAGGACGAAGAGGAGCAGCCTCAGATTAACTTGAAGAGGAAGAGGGCTCCGTCTAAGTCTGGTCCGAAACCTAGGCAAAAGATGTAACGCCCGGCTAATTTGAACTTTCCAATTATAACAAGCCTTCTTCGTATTTCTAATTTTGGAAACCCTGTGTTCTCGTAATCGCTCTTTCTTCGTAACCATAATAAAATCTGTGACTTGGATCATAAATAAAAGTCGTATTTTGTTAATTACATGATATACATACTTTATATATGCTCATATACTCAATTTCGTGGAACAATTGACGCTTATTCGAATTTCTTGGAAACTATGTGCTAAACTTGTAAATAAGTGAAACTTAGGCATAAAACGTGTTTTGAACGTAAACGATACTTGTATACGACCTTAATACGCTAAATTATACTTTAATTATGTCCCTCATACATTATTTGGCCTTAAACTATGCTTAAATGGCGAAACTAGTCCTTAAAACACCCTAAAAAGCCCTAATTTCAAACTTCAGGGACTAAATTGTAATTTTCTGAAAGTGGTAGCCTAGCGCACCGCTACACTATCCTTGTAGAGGTGCGCTAGCATGTCTGCAGCAACTAGAACTTTTGCAGTTTCGCGAAATTGCACGTAATTCACTCGTTTTCGGCTCCTAAGACGAAATATGAGCAGTATGTCAACCCTTCACCAACCCCAAACCTTTCCCCTATATATATACAACATCTATAAGCCATTTAACCCTTGCACAACTCCTAAACATCACCAAAATCATTCTCAAACCTCTCACAATTCAGAAATTCGGACAGATTCATCTATGTTTACAAAAATGAGCATAACTTACTCAAAACTCAACCAAATCACTTGATTCTTCTTCCTACTTGCTTGTATAATCATGGGGTTTGATTCCTTGACTTCTCTTGGGAGAAATCAGACCTGGAATTGCCCCGAAAATGTCCATAAACTTTCTGTTTTAATTGAGTTATTAACTTACAAGTGATGCCAAGTCTTGAACTTGAAGATGGTGTGACTACTTAGTTAGCATAGGCTAACTTACATACAAGTCCACACATCACTTGATGTTTTGTTTAGTATAAATGTACCTTTATTTCTTGAACATGCTTATGAGGTTTCTAAGTGGAAGGTTCACCTCCCGCCTCTTACATAACTTATATATTAACATAACAATCGAGGTAACCAAGTGGAAGGTTTAACCTCCCGCCTCCTACATAACTCATAAGATACAAAGAGGTAACCAAGTGGAAGGTTTAACCTCCCGCCTCCTACGTAACTAACTATATTATTATTATGTATGTATTATAATTATGTATGTATTATTATTATGTAGATATTATAAACCGAAACCTTGTTAGTGATTATATAAATCTACTACCAAGTTAATAAGTTTCTCACTATGTGTGTAGTTCCTTGTCACGATTCTAATAGGTCTTGAATCTATGAAATCATTTATAATCCTTAGGGATTACCATAGTGTCGAGACAAGTGCTAATACCATAATGAATATTTTCATAATATTTACTTTATTATTCTTTGAATCTAAGTCCGAATCTCGACTCTAAACATACTCAAACTTTAGCCCTTACACATTCAATCTTATAACCTCATCAACTTCGTCACATTGGATAATCGGAAAGTATATGCAATACTGTGAGTACACTCGACCCATTTATGTTTTTAAACCACTTTTGGGTTGTAACATGTTACCATACAAAACATACACCTATCACACACTTATACATACTTACAAACTCAATCCAACATACATGCTACTTGTTATACTTGATGATACATGCTATATGCCATTACAATGTTTACCCGCTCTTAACAAATATAACGTTATAGGAGTAGCGCACCACCCGTCGGGGGTTTGTTAAGGGTTATACTATACAGTCTTCTCACCTTTGTGGTGAGGGTTGCCATATACTATACTATCTATTATACATAACAGTCTTCTCACCTTTGTGGTGAGGGTTGCCATATACTATACTATCTATTATACATAACAGTCTTCTCACCTTTGTGGTGAGGGTTGCCATATACTATACTATCTATTATACATAACAGTCTCCTCACCTTTGTGGTGAGGGTTGCCACATACTAAATACTAGCGGACACTTTGGGTTTAAACGTGATGTTATGTATGCTAATTAACTCGTATACAAATTGCCATGTGGAATTGAGTAAAATGCTTTATACTATGCTATACTATTCAAACTTGTGTACTCGCCTTTGCTTTTGCATTGAATTGTATTTTAAACATGTTACAGGTTTAGCGATGATGCATGGAATCTAGTAGGATGCCTAGATACGCACATTAAATGTTGTATTCTTATTGAATTGTATTTCATTATTCATGTTGTATTTGTTCAAATCTATGTAATTAATTCTTTAGAAATGAAATGAAATTTTATTAATTTAATATTGTCACATAGTGTTATGAAGTCTCTTACAATCTATACACACTTCGTCTCATCCCGATGTTTCCGCCATCGGTTGGGGTGTGACAAAAGAAGACGAAGACGGATCTTAAAAATATCACTCTAGATGACGATGATGACCAAGTTACTGAGTTTTCTGCTGCTGGAGGCGTGTTAGCGAATTTAGACGCTCATCTTCATGGGGGTCGTACCCCAAGGGACCATCCGTTAAACATTCCGTCGAGCCCATTGTCCTTCGGGGGAGGTGCCACCAAGGTTGTCACTGATGTTCTTATGTCCGATCCCAAGAAGATCGAACCTTCTCCTTCGGGTAAGTTCACCACGGGGGTTGCTTCTAACGTGTCGAGGCCGAGCCCCAAGCCCGTTGATGGTGGGGACAGTGCCTCTTCGTCCCCTTTGTGGTTTAATACTGAAGCTGTTTTCTTATCACGGGAGTTAGGTTCGGGCGGCATTGAGGATATGGACTCAACTCGAGCATTGGAGAAGTACGTTCCGGAGTGGTCACTGACGAACAAGGATCGGATAGTGGATGCTCTGTCGGCGAAAATGGCATTATTTCATTTGGGGACTCCCGCTGAGCATTCTCATTATCGGAAGATGAGCGGCCCGGAGCTTGGGAATGCCCTTATGATAAATCAAGCTCAATCTAATTCATTGGTGGTGGAGTCGTACAAACGTTGGATCGAGTCGGAGTCAACTTGTAACAAGCTCCGACACGAAATTGCTAATTTGGAAAACGAAGATAATGTCCGATCGAAGACAAAACAAGAGCTATCTTCTCTCCGGTCTCAAGTTGAACGCTTAAGGGAGCAAAACTTGGAAGCAAAGGAAGTTAACAAATCTGCCCAAGCTTCAGCTGTGGCTGCTTATGAAGCGCGAGACAAGGCCCTTCAAGACTTAGAAGCTTCCAAGTTGCGATTCGCAGATTCGGAGAAGAGATTATCTGATGCGGAAAAGAAACATGCGGCTGAACTAAAGGAAATACAAACATCTTATGATCAGCTTCTAGCCGACTATCATCGCTTGGTTGATGGTACGTTCACGATTTGCTTTTTATTGCTTTTCTTTTCTACCTACTGAATCATGTTTCTTTCCAGCTAAAGAGGAGTTGGAGAGGTCTCGTGACAAAGAAGTTGAATCACATAAAACAACGATTGATGAAGCGAAGGGGATGTTGATCCGTTGCGAACGTGATATGGTTGAAGCATACGCCCAATTGTCAGAGCTCATGCTTACCAAACAATGGTTTTTGACGGAAGGGGTTGAATGGGTGGTCAAGTTGGTGCATCAAAGTCCGGAATTAGAGAAGGTCGTGGCTGACCTTGTCAATAGTGTTGAGGCGACAGGTGTGAACGAAGGTATTAATCGAGGTTTTAAAGCCGCCCACGACTCGATTCGCTCTGTCGAAGAAATTTCCGGATATGATGAAGGAGCTAAAGATGCGTTAGAAGCTGCCATAAAGGCTTTTGACAACTTTCATATTTCCGTTCTTCATAAAGTTGCGGATTTGGTGGATAAACCCCTATCCATTATTATTCAACAAAGTGAACTCCCTATTGTGAAGGAAGACTTTGAAGTTTGAAGTTCAACCTTCCTTATTGTATGACTTTTTGACTCTGCCTTGTAACCGTACAATTTCAAGATTCTGTTTTCTTGGCATGTATCCCATACATTTTACTTTTTGTTTAAGATATTCAATTGATGCATTTTGCATGAAACTATGACTTTGTTAATAGTCATTCTTTTTTGGCTACTTAGTTCTTAGTTTGCGTCCAAACTTCACTGTTCGACCAAGCTTTTGTTCGGCCATCTTAGGTGACCGGAACATAACTAGAAATTCTTTGATTTATTTTACATAATCGGTTTGCTTATAGTCGGAACGTTTTAAATACGGACCGCTTTGCTTAATAGATTTAGGTATTTTTTGAACTATTTAAGCCTTCTCGATCGGCGCGAGGCATGGGTCGAGGCCCGTTTGTGCACATTTATGGAGTTGTTCGAACTTATACGCATGCTATTCTTTATACTTATAAAGGTACAGATCGCTTTATTGATTTACTAATCATAGATCCGGGGAAAACCATCCCGGTTACAAATCGAAATAGAAATTTGTCGGGGCATTACCCTCCCGACTTGTATATGGAAATTAGAAACAAAAACAAGAAATAGCGATCTCTTTTAGCCGCAGCAAGCTGTTCACATAAAACATTTTTTTAAATGCACCCCGTTCCATGTCCGGGGTACGGGGGTTCCGTCGATTTTTTCCAATACGTACGAGCCCTTTTCACTGGCTTCCTTGACTCGGTACGGTCCCTCCCACTTAGGGGTTAGCTTGCCGGGGGCTTCGACGCGACTCGCATCATTGTTTCGGAGCACATAGTCTCCGACCCTAAACTTGTATAGTTTAGCCCGGGCGTTATAATACTTTTCAATCTTCTTCTTGTATCGGGCTTCCTTGATTGCCGCGATGTTCCGGCGCTCTTCTAGCAAGTCAAGGTTGGACCGGAGTTTATGTTCGTTTTCCTCCCAATTCTTACACCTCTGGTTTGGGAGTCCGATCTCGGCGGGAATCACTGCCTCGGTACCATAAGTTAGACTAAACGGTGTTTCTCCGTTACTAGTTTTGTGCAGCGTTCGGTGTGCCCATAAAACGTTCGGTAACTCATCCGCCCAGCCTTTTCCTTCGTAGCCAAGCCTCCTCTTTATCCCATCAACCATTCGTCGATTAATCTGTTCAACCTGCCCGTTACCCTGAGGGTGGGCAGCCGAGGAAAAGACTTGGTTGATTTTTAGATTTTCACACCAGCGCTTGAATGGGTTTTCTGCAAACTGCTTTGCATTGTCGCTTATGATGTAGAGTGGAAGACCGAATCGGCATACTATTTGCTCCCAAAAGAAACGCGTTACGTTATAGCCGGAGATGACCGTAAACGGTCGAGCTTCCACCCATTTGGTGAAATAATCCACTGCGACTAGCAAATACTGAGCGCTTCCGCTTGATCTTGGAAAAGGCCCGACAATATCAACGCCCCACTTTTGGAAGGGCCATGCAGCAGTTACCGGTATCATTTCATTCTTGGCTCGGAGGCTGATTGGTGCGTGTTTTTGACACTCGTCACACTGTTGGAGCTCTTTTACCGCACTTTCATGCATCCCGGGCCAGTAATATCCTGCATTTTTGACCTTTGTTACAATCATCTTAGGTCCGGCATGGATGCCACAGATGCCATAGTGTATTTCCCTGATGATGTAACTGGCTTGCTCCGGATCCAGACATTTTAACAGGGGCCCGAGGAAAGTCTTTCGGTACAAGCCTCCTTCTTGCATCTGGTATTGAAGAGAGTTGATTTGGACCTTTCTTGCTTCCGCTTTATCGGTCGGTAAAACGTCATGCACCAAGTAGTTAACTATTGGCGTCATCCATGTTTGCGATGGTGCTTCGACCTGCATAACCTGCGGAATTGCAATTGACGGTGCAGTCAAAACTTCCACTCTTACTTCTTTGGCTAGGTGACTGAATGACACAGATGCCAACTTGCTCAAAGCATCAGCCTTCTTGTTCTTGCTACGGGGAATATGCTCGACCTTACATGCTTCAAAAGATGCCATGGCTTGCTTCACTTGTTCGAGGTACTCGATCATGTTTGCTTCCCTTGCCTCGTACTCCCCGTTTACTTGGTTTGCTACGAGCAACGAATCTACATGGGCAACGACATTTTTTGCTCTGACTTTTAGCGCTAAACGTAGACCAGCCAAGAGAGCCTCGTATTCAGCCTCGTTGTTTGAGCTTTTAAACTCGAGCCGGAGCGCGTATGTTATATCCGTTCCCTCTGGATCAGTGAGAATTAGACCCGCCCCTGCTCCTTCGGAACTAGAGGCTCCGTCGGTGTACAAGGACCAAGGTTTCTCTGGAGCTTTTTCAACATCTTTCCGTCCTTTGTCTTCCGGAATTTCAACTAGGAAATCGGCTATTACTTGCCCCTTCAACGGTCCTTTGGTTCGGAAAGTGATATTGAACGCGCCCAACTCTATCGCCCATTTTGCCATTCGACCTGAAACTTCAGGTCGACGAAGAACGTGCTGGATTCTCTGATCCGTTCGTACTTCGATTGGGTGGGCTTGAAAGTATCGACGAAGTCTTCTCGAAGCATGGACTAGTGCCAGGGCCAATTTCTCCAAGTTTGAGTATCCTGTTTCATAATCTTTTAACGTTCGGCCTACGTAATAAATGGGGATTTGCTTCCCGGTACGGTGAGCAACTAGCACCGCACTGATAGCTCCAGGCGACGCGGCTAAGTATACCGTTAGCACCTCATCTTCTTCTGGTAAGGTGAGAGTTGGCAAAGTGCCCAGACAAGCTTTAAGCTCTTCGAAAGCTCGTGCGGCTTCTTCCGTCCATTTAAACTCCGATCGGAAGCTTTTTCTGAGAACATCCATGAACGGGAGCGATCTATCTGCTGCTTTTGACAAGAACCGATGGAGAGCAGCTAATCGTCCGTTTAAGGACTGGATTTCCTTAACCGTCGTCGGAGGTTTCATTGTGAGAACAGCGTCAACCTTGTCTGGGTTGGCTCGCAAACCTTTTGACCCCACCATGACCCCCAGAAACTTACCTTCTTCTACCCCGAATGTACATTTTTTGGGGTTTAGCTTCATGTTGATGCTTCGGAGTCGGGTGAACGTTTCCAGTATGTCTTTTAGCATGGTGGCCTCATCATGACTTTTGATCACGATATCATCAACATATACTTCTACATTTCGCTCGATCTGATCTTTAAAGGCTTTGCTCATCAAACGCTGGTACGTAGCGCCGGCGTTTTTCAAACCGAACGGCATCTTAGTAAAACAATACACCCCTTCATTGGTGACGAAGGCTGTCTTATCCTCATCTTCGACCGCCATTTGTATCTGATGATACCCTTTGTAAGCATCCAAAAAACACTTTAATCTGAACGTGGCGACGGAATCAATTTTTTCATCGATTTCCGGTAGAGGAAAACAATCTTTTGGGCACGCATCGTTTAAATCGGTGAAATCAATGCACATTCTCCATGAATTATCTTTTTTCCGCACCAGAACGGGATTTGACACCCATGTTTGATACCGGACTTCTCAAATGATTCCCGCATCTAGGAGGCTCTTAACATCTTTAGCGATTGCTCTGGCTCGATCCGGCGCCATGTGCCTTTTCCTTTGTGCAATTGGTTTGATTGATTCTTTCACGTTCAGGTGATGCTGTGCCATAGATCTGGGGATTCCCTGCATATCAGAGTGCTTCCATGCAAAAACATCTATCGAATTACTTAATAATTCCCATAGGAGCTTCTTTGTTCGTTTTGGGAGCTGAGCACCAATAGCTACTTGTTGTTCGGGAAAATCTGGATTGATTGCCCAAAGCTCCGTAGGTACCTCGGACTTTTTGGAGCTCGTTTCTGCTGCATGTCTTACTTCGGCGACAAACGAGCTTGATTCTGAGAAGATAGTAGCAACTCCGGCCTCAGTAGGGAATTTAATAGCTCCATGTATTGTTGAACTGATCTCCCCGAGAGCTCTTAATCCAGGCCATCCGAGTATTATGTTATGTGATGAATGAGTGCCAACAACCAGGTAAGTTAATTGGACTGTCCGGCTTTTGTCACCCTCTTTGAATGTGGTCGGAAGGGTGATCTGTCCTATCGGACGGACCACCTCTCTGGAGAAACTGATTAGAGGGGTGGAGACTTCAATTAACCTCTTCTTTACTTGGGGGTTCAGCTGCTGGAAACACTGTAGATACATGATCTCAAAGGCGCTTCCTCCATCCACGTAAATTCGTCGGACCAGATGTCCGGCGATGACGGCCGAAATTGTAATTGGTCCGTCCCGAGCATCATCTGGATCGATCGGAGGGAAGTATGTTGGTTGGTGCATCCATGCTGCCATATGCTGGTTCGATCGTTTTACCCCTCTTGGCTCGGCTGACCGGATCATGTTGATTCCGGGCTCGGTGTTCGGATTATCAATTGCCGGTGTTGACTTCTTCCCGTCTTTCACTTCTTTCACAAGGTGCGAGAGTTTACCGGTCCGTACAGCCTTTTCGATTTCCTGCTTCAGAGCCCAACATTCATCAGTTGTATGACCCTTGTCTCGGTGATATTCACAATATTTCTTGGAATGCCTGTCCGAGGTGGGTCGTTGCTTCGACGGCGTAGGGAAACGAGTAGTCTCCGTGCTGAGGATTCCACTTGGTGATTTGGTGAGCTCGGAAAAAGTGTTAAAATGCACGTTTCCTGTTCGGAAACTGCCTCGATCCGACTTCTGATACGGGCCACGGTTTCTGTTCCAACTGCTGCTTCTATCTTTTGGTGGCGACGCATTGCGTTTCCATGAAGTGGTTCGAGCCTTGGCATTTCTTGCTGAAGCTTCGCTCGGTTGACCGCAGGCACTTTTTCCCCGAACAAAGGCTCGAGCTCTCTCCATAAGCGTCTCCATAGTTTTTGGGAGATCTTCATGGAGTTTCTCCACAAGTTGATTGTTCCGAACTCCGTGACAGAACCCAGAGACTCGGAGTTGGTCAACCGCGCCACTTATCTGCATGCTTTCTCGATTGAAGCGGTCGATAAATCTTCTACGGACTCTCCGTCTCGGCGCTTTATATGGTGAACCTCAGTAATGTCTTTTTTACAACGTCGCTGCTGACAGAAATTTTGCAAGAAAATACGTCGGAAATCTTCAAAGTGGTCGATCGACCCTTCTGGCAACCCATCAAACCAAACCCTCGCCGATCCGGTGAGAGTTTGGGCGAACATAAGGCACCAAGCCGGCATAGGCCACTGCTCGACCTTAGCCGCTCCGGCAAACGCGAACATATGGTCGTCCGGGTCAGACGTTCCATCGTAAAACTTTAACGTAGGAGGCATCTTCAGCTTAGCTGGGAGCGGAGCATTGACGATCCGTAACGTGAACTTGGATTGGGAAGTCATAGACGTGGGGTGATATGGCATGAGCAACTCTTGATCTTGGGGGTTTAAACCCATAGATCCCTGGAGAAACAGGTCGTTTAGACCGTTATTCATCGGAGCACTTGTAACCGAAGAAAATTGTGTAACATGAGTTATAGGAGTGGAGATCATAGAACTTACCATAGATCCAGAAGCGAAGGTTCCAACAGAGACGGGATTTCCCCCTGGATAAACGTTGTTAAACAAATTTGCTCGGAGACTTTGCAGCATCTCATCTCGTTGTTGCTGCTGCTGTAACTGGCGCAACAAATCAGCATTCCTTAAAAGGAAAGCGTTGTCGAAGGTAGGTAATGGCGTGGCAACCGGGGCAGTAACAGACAGCGTGGTGACAGAACTTCCGCCTACAGGATTTGCAGCTGGAGGAGCCGACGCAGATCCTATCGAAGCTGCTGAGGCGACAACTGCTGTTGAAGCAGTTGTGGAGTTAGTGTTTCCTTCCCATATATCATTGTAAGATGGGAAAGTGCTGGTGGAGACTGCTGTCGTCGATTCTGCCATGACTTCAAATTAACGAGAACACAGTAACGAATTATGTGAATTCGAGGGGATGGCGCCACTGAAGACTCAAGAACCAGTTGGTACGACCTGGTCAGAGTAGAGCTTCAGATGACCTAGCAAGGAACCTGCAAGATCACAAGGGAACAAGCACACCGTTAGCCTCGTCACAGGGAGGGGGGCCTCTCTGTGACCAAGCTCGGGCGTGAGAATAAGTATTTGTGAGGAGGAAATAAGTCAGGGAGAGAGAGAGTAGCGATTACCCCTTGCTGGAAATCTTGGCGGGGTATTTATAGCTTTTGGGTGTGCTGACGTGGCAAGTTAGTTAGGGTCGGACCAGTCGCTGTCATGGCAGTTATGGAGGTGGGACCCAGTTAGTTATGCTGCACCAGCGTGTCTGTCCGACTCGTCTTATGGTGCAAGGTTCGGTCCGACCTTAGTGTGCCATGATTCGGTCCGGTCTTATGGTGCAAGGTTCGTATCCTCATCAGTTATCAATCAAGAACCATTTCCATATATGCCTAGACCTTGGAACGCTATAAAAATCGAGATCCTCATCACCATTTTACACACACAATCCTGTTCTACATCTCTATCTCTCGCACACCCTCTCTCGTTAATATAGTCTGCCGGAGATCGAATTTCACCGGAGAAACCGACGCGGCCGGAGGCTCTCGAAACCCGACGCTCAAACCATCCGCTATTTCCCACCCCATATCGACACCCTCACTACTTCACAACATCACTTCGGATCACTTGCACGTCGCTAGAACCCGAAAACACCGTCGGAGCTACTTAACCATCGGAGCTCAACCGCAAGTTCGCCGGGATCGGAATCTACGTCGGAACTCGTTACGACATCTTTCGGTATACATCCTCATTCTTTTGTTTGTTGACTTGTTCGTTAATCTTCTGTTGAAATACAATGAATTCTCATTCAACTGAATTGAAAAACTTGGAACACACAATATCAAAAGTTTGGTTTTGATGATCTGTTCAGTTGGGTTTTTTTTCCTTGATTCTTTTTAATGAAGAAGTGTTATTTTAGAATATGAATTCAAGTAATATGAGAATTAAAACTTTGAGTTTTTATTAAACAGAAATGGTGGTGTGGGTTCACTATTCAAATGGTTATTCTCTTTAAAGAAGGAGATGAATACTCAAATGATGTTCAAATAATTTAAAAACTCCTAATCTTTCAAAATAATTGACATAGACCAGCGGGTTTGGTGTTCGTTGTCAAGCAGAAGGTCACGGGTTCGATCCCGGATCCAATACCTCCGCTGCATAAACTTTTTAGATTTCTTTTTTTGGTGTTCGATACTTTCCTATTATTATGATATAATATAGGAAACAAATCAATTAATTCTATTAATTAATGATTTAACTAATGGCAATAAATATTAGAAATTCTATAATTAGCGGTTTTTATTCATTTTCTTCATGATACAACCCTTAAACCTAATAATACTATATAAACATTAGTTTTAATTATTCCCCTTTTTGTAATTAAACTTTTTCAAAATAACTCAAATAATTATTAATTTATTTTAATTCGTTTTCTTTTATAACAAATACCTCTAAACTAATAACATAAAGAACTTCTCAATGCTATTTATCTTATAATTATAAAAGTTATAGTGAAATAAAATATAATTTACAAATTATTAATTGATAAACAATGAATATTAGGATTATTTAGTTTAATCAATAACGAGTTCGTTATGTGCCATTTTTCATATCTAGGATAACCACTCTTGTTCGTTCTCTTGGATTTCCCAATCCTACTCGTGCCTTACTTACAAGAAATCGCAACGCAACCAATGTGAGTATACATGACCCATTTTCCTTTTCAACACTTTTGGGTGCAATATGTATTCTATATCAATCACATTATTCACTTCAAACAGCTTTATGCACACTCTATCCAAATTGCACGTGATACATTTGATTCATGTTATACATGTTATGCTACTGTAAACTCTCATGACTATGTGTTCATTAACTTTGCAAGTGTCAGACCCCGACTTTCCACGTGTCACCGGTGGGCCCGGTGGGGAGTATCGTGACGTAGTTGATATCATCATAGTCAAACAACACAATTAATAATGCACAGCGGAAGCAAAAGATGTAATATCATTTCAACTTTAATAAATTGTAATATTTAAGTATCACAAGTTGTTGAAACGTATCCACAGGCGGAATCGAATAAAACGGAAATTTATTGTTCAACAGTGGCATCTAAGCTTGCGAGACATCTACTTGATGCTAGGAGAGACCAACCTATTACGTGTAGTACCTGCACTTAACCTTTATGGGAAAATACGTCAGTTTACACTGGTAAATACAATTAACTGACTCATTTTGAAAACATTTATAAAAATTGATTTAAGTGCACATAGCACAAATCTTTTTATAACTTGGGATAATTATTTGTAAATAATCCTTGTAAAGTATCACATGTTTGTTATGCGTTCAGTTTGCCGGGTCGTGCCGGGTTAAAGATTAATAGACACACCACTTAGTATAGTTCTGCCGCGAGACTTTTCTCGTACCGACCATTATACTTTATTGATTTGAATGCACTACGGGTGTACGCCTACATCCATGTGCTAAAGTCGTGGCCATTCTTTTAATGATGCCAAGGATATCCGGGACATGGTCATTAAACCCCCAAAGGCGTTAAACAAACAAAACAAGTTTTTAAACGGGTCATCTCGATAGTACTTAACCACTAATCGATTAAGCTCGAATGCCCGACCAAGCGGTATTTTATATACCGTACCCCAAGCCCGTATAAGGGAAAATAAGTTAAAAGTATTTACCTTTGCAAGTATATTTCACAACAGCAAATGCAAGTATCTTTTACTGGATCTCCTAATCTGGAACGAAGGTTTATAATAACCTATCAGATTTCTAACGGGTCTTTAATTAAGCTTAAGCTTAGACCGGTTAGTTATAAGGAAAGAAAACGGTTTAATCGCATGGAAAGCGAATACCGGTTTAGAATGTGGTTTTGACCCGACAAGCTTGCATGCTTGTTTAATATGGGTATCTTAAGCACATTCTGGATTTTGAGACAAAAACAATATGGTTTGACCCGTTTCGGCTAATATATGTAAACTAGTTACATAAGCCGATCCGAACGCGAAAAGTGCGTAACGGGTAACCATATGAATCATATGCAAGTTTCCTAAGTTAATATGCTTTAAATATGTTGTGACATTAGTAAGATGTCTCTTATTATGCCCAAAACAGATTTAAACTCAAAGTATGCCTCATAAGGGCATTTTGGTCATTTAAAAGATTATAAAAGAGTTTAATTAGTAATCTGAGTTACAGGTCTGGTTTATTCAGTAAATAAACTTAAATAAATGAGTTATAACGGTAGGGTACTAGATAAATGTGAAATTTATTAAAATCAAACTATGCACCTTAGGGGTATTTTGGTAATTTTACATAAGCCTAAAAGGTCAAAAATGGAATCTGACTTTACAAACTTTTACTTACTGTTAGAACCTCAAAATTCACTTAACATATCAGTAAGCATTGAGTCTTATATGTCTAATATGGTTCTAAAACATACTATGTGTCGAAAACGCTTAAAAAGGCGATTTGGAGCCATTTCCGGGTTTTTAAAAGAAAGCTGATATTTTTATAATTTCAGAAGGCTCAAAATAATTTATTTAATATATTAGATCAGTAGAAAAAGGTTTGGGGTCAATCGGATTTATAAATCTCATTTTATGGCTTAAAAGGGTAAAACCGTCATAACCGAATCAAGCCTAGAGACCTTTGTTATGCTCAGCCAAAAATTAAATAAAAATCTTCAAAAATCCCAAAATATTATAATACATCAGTGGGTAAAAAGTTTAGTATCAAAAAATGGGTTTAAATAGGCTATATGCTAATTACGCCATTTAGTTAACATAAAGCTTTCAATTTGCGCTAATGAGCATAACTCTTAATCTAGACCTCCAACTGATGTCAAATTTTAGGTGCAAGTTTATAAATCAGTAACTAAGGTTTCTACTCTTTTACTTTTTCAAAAATCACGTTTTGAGGTGGCAAGGGCATAATAGTCAACATTTAAGCATAAATCGGAAACATGCATGCGAATAGGATATCTAATGGACCAAGTTGTATAGTCACAGGAGGTTATACTAACATGTATATAGGTCCAAAAGAATCTCTAAGGCAATCCTAAACTTGGCTTAAAAGGGTCAGAACTGAAAGTCAAAGCAAAAGTCAAACTATGCGACTTTCGGTTCCAAACCGAGCCTATACTGAAAATTGTCGAGTTGAACAGGTTGGACATGTTCTTACATTAATTACCAAGTTTTATAAATGATCAAACAGGTTGCATGTATCCTACATTGCTAATTATAAGTTAATTTGGATTTAAGCATTCTGTTGACTTTTTAAAGTATGCTTTGACTCGACAATTAACATGGTTAGAGTGGGAATCTGAAAATACCCTTTTAAGGGTTTGTTACCCACATAATTACCTTCTTAAAGGTATTTTTAATTCGAGATATTACTGAGTCATTATAGAAAAATCTCGAAGTCAAACCTTAATTACGACGGTTTGACTTTTAGCTAATTAACTAAGCTAAAAAGGATGATTAGGATTACTTACAATGGTCCTAAATAGGATTAGGGACTTAAGAGAATCTTGATTGCTGTCCAGAGAAGCTCCAAGGTGCTTGAACAAAAATGCAAGTGAGCAAGTCCCAAATGATCACAACTTCAAGCTCTTATATAGTGAACTAGGGAGCTCAAGATCAAGACAAGGAAGCCTAGGATGGTTACAAGATCACCCCAGGTGTCCCTAATATGCTAAATACTGCCTAGCAAGTCCCTGGTTTCGAAAACCACTCAAATAAGGCGGTGCAACCGGTTATACAGACAGCTGTCCTGAAAAACGCCCAGATGCAGGTCTTGCGCACCGTAAGGTTATGGTTGTTGCGGTGCGTAAGACTCCTTGCGCACCGTAAGGATTTTGGTGTTGCGGTGCGCAAGCCTTCGCCAGAGGACAAAACTTTGTTTTAATTAGGCTTTGACCATGCAACACTTACAAGTCCGAATTCTCATGACATTCTGCAATGTAGGGACCATTTTGCTCAGCCTTTGCATGTCTAGCATGCTCTTACAACTTTGGCATCTTGTATAAGCTTAAATTGATGGAAATATCAAGAATTCATCTTGGATTCTCCTAATGGTTGAACATGTTAATTAACTACTTCCAATTCCTTTTATACAAGGATTTAAATCAGAATTTTAGTAGTAACATTCCTAATGATCCAATTTCCATATAAAAGATGGAACTTTATTTATTTAGAAACAACCGGCTAGATGTTTATCATAATGATTTAAGGATCTTGGGATTTATGATTCGGGTCGCTAGAGGTGTTTTAATAACATGTCGCCCTTGGGTCGTTCAGAGGTATTTTTATAACATGACGCCCTTTTAAATCCTACCATACATCTTTTTATTTGATCCGGTTTCCTGACACATTTGTCACTCATGACACGTGTCTTCATTTTATTGGACAGGAATTTCCGAGGTGTTACATCCTCACCCCCTTAAAAGAAATCTCGACCTCGAGATTTACTGGAACAAATGAGGGTATTTTTCCTTCATGGTAGACTCTATCTCCCAAGTATGTTCGGGACCTCTGCGGGCATCCCATTTGACCTTTACGATAGGTACATGCTTCCTTCGAAGCTTCTTCACCTGTCGATCTTCAATTGACAATGGTTTTTCCACAAATTTCAAGCTCTCATCTATATGCACATCTGTATGTGGTATGACCAGTGATTCATCAGCGAAACACTTCTTCAGATTGCAGATGTGGAATACATTGTGAATTCCACTGAGCTCTTCTGGTAAGTTTAACTTATAGGCAACTGACCCGACGCGTTCGATAACCTCGAAAGGTTCTATGTATCTCGGGCTTAACTTGCCTTTTTTACCAAATCGCATCACTCATTTCCAGGGTGATACTTTAAGCAACACCTTATCACCTACTTCGAAGTGAAAAGATTTACGCTTTGGATCTACGTAGATCTTCTGCCTATCTCTGGCAGCTTTGAGACGGTCACGAATCTGGACAATCTTGTATGTCGTTTCAAAAACTATCTCTGGTCCTGATAATTGAACTTCTCCTACTTCTGCCCAACAGATAGGTGTTCTGCATTTTCTACCATATAATGCCTCGAAAGGCGCAGCCTTAATGCTGGTATGATAGCTATTGTTATAGGAGAACTCTATCAAAGGTAGGTGGTTGTCCCAACTGCCACCTAAATCAATCACACATGCGCGAAGCATGTCTTCCAACGTTTGGATGGTACGCTCACTCTGTCCGTCCGTCTGTGGATGGTAAGCCGTACTAAAGTTTAAACGCGTGCCTAAAGATTGTTGGAAACTTTTCCAAAAATGAGAGGTGTACCTCGTATCTCTGTCAGAGATAATTGACACTGGTACGCCATGCAGAGCTACAATCTTATCTACGTACAATTGAGCTAACATGTCAGAGCTATAAGTCTCCTTAATGGGTAAGAAATGTGCTGACTTAGTCAGTCTATCTACTATGACCCATATAGTATCATTTCCCTTCCTTGTCTTTGGCAACTTGGTGATGAAATCCATCGTCACCATCTCCCACTTCCATGTGGGGAGTTCAGGCTGTTGTAGCAAACCTGACGGCTTCTGATGCTCAGCTTTGACTTGCGCGCATGTCAAACATTTAGCTACATAGGCAGCTACAGACTTTTTCAAGCCTATCCACCAGTAGTTTGCCTTTAGATCCTGGTACATCTTATCAGCTCCAGGATGAACGGAGTATTTGGAACTGTGGGCTTCCTGGAGGATAACATCTCGAAGTCCTCCAAAAACTGGAACCCATATTCGTCCATTCAATCTTAGCATTCCGTCCTTGTCATAGGATAACTGCTCCTCAGTTACTCCTAGCTTCTCCTCAGGATAGTTAGCTTCCAACATAGCTTCCTTCTGTGCAGCTAACAACCTTTCGTTCAAACTATTCTTTATTTCAATGCTCTTGGCATTGATTCTTATTGGCTTCACTCTTTCCTTCCTGCTTAAGGCGTCATCAACTACATTTGCCTTGCCCGGATGGTATCTTATCTCACAATCATAATCATTTAAGGTTTCCATCCATCGTCGCTGCCTCATGTTCAAGTCTTTCTGATTGAACAAATGTTGAAGGCTCTTGTGATCTGAATAGATCACACACTTGGTTCCATACTGTCACACCCGCTCGTAGCGGAAACGCAAGGTGTGATCTGTCTGATTTTCATTGCATAAATATCGATGTACATGAACAAACTATATGAATAAAACATACTCCATTGCCATTACATAAGTGTTTCAAAAGATTACAACATAAGTTTAGTGTGTCGGTTACAAACCATTAACATAAAAGTAAAGTGTTATTGTTTCATACATTAACATGAAATAAACTACTAAGGTTTAAACCGTCATATTTCCGCAAAGAGGCGGAATATAATAGTTAAACCCTCCAAAAGATGGCATGGAGTTCCGGTACTTGTTATCTTGACTGGGAAATCCGACATGGTCCTTTAATTCCCTGAAATACATGTTAAGTTTGGAAAACATCAACAAAAGTTGGTGAATTCATGCAATTTAGTTGTAAACGATGTATTTAAAATGTGAGTTGTAGTATGTAAAGCGTCAATGAAATCGTTGATCATTAATGTTTTGCAAGGACATTAATATGTGTGACGAAAAAGGAAGCAATCCAACCCTAGACGATTTTATGTCGACTCCTATCGACTGGGACACAAACGCACTCTTCTGTATGGGTCCACGACCAAGAGTGGGGCTCGCCAAAACCCATTAGATCTAAACCTTTGTTCCTTGGTCCAAACTGGATTAATGGTGCTTATTGTATGGCCCTAATTCGCACATGATCTAAGGTGTTTCATTCCCTAACTTTAACATACGATTGAACATGTATCTTCCCCGATAGTTGTAAAGTTGTAAAACATTTAAATGAATAGGGGACATGAACTCACAGTATCGCGTCCTGTGAATAGATGTAAATAAGATCTCACGTGCGGTCGTCCTGAATAGCGTTGCGACCTACAAATGATCTTATTTTTTGTTAGACACTTCGGTCTTTGTAAAGAACTTGAGTACAAGTCTTGTGTCTTCAATATGTGTAAGACTTGTATGTCTTTACTGTTCGTTAACTGTGTATTCGATGAATGAGTTGTTCAAATGTTCTATATATATTTTCCACCAAATATATATATATAAATGTTATCTTGTATCTTGTAAGTTGTATAGTCGGATCTAGTCCGCTGAATTTCGTGTCTTATATGTATCCATTGTATAGTTGTGTTCACAAAAATGGTATCATTGGGCCAAGCCCATGTTTTCAAGTTATTGGGCTTAAATAGTGTTGGGCCTTAAATAGTGTTGGGCCTCAAATAGTGTTGGGCCTCAAATAGTGTTGGGCCTCAAATAGTGTTGGGCCTCAAATAGTGTTGGGCTTGAATAGTGTTGGGCTTGAATAGTGTTGGGCTTGAATAGTGTTGGGCTTGAATAGTGTTGGGCTTGAATAGTATTGGGCTTGAATAGTGTTGGGCTTGAATAGTGTTGGGCTTGAATAGTGTTGGGCTTTGGCCCATATGTTTAGTATTTGGGCTTAGCCCATGAATTTATGTTAAGCCCATTATGAAGATAAGCCCATTAAGAAAATAGCCCATTAAGTAATATAAGCCCATTTGTTATAAAAATAGCCCACTAGTATAATAAGCCCATTTATTTTTATAAAAACCTTTTTATAAAAATTTACTAAGTATACTTGTTAGTAAATAAAAACATACTAGTTTTTATAAGTTTACAAACATCCGAAATTTGTTATCGATAGGATACTTATATTTTGTGTCGAGAAATCGTCTAAACATCGTAGTAACTCTTCGGATTGGCAATTCACTTATGTAGTCGTCCGTCGTTCATTTTTGACCATAAATGGTGTCCGATTATTCGAATCGTCCGTAACTCGTTTTAAGGTGTAAATATGTGAAGTCTTGTAGGACTTTTGTTATAAAGTGTTTTGAGTTTAAATGTGACATTAGATACATATTCCTACTTTGATATATATAACTAATACCATCAAATAATCACATAGCACATAAGTTGTTAAATCACCAAATATATATTTTCTATAAATATATATTTATAACTAACTTTGTTTTTATAAAAAAAATTCTTTATAACTTTTTAAATCTTGTAAAGGTTTAGCCAAATATGATGGTTTTGTTAACATAATGATTTATATAAAAAAAATGGCCATATAACCCTTGTATTAAATCATTTAGCCATGTTTAATAAACATATTATTTTCTTTTCCAAATCACCAACAATTTATTCAACATCTTAACTAAACATTATGAGACTTTTATAACATGAAATTATCAAGATGATATGCAAATCATGTAGGGTTTTAAACATGATCTTTTCATATGTTAACTAGTTCAAAAACCAAGTTTAATTCTAGTTTTAACAACTTTTATAAAAATCTTTAGTTGTATGTTACTTTTTATAATCTTGTGAAAGTCTTGTTTTTAAATAAAAACCCTAAATACTTTCACAAGATCACTAGTTATGATCATCCATTTAATCCTTTATGTTAAAACCCTTTAACATAAGCATGTATAATTTTTAGATCATAACTTACAACATCTTCTAACAATTTATTTGTATCATAATCATCATAACAAGATCTAATATGCATATAACAAGTCTAAGATCACAATATAAACAAACATAATTATATCATGATTATTATCTTTGCTTCTTTGTATTTTCTTCATGTTTATTATGTATGATTTCTTGGTTATTATTAGTAATAATAACAATCATAATCATAATATATGTATAAAAAAAATAGATAAAGAAGCTTACTTCTAGCACTAGGCTTGGGATGATCTTAGAAGATTATTAAGACTAAGAAGATGATGATCTTGATGGTAGAACACTTTTGTATGGATAAAAACCCTTCCTTTCACTTCCAAGAGCTTTAGATCACCTTATGTTACTTGGAAATCCATCTTGATCATGAAGAAGATGATAAAAATAATTGGGTTTTTGAAGGTGTTCTTGTGAAAAAGATGAAGATGATGGGATGTTCTTGGTTGGTGATAGATGAAAATGTGTAGTAATGAGGTTGTAAGACTTAATGGTTAAGTTGTTGAAATAAATCTTCATACTAATCCACTTGTAACACAAAGTAATATCTTAGATATTTTACCAACATAAACAAGGGGGTGGGACCCCTTGTTCACGGTTACAAGGTGAGGGGGGGGGGGGTCTTATGTGGTAAAAATAACTTAGTTATTTTTAAGGTTTCAAATGAAGTATAAGATGTAAGTATTAAGGTGTTAAGGGTTTGCAATTTTCCGAGATGTTTCTTGACTTTGAAATGACCATAAACTAGCTTTATAAGACCAAAAATAATAATCACTAGTTCGATACATGTGCCAAAATATAGTTCGGCTAGATGTTTAGCGCTCGTTTCGCTAGTAAATAGTCGAAAGGTACGCTTATGGAAGTTGTAGGAAAAATTCCAGTTATGTGTGTAATGGATATTCCATAATTATTTTTATATGAAATTGGTGCCTAAACATCAATTTCTGCATCTTGTAATAAAATACAATTGCTGAATTTTGCGGAAAATTAATGAAATGGTCACTTTTAGCGTTTTTCGGATAGTTTGTAGTGCTACCGGGCATTGGTAAAATATTAACCGAACTCTTGTATTCCCATATAGGGTTTAATATATAACTGATGTTGGACTCTCATCCGAGTCCTAAAGATGTCATTTTAGATGTTTTCCGCGGATCCGGAGTTTTCGTCAGCACTCTAGTTCACTAGGCACTACTCTAGTTGTTTCGGTGAATTGTTTGCACTATTTCAAATGTACCCAATAAAAGTGTATCATGTGTAATAATAAATGAATATTCCATGAGTTTTCTAAGATGTATATTATGAAATCATGCAGTCCGAATATTCAAAACACATACTTGTATAATGTAAATCATCGTTTTAAATGTAAGTAAATTACCCGAAAGTGGCAGTTGTCACATTCTCCCCTTGTTATTGAGAATTTCGTCCCGAAATTCTAGCTTTGTTAATCTTTGCAGGGGTCTTTGGAAATAAGTGGGGATATTTTTCCTTCATTCGGTCTTCACGTTCCCAAGTATACTCGGGCCCGTGACGAGAGTTCCAACGAACCTTTACTAACTTGACACGACTTCTCCGTGTTTTATTGACCTTCCAGTCCGTGACCTCAACAGGTTCTTCAGTGAAATGGAGTTTGTCGTCAATGTGAATTTCATCCACAGGAATGGTAACGGTTACTTGTATTGGACTCTTTTTAAGATTCGACACGTGAAACGTGTGGTGTACACTGCTAAGTTCATCTGGTAACTTTAACTTGTAGGCAACAGTGCCAATCTTTTCTAAGATTTCAAATGGTCCAATGTAACGCGGGTTAAGCTTTCCACGTTTACCGAACCTCACTACGCCTTTCCAAGGTGAGACTTTCAACAAAACTTTCTCTCCAACCTCGAAAGATGCTTGTTTTCGTTTTCCATCTGCGTAGAGCTTTTGTCGATCGCGAGCCGCCTTGATACGGTCTCGGATCTGAAAAATTTTATCCGTAGTATCTTGGACTAGTTCCGGACCAATTAATTGACTATCGCCTGTTTCCGCCCAACATAGCGGAGAGCGACACTTTCGACCATAAAGAGCTTCAAACGGTGCAGCTCGTATACTTGTATGGTAGCTGTTATTGTAGGAAAACTCAACTAGAGGTAGATGATTATCCCAATTGCCGCCTAAATCCATAACACATGCACGAAGCATATCTTCGAGTGTTTGGATAGTCCGTTCGCTCTGGCCGTCAGTTTGTGGATGGAAGGCCGTACTTAGATTCAATTGAGATCCAAAGGCCTGTTGAAAGGATTTCCATATTATTGACACAAAACGACCGTCTCGGTCCGAAATGATTGAAATAGGCACTCCATGACGAGCCACTATTTCTTTGAGATAGATTTCCGCTAGTTTCTCAGTACTATCCTTCTCCTGAATTGGTAAGAAGTGTGCGGACTTTGTCAATCTATCGACGATTACCCATATCATGTCATGACCTTTCGTGGTCCTGGGTAACTTCGTAATGAAATCCATAGATATTTGTTCCCATTTCCAAGCGGGAATCTCGGGTTGTTGTAATAAACCTGATGGTTTCTGATACTCTGCCTTGACCTTCGCGCAGGTCAAGCATTTTCCAACATAGCTAGCAATATCCTTTTTGAGGTTAGGCCACCAATAGTACTCTTTTAAGTCTTGGTACATCTTATCTGATCCAGGATGGATCGAGTACTTTGACCTATGTGCTTCCTAAAAAATGAGATCTCGGAGACCTCCAAAGAATGGAACCCAAATTCTACCCGCAAAGTACAAAGTTCCATCCTCCTTTGGTACTAACTGTTTTTCCATGCCTCGAAGTGATTCTTCTAGAATATGTTCTTCCTTGAGTGCTTCTTGTTGTGCATTTCGAATTCGTGCGGTAAGATCTGTGTGAATCGTCATCTCTAGTGCTCGCACTCTTAGTGTTTTAACTCGTTCCTTGCGGCTCAAGGCGTCTGCTACAACGTTCGCCTTGCCCGGATGGTACTTGATTTCACAATCATAGTCGTTTAATAATTCAACCCAACGTCGCTGAAGCATATTCAATTCTTTTTGGTTGAATATGTGTTGTAGACTCCTATGATCTGTGAAAATAGTGCACTGTGTACCATATAAGTAATGCCGCCAAATTTTCAAAGCAAATACCACCGCGCCTAGCTCTATGTCGTGAGTGGTATAGTTCTTCTCGTGAACTTTCAGTTGGCGGGACGCGTACGCGATAACCTTTTTACGTTGCATGAGTACACAACCCAAACCTTGATGCGAAGCATCACAGTATACCACAAAGTCATCGGTACCGTCGGGTAATGATAAGATTGGTGCAATGCACAACTTGTCTTTAAGATGTTGAAATGCTGCTTCTTGTTTCTCTCCCCAATCAAATTTCCTGTCTTTCTGTGTAAGAGAAGTTAGCGGTTGAGCAATCTTTGAAAAATTCTCAATAAATCTCCGATAATATCCCGCTAAGCCCAAAAATTGTCGCACTTCAGTAGGAGTCTTGGGCGCTTCCCAATTCTTAATCGATTCAATCTTCGACGGGTCTACTTGAATACCCTTCTCGTTCACTATATGCCCGAGAAATTGTACTTCACGAATCCAAAACTCACATTTGGAAAACTTCGCGTATAGTTTCTCCTTCTTGAGTAGTTCTAAGATGGTTCTCAAATGTTGTTCATGCTCGTCTGCCGATCGTGAGTATATCAAAATGTCGTCAATGAACACTATGACGAATTTGTCGAGATACGGCCTGCACACGCGGTTCATTAAGTCCATGAAGACCGCCGGTGCGTTCGTTAAACCAAAAGGCATAACGAGAAACTCGTAATGACCATAACGAGTCCGAAAAGCCGTTTTCGGTATGCTTTCTTCTTGAACCCGTAACTGATGATACCCCGATCGTAAGTCTATTTTTGAATAAAAACTCGACCCTTGAAGTTGATCGAATAAGTCGTCAATCCTCGGTAGTGGATACCGATTCTTGATGGTGAGTTTATTCAACTCTCTGTAGTCGATACACATTCTGAATGTCCCGTCCTTCTTTTTCACAAAAAGAACTGGAGCTCCCCAAGGCGAGAAACTCGGTCTGATGAATCCCTTATCCAACAACTCTTAAAGTTGTGTGGACAATTCCTGCATTTTAGAAGGTGCTAATCGATATGGAGATCTGGCTACAGGTGCGGCTCCTGGTACCAAGTCGATGTGAAATTCTACTTGTCGATAAGGCGGTAGTCCTGGTAAGTCTTCAGGAAAGACTTCAGGAAATTCTTTTACTACCGGAATATCCGTCAACTTTGGCCCATCGGTCTTCTTGTCTACAACATGCGCTAGAAAGGCAATATAACCTTTCCGTAAGTATTTCTGTGCTTTCATGCAATTGATGATCCGCAATGAGGTGTCACGCTTCTCTCCATGTATAACAAGTGTCTCTTTGTTCGGTAGTGGTAGGCGAATGATCTTCTCGTGGCAAACGACTTCGGCTCGATTGTTGGATAGCCAATCCATGCCAACCACTACGTCGAAACTACCCAATTCAACGGGTAAGAGATCGATATTGAATTTTTGTTCACCAAGTTCTAAGGTACACTCCTTAACAACTTCTCCCGTCTCTATTAGTCTACCGTTAGCCAATTCTATAGAATATGGAACATCTAGCTTACTGGGTTCCAAGCCCAGAATATTTTTAAATTCTATAGAAATAAAACTAAAATCTGCTCCGGTATCAAATAATATGGATGCGAAATGATCATTGAGAAGGAACGTACCAGTGACCACATCAGGGTCTTGGCGCGCATCCTTGGCTCCAATCACAAATGATCGACCACGAGCTTGAATTTCTTTAGGACAGTCTTTCTTGTAGTGATCTTTGCTTCCGCATCCAAAGCATCCTTGACCACGACCATTCCCGTTCCCATTCTTGTTACCAAAACCACTTCCTGATCCAGTATTATTTCCCGTTCCCCAACATGATTCAGTACGGTGGCCAGTCTTGCCACACTTGTCACACTTGACAACCCGACAATCACCCAAGTGATGAAATTTGCATCGCTCGCACTTAGGTAAAGTACCAGCGTACTTCTTTGGACCAGTGTCATTTGTGGCTAAAAACGCCCTTGCATCCTTTTGCGAGTTATTCTGTCGCCTGTTGTTATTGTTGTTGTTGGGGTTATTGTTGTTGTAATAGTTGTTACTGTTGTTGTTGTTATTACCGCGGGTTCCCTTCTTGAAATTCGAGTAACTCCTCTTCCCACGGTTGGAAGACTCGGCATGTGTTTCCTTCTTATCATCACCTTTCTCAGTGAATATCTTCATCCTGACCCCGTCTTCAGTAAGACTCACGGCTATAGTCACAGCCAGAGTAATAGTTGTGGGTTTAGCTGCAGTAACCAGACTTTGAATCTTGTCAGAAAGTCCCCAGATGTAGCGTTCGATACGCTTGTATTCTGGTGTTACAAGATAAGGAATCACGCGGGACAGATCGTGAAATCTTTGCGTATATCCCGTGATATCAGCTCCGACCATGGTAAGGTTCCAAAACTCGTTCTCCAACTTCTGGAGTTCAGCACGAGAACAGTACTTATCCCTCATACGTTCCTTCAGTTCATCCCAAGTCAACGCATAAGCAGCGTTTTCACCCAAAGTTTGCACTTGTAGGTTCCACCATGTAAGAGCCTCGTTGAGAAACAAGCCAGTAACGAAAGTGACTTGCTGATTAGCGGAACATCTGCTCATTCTGATAGTGGAATCCGTTTTCTCCGTCCATCTCACATAAGCCACAGCACCGCCTGTGCCATCGTAGTTAAGTGGCTTGCAGTCCAGAAACTGCTTGAATGTGCACCCTGAAATTGGACAACGGATTTTGAATGAGCAAACAGTGAATCGCACGAATAGATTTAGAAAGAAATTTGACAAGTTGTAACAAAACAGCTAAATGTTACCCGTATTATTTGTTCCACCTGAAGTACCGCCTGGACCCTGGCCTCCCGATCCGCCGGTGCCACCACTTTGTTCGACACGGGATGCCTCATACAGTGCGATAGCTTGAGTGATTCTCTGTTCTATAAGTGCATTCAGTTCCGCCTCGGTCGTAGGCATTGGTGGAGGTGGGGGTGGATTAGTCCGTGAACGTAAGACTCTCCTCGGTGGCATGATTCTTCTAAAGGAGAAATAGGATAAAGATTAGACGTTGATTTGGTTTGTTTAAAAAGAAATATTCATAACATTAATAGCAATATCACCACCAAACATATAATGCGAGTAAATAAGTTAATATAAACGATAAGATATGTCCAACCAGACCACTCAGATGCATTTAATAGATAACACCAAGTTTTTCATATATATAGTCAACCGATTACATAATCGTTTGAAAGGAACAAAAATAGACTCGGGCTACATAACCCGGTCATACTAGTCTAGTACAACAAAAGAGATAACAAGATCTTCCTTCCAACTGTGTGATCCACTGTATGTCGGTTGTCTTCAAAACTTGGTGTAGCGTCAATATGTACACAAAACGGATATAGATACCCGTCCCAAAAGTATAATACCTGCAAACATAGTCTATGGTGGGGGAAAAACTGGTGGTGGAATCGGGAACAACAACCTGTGAACATCAGAAACCCTACCCTCCAAATCTAGAACCAAACGGTTCAGGAACACAATCTGCTGCTCGAGCGTCAGAACACGAGCATGTAAATCAACTGGTGGTAGATCCACTGGTGGCATCTGGGGTGGTAGTGGGGGTAATGGTGGTGACCCTGGTGGTGGTGGTGGTGCATGGGGTGGTGAATGGGCTGGTGGTGGTGGAGCCAGAAGTACCAAACCAAGCAGGTGAGTAAGCTCATCCTCGAGTTCACTAACTCGACGGATAACAAAGTCTATCTGATGCTCGAGTGTGAGCACACGAGCCGGTAACTCGGTAGTAGCAACTAGGTAATGCAATGGGTGGTATGGGTCTGTGATAGGCATATCATGTGGGTATAGGTCCATGTCCCCGGGTGGTATATGGGCATGGCCAGAGGGTCCTGCCTCGTCAGTATGGTCTATATGTGGTAGAATAGGGGCAATATGATCATGTGCCGGGACAACTGGCTCATCTGGTAGGACATCATCCAACTCCATGTCTGCATTGCGCTGTAGGCCAATGGCCTGCAGTGCGGATGAAGTAACAGATGCATAAGAAGAAGCATCTTAATCGGTATCGAAGTCAGAAGAAATGACAATAACCGGGACTACCGGTGCAGCGACCTCCAAAATAACCAAGTCATGAACATCCCCGTCTCCTAACTCATCACCAAAATGCTCCACAGGAATCACAGGAACTACAGCGTCGTCATCCTCATCGAGGTCGTCAATAAAAGGCATAATAGCAAGAGGAAGGACATCCCATGGTATAACCTCGACCACATGTTCACCCTCCGGGTGACCCATGATAACTATCTCGTTAAGTAGAGGGGGCATAACTAGCACATCATCATCAATAATGTCTCCTAACCCGTCTGCGTCGATAATGTCATCAACAATCGCGAACGGCTGAAAGTCATCCAAATCATCGTCAGATGCCGACTCGCTGTCGGACGTAATGACCTGGACTGCCGGTACATACTCGTCGTCGGAGGATAGCTCCATCGGGTCTACATCATCGTATATGTTGCTTCCTTCAGAGGAAGACATGATATCCTGAGAAATAAGTTGTTCGACACGTATGAGCATTTGTTATTTTACATATATACATGAAATGTATTTTTCACATAGAGTTCATTTTAAGTTATCCTACTTGAGTTGTGTGGATTAACTTAAAGTTGTATGTCTACCATTTAGATGACTAAGACACTAATGTCCTTGCTTGATTTGTATGAGATGAATTCTTGTTGAAAATGGACCATGAAAAATGTTTATGCAAATGAAAACATGTGTTTGTGTTTAGATGGTTTTCATGAGAGATCCCTAGTGATTGTAGACTTAGACTCAATAAAGAATCCTGGTTCACTACAATCGATGCTCTGATACCAAACTGTCACACCCGCTCGTAGCGGAAACGCAAGGTGTGATCTGTCTGATTTTCATTGCATAAATATCGATGTACATGAACAAACTATATGAATAAAACATACTCCATTGCCATTACATAAGTGTTTCAAAAGATTACAACATAAGTTTAGTGTGTCGGTTACAAACCATTAACATAAAAGTAAAGTGTTATTGTTTCATACATTAACATGAAATAAACTACTAAGGTTTAAACCGTCATATTTCCGCAAAGAGGCGGAATATAATAGTTAAACCCTCCAAAAGATGGCATGGAGTTCCGGTACTTGTTATCTTGACTGGGAAATCCGACATGGTCCTTTAATTCCCTGAAATACATGTTAAGTTTGGAAAACATCAACAAATGTTGGTGAATTCATGCAATTTAGTTGTAAACGATGTATTTAAAATGTGAGTTGTAGTATGTAAAGCGTCAATGAAATCGTTGATCATTAATGTTTTGCAAGGACATTAATATGTGTGACGAAAAAGGAAGCAATCCAACCCTAGACGATTTTATGTCGACTCCTATCGACTGGGACACAAACGCACTCTTCTGTATGGGTCCACGACCAAGAGTGGGGCTCGCCAAAACCCATTAGATCTAAACCTTTGTTCCTTGGTCCAAACTGGATTAATGGTGCTTATTGTATGGCCCTAATTCGCACATGATCTAAGGTGTTTCATTCCCTAACTTTAACATACGATTGAACATGTATCTTCCCCGATAGTTGTAAAGTTGTAAAACATTTAAATGAATAGGGGACATGAACTCACAGTATCGCGTCCTGTGAATAGATGTAAATAACATCTCACGTGCGGTCGTCCTGAATAGCGTTGCGACCTACAAATGATCTTATTTTTTGTTAGACACTTCGGTCTTTGTAAAGAACTTGAGTACAAGTCTTGTGTCTTCAATATGTGTAAGACTTGTATGTCTTTACTGTTCGTTAACTGTGTATTCGATGAATGAGTTGTTCAAATGTTCTATATATATTTTCCACCAAATATATATATATAAATGTTATCTTGTGAGTTGTATAGTCGGATCTAGTCCGCTGAATTTCGTGTCTTATATGTATCCATTGTATAGTTGTGTTCACAAAAATGGTATCATTGGGCCAAGCCCATGTTTTCAAGTTATTGGGCTTAAATAGTGCTGGGCCTTAAATAGTGTTGGGCCTCAATAGTGTTGGGCCTCAAATAGTGTTGGGCCTCAAATAGTGTTGGGCTTGAATAGTGTTGGGCTTGAATAGTGTTGGGCTTGAATAGTATTGGGCTTGAATAGTGTTGGGCTTGAATAGTGTTGGGCTTTGGCCCATATGTTTAGTATTTGGGCTTAGCCCATGAATTTATGTTAAGCCCATTATGAAGATAAGCCCATTAAGAAAATAGCCCATTAAGTAATATAAGCCCATTTGTTATAAAAATAGCCCACTAGTATAATAAGCCCATTTATTTTTATAAAAACCTTTTTATAAAAATTTACTAAGTATACTTGTTAGTAAATAAAAACATACTAGTTTTTATAAGTTTATAAACATCCGAAATTTGTTATCGATAGGATACTTATATTTTGTGTCGAGAAATCGTCTAAACATCGTAGTAACTCTTCGGATTGGCAATTCACTTATGTAGTCGTCCGTCGTTCATTTTTGACCATAAATGGTGTCCGATTATTCGAATCGTCCGTAACTCGTTTTAAGGTGTAAATATGTGAAGTCTTGTAGGACTTTTGTTATAAAGTGTTTTGAGTTTAAATGTGACATTAGATACATATTCCTACTTTGATATATATAACTAATACCATCAAATAATCACATAGCACATAAGTTGTTAAATCACCAAATATATATTTTCTATAAATATATATTTATAACTAACTTTGTTTTTATAAAAAAAATTCTTTATAACTTTTTAAATCTTGTAAAGGTTTAGCCAAATATGATGGTTTTGTTAACATAATGATTTATATAAAAAAAATGGCCATATAACCCTTGTATTAAATCATTTAGCCATGTTTAATAAACATATTATTTTCTTTTCCAAATCACCAACAATTTATTCAACATCTTAACTAAACATTATGAGACTTTTATAACATGAAATTATCAAGATGATATGCAAATCATGTAGGGTTTTAAACATGATCTTTTCATATGTTAACTAGTTCAAAAACCAAGTTTAATTCTAGTTTTAACAACTTTTATAAAAATCTTTAGTTGTATGTTACTTTTTATAATCTTGTGAAAGTCTTGTTTTTAAATAAAAACCCTAAATACTTTCACAAGATCACTAGTTATGATCATCCATTTAATCCTTTATGTTAAAACCCTTTAACATAAGCATGTATAATTTTTAGATCATAACTTACAACATCTTCTAACAATTTATTTGTATCATAATCATCATAACAAGATCTAATATGCATATAACAAGTCTAAGATCACAATATAAACAAACATAATTATATCATGATTATTATCTTTGCTTCTTTGTATTTTCTTCATGTTTATTATGTATGATTTCTTGGTTATTATTAGTAATAATAACAATCATAATCATAATATATGTATAAAAAAAATAGATAAAGAAGCTTACTTCTAGCACTAGGCTTGGGATGATCTTAGAAGATTATTAAGACTAAGAAGATGATGATCTTGATGGTAGAACACTTTTGTATGGATAAAAACCCTTCCTTTCACTTCCAAGAGCTTTAGATCACCTTATGTTACTTGGAAATCCATCTTGATCATGAAGAAGATGATAAAAATAATTGGGTTTTTGAAGGTGTTCTTGTGAAAAAGATGAAGATGATGGGATGTTCTTGGTTGGTGATAGATGAAAATGTGTAGTAATGAGGTTGTAAGACTTAATGGTTAAGTTGTTGAAATAAATCTTCATACTAATCCACTTGTAACACAAAGTAATATCTTAGATATTTTACCAACATAAACAAGGGGGTGGGACCCCTTGTTCACGGTTACAAGGTGAGGGGGGGGGGGTCTTATGTGGTAAAAATAACTTAGTTATTTTTAAGGTTTCAAATGAAGTATAAGATGTAAGTATTAAGGTGTTAAGGGTTTGTAATTTTCCGAGATGTTTCTTGACTTTGAAATGACCATAAACTAGCTTTATAAGACCAAAAATAATAATCACTAGTTCGATACATGTGCCAAAATATAGTTCGGCTAGATGTTTAGCGCTCGTTTCGTTAGTAAATAGTCGAAAGGTACGCTTATGGAAGTTGTAGGAAAAATTCCAGTTATGTGTGTAATGGATATTCCATAATTATTTTTATATGAAATTGGTGCCTAAACATCAATTTCTGCATCTTGTAATAAAATACAATTGCTGAATTTTGCGGAAAATTAATGAAATGGTCACTTTTAGCGTTTTTCGGATAGTTTGTAGTGCTACCGGGCATTGGTAAAATATTAACCGAACTCTTGTATTCCCATATAGGGTTTAATATATAACTGATGTTGGACTCTCATCCGAGTCCTAAAGATGTCATTTTAGATGTTTTCTGCGGATCCGGAGTTTTCGTCAGCACTCTAGTTCACTAGGCACTACTCTAGTTGTTTCGGTGAATTGTTTGCACTATTTCAAATGTACCCAATAAAAGTGTATCATGTGTAATAATAAATGAATATTCCATGAGTTTTCTAAGATGTATATTATGAAATCATGCAGTCCGAATATTCAAAACACATACTTGTATAATGTAAATCATCGTTTTAAATGTAAGTAAATTACCCGAAAGTGGCAGTTGTCACACATACAAGTAATGCCTCCATAGCTTTAATGCAAATACAACGGCACCCAGTTCCAAGTCATGGGTGGTGTAGTTCTTCTCGTGCACTTTTACCTGTCGTGAGGCATAAGCAATGACTTTGCCTTTCTGCATAAGGACACAGCCCATACCAGTGTGTGATGCATCACAATACACCACGAACTCTTCTATTCCATCGGGCAAAGTTAACACTGGTGCATTGCTCAACTTTTTCTTAAGAATGTCAAAGGATTCCTGTTGCTTGGGACCCCAGTCGAACTTAACTTTCTTCCTAGTTAATGAGGTTAGGGGTGCAGCAATCCTTGAGAAGTTTTCGATGAAACGCCTATAATAACCTGCTAAGCCTAAAAAGCTACGAATCTCAGTGGGCGTCTTTGGCTCTTGCCAATTCATGACAGCTTCAACCTTAGCGGGATCCACTTGGATACCATGCTCACTAACTACATGTCCAAGAAACAGGACTTCCCGAAGCCAAAATTCACACTTCGAAAATTTTGCATAGAGTTTCTCTTGTTGAAGTAGTTCCAGAATGCATCGAAGATGCTTCTCGTGGTCAGCTTGACTCTTTGAGTAGATGAGGATATCGTCTATGAAGACGATGACGAATTTATCCAAGTAAGGCTTGCAGACGCGATTCATGAGATCCATGAATGCGGCAGGAGCATTAGTGAGCCCAAAAGGCATCACTAGGAATTCGTAATGACCATATCGAGTCCTAAATGCAGTCTTGTGTACATCTTCATCTTTAACCTTCAACTGATGATAGCCTGACCTCAAATCGATCTTAGAGAAGTAACTTGCTCCTTGAAGTTGATCGAACAAATCGTCGATCCTGGGCAAAGGGTACCTATTCTTGATAGTGACTTTATTAAGCTCACGGTAATCGATGCATAACCGCATCGATCCATCCTTCTTCTTGACAAATAGGATCGGCGCTCCCCAAGGAGACGAACTTGGTCTAATGAAACCTTTAGCTAGTAGATCATCTAACTGCGTCCTTAATTCCTTCATCTCCGTTGGTGCCAACCTATAAGGTGCTCTAGCTACAGGTGCTGTTCCGGGGATGATGTCAATTCGGAATTCTACTTGCCTATCTGGTGGTAACCCAGGTAGTTCCTCAGGAAAAACTTCATGATATTCGGAAATAACAGGGATGTCTTCAATCTTAGGCTTTGGCTCATCAATAGTCACTTGTGCCATGTAGATGACACAACCTTTCTGCAAACACTTAGAGGCCTTGAGTATGGACACTTGCTCAGGCAGTCCATACTTAGTATCTCCTTGAATGGTAAGTGGCTCACCGGACGGGGTTTTGACTACAACTTGCTTCTTGTTGCACACGATCTGGGCTTGGTTATGCGATAACCAATCCATGCCTATCACTATATCAAAACCGGCTAGTTTAAAGGGAAGTAAGGATAAAGGAAAAGAGTGGTTCCTAATGGACATAACACATCCCTCTAACACAGTTGATGCGGTTTCTATAGTTCCATCGGCCAATTCCACCTCATACTTCACACTTAAGGTTTTAACAGGCAATTTCAATAGTTCACAAAACTTGTTATCTACGAATGACTTATCAGCGCCTGAATCAAAAAGTACTCTAGCATATATGTCATTAATAAGGAAGGTACCTGTGATCACGTTGTCATCCTTAACAGCTTCCTTAGCATCCAACCTAAAGACTCTTGCATTAGTCTTTTTCACTTCTTCGGTTTTCTTTGCATACTTTGGGCAGTTTGACTTTATGTGCCCTTTTTCATTGCAGTTATAGCACGTGGCGTCCTTGATTTTCTTGCAGTCCAAGGCCTTGTGCTCGCTTGATTTACAAACCCCCCACACTTTTGGTTGAGACTGGGATTTTGATTCAAATCTGCACCTCCCGAAGTGGTGCCTCTTACAAGTTTTACACTTGGGCTTCTCGCCCGACTGTTGACCATCCTTTTTAAAACCAGAACTCTTTCTGTGGTCGTTATTTCCCTTATGCCTCTTATCTGACCGTCGTGAGTTGTCATCCTCACGCTTTCTCTTTTCAGCATCAGTGTTTCTCAGCGATCTTTACCTGATCGCGTCCAGAGTGAGAGACATGGAAATATCAGCTGCGGATCTGAATGTCGCGGGCCGAGAGGCCTTCACGCTTGCTTTAATTTCTGGGGCCAAACCCCCAATGTAACGAGCGATTCTCTTGGGTTCCGGGGTCACAAGGTAAGGAACCAACCTCGACAGGGTATTAAAGTTCGTAAGATAAGCCTGGCAATCCAGGTTCTTCATCACCAACGACAGAAAGTCAGATTCTATCTTTTCAACCTCGTGCTAAGGGCAGTAGTTTTCCTTAATAAGGGCAACAAATTGTTCCCAAGACATATTGTACAATGGAACTTTTTCGGTGGCCTGAATCAACAATCTCCACCATGCTAGGGCTTCCCCCTTAAAATACTGGGACACAAACTTCACAACGTCCCTTTCCGCACAACCACTTATGTCTACCACCGTGTCCATTTCATCCAACCATGTCATGCAATCCACCGCCCCTTTCTCCCCAGTAAAGTCCCGGGGTTTACAAGATACAAAATATTTATATGTGCAGTACCTAGCACGTGGTGCATCATCAACCACAATCTTCTGTAAGGGGACGCTGTTTTGGTTGGAGGAATGTTTATCATCATCTTTCTTAGACTCATCCTTTTTAGACTTAGGTGGGGTAGGTGGTGGCTTGTTATGAGCCTCAGAATGGCTTTTAGGCTTAGGATGTTGCGTGGATAAGGTCTTACTTTGAGATCCACTAGACTCATTATACTGTCGTTCAATGGCCCTTGTAACAGCATTATCTACAAGTGCTTGCAATTCTGCAGCTGTTATCTGTATCTTCGCATTCTCGTGGTTTTCCACCGGATGACTGTTTACTTCATCCGACCCGGCCATGTAGCTTCAATTTGCTACATATAAAAATAATGGGCAAGGTTTTATTTAGAAGCTTTCATAATATTTTATATTTTATTAACCATGGTTTTAAATTGCCATTTTAGGTTAATTTGTCAAAATGTAGGATCTTTATTACCATCCTAATTATAAATTAATAATAGCACATAAGGCTTAGTCACGTAGACAAATTAAATTTGATTATAACCCAGGATTTTAAAATATCCAGGTATTTAGGTTTGAATCATAGTTCATTACCTTTTCTAGACTGGGAGTCATAGGCTACCACTGTCTTTAGTCCTAGAGGACATTAATTATTGCCCGTAGGCACTTCATCCTTAAGGGATGGTTATATAATTAAGGGAATTAAAATTAACCCTATTTATAAGATAGCCTGTGTGACTTTAACGATTCACAATTTGCCAAAAATGTTAGCATACATACAGATGGTAACATGGGTTGGAATCTGTTAGATAGGTTTTACCGTCTTGGCCATGTCTGTGATGACATATAGGCTAGGTTTTACCTTTAAGATTCTTTTAATCATTAATGCAGAACAATCCTAAATTAAGATGTTAATTTGGATCTAAATCTAATTGTGGAATTACCATCTTGGCCTTGTCTTAAGACGACAAACGGCTAGGTCTTGCCCTTTTTAGATTTCGCCATTTTAATATAATGGTAGATCTTTAAATAGGAGTGTTATTTCCATTTATTTTAATATAATTAACAATAATAATAAAATCTAAAATTAAACATTCCACATAAATCCAAACAGTACAAATTTTTTCCCTAAACGGGACTTCTACAAAATAACATGCCCGCGCAGGGGTCAACAAAAGGACATGCCCACGCAGGGGAAGAATAAAAGATATACCCACGCAGGGGTAGAATACAAAAACAAATGTCCACGCAGGGATATGATTACAACATTAAATTAAACAACAAACAAAGGATTTAGTGATCCTTCTTGCTTTTTCCCTTGATCAAATCCACCATTTTCTTGAACATCCCTCTGTTATGCCTTCGGTCTTCCCGCACTTCATGCCGTACCTCTCTAATGTTCTGCAGAATCTCCTGATGTTGTGGTGGAGACATCTGCAGGGGTTGCTGATATAGTGGAGGTTGAGGAGGCGGCTGCTGATGATACCCATAAGGTGGGTACCCAGTGCCCCAAGAAGTTCCATAAGGTCCTTCTGGGTGAAGAGTGTTGTAGTTCCATGCCTCCTGGTACGGGTCCACATTGGCATAATTGTAGTTGGTGTGACCTGGTAGTTCAAATGGGTTATACGCCGCTGTACTGGCGTATGCAGGGATTGGGTTGTCAAAACCCGAGGGTGGCACTACAGGCGCAGAATCCACTTCTGAGACGGGGTTTGAAGGTCCCCCCATCTGCGGATCTTCATAGAGTGGTGGATAGTGGCTGCCACTCGAGGGTTGAGGGGTGCTGATATGCACTCCTCCTCGCGCGGATATACGCGCGTTTGACCTTCTTCGCCTCGGCGGCTCCGGAGGCGGTTATACAACTGGTGGTGGTGGTGGTGGTGGCGGAGTAACTGCCACAAAGCGAGAATCCTCAGAAGGATCCTGCTGCTGCTGTTGTTGCTGCTGCTGCTGGGGCGAGTGGTGGTATGGAGGTGTAAAATACCAATCGATCCGGTTGAACCTCTCCTGATAGCTATCTGGACCGCGGTAAGGCGATCCGTGAAATGAGGACCCATCCGAGATCTCTATGGGATGAGTAGGGGTCCCTCTTTGAGGTTCGACGGGATCTTCATCTTCCTCCATATCCATGGAGAAGTGATCTTCAGGCCCTAGCGGGTTGTGTCCCGCTGGTTCTTCTTGTTGGTTTGCCGGGTTGAACCGGCTCTGGAAATAGGGTGTGGGGTCGTTAAATGAATGGTGGGAGTTTGAGCGAAGGAGGGGTATGAAAGAGTTATGAGGTTCATTTTCGGACTGAGGTCCGAAGGAATTTAGATAAGATGGTGATGAGCTTAGGGAGACGGATCGTCTCCCTGGTTCAATGTACGTCCTCCAGGGTTCCTGGGGACTAGGGCTCAGGTTGACGGATGGTGAGCGCCGGTGGGAAGGTCCGGCCTCATCGTCATTTGGGGCACGGAATGTCCCCTTTCCTCTTCCTCTACCTCTAAGGAATCACGTCGGCATCTTGAACCTGTCAACATAAATAAAGATAACACAAGCATATATATAAAATTAAAGAAAACATTAAAACAAAACAGAGTTTGTCCAATGTTACTTGTCTAGACTCGAGGATCGAGGAATGTGCAATATGTGTAATTGAGATTAAACACAAAAGGCTAGTGTTTAATTCACTCAGCGTTGGCTCTGATACCAACCAGTCACACCCCGACTTTCCACGTGTCACCGGTGGGCCCGGTGGGGAGTATCGTGACGTAGTTGATATCATCATAGTCAAACAACACAATTAATAATGCACAGCGGAAGCAAAAGATGTAATATCATTTCAACTTTAATAAATTGTAATATTTAAGTATCACAAGTTGTTGAAACGTATCCACAGGTGGAATCGAATAAAACGGAAATTTATTGTTCAACAGTGGCATCTAAGCTTGCGAGACTTCTACTTGATGCTAGGAGAGACCAACCTATTACGTGTAGTACGTGCACTTAACCTTTTTTGGGAAAATACGTCAGTTTACACTGGTAAATACAATTAACTGACTCATTTTGAAAACATTTATAAAAATTGATTTAAGTGCACATAGCACAAATCTTTTTATAACTTGGGATAATTATTTGTAAATAATCCTTGTAAAGTATCACATGTTTGTTATGCGTTCAGTTTGCCGGGTCGTGCCGGGTTAAAGATTAATAGACACACCACTTAGTATAGTTCTGCCGCGAGACTTTTCTCGTACCGACCATTATACTTTATTGATTTGAATGCACTACGGGTGTACGCCTACACCCATGTGCTAAAGTCGTGGCCATTCTTTTAATGATGCCAAGGATATCCGGGACATGGTCATTAAACCCCCAAAGGCGTTAAACAAACAAAACAAGTTTTTAAACGGGTCATCTCGATAGTACTTAACCACTAATCGATAAGCTCGAATGCCCGACCAAGCGGTATTTTATATACCGTACCCCAAGCCCGTATAAGGGAAAATAAGTTAAAAGTATTTACCTTTGCAAGTATATTTCACAACAGCAAATGCAAGTATCTTTTACTGGATCTCCTAATCTGGAACGAAGGTTTATAATAACCTATCAGATTTCTAACAGGTCTTTAATTAAGCTTAAGCTTAGACCGGTTAGTTATAAGGAAAGAGTACGGTTTAATCGCATGGAAAGCGAATACCGGTTTAGAATGTGATTTTGACCCGACAAGCTTGCATGCTTGTTTAATTTGGGTATCTTAAGCACATTCTGGATTTTGAGACAAAAACAATATGGTTTGACCCGTTTTGGCTAATATATGTAAACTAGTTACATAAGCCGATCCGAACGCGAAAAGTGCGTAACGGGTAACCATATGAATCATATGCAAGTTTCCTAAGTTAATATGCTTTAAATATGTTGTGACATCAGTAAGATGTCTCTTATTATGTCCAAAACGGATTTAAACTCAAATTATGCCTCATAAGGGCATTTTGGTCATTTAAAAGATTATAAAAGAGTTTAATTAGTAATCTGAGTTACAGGTCTGGTTTATTCAGTAAATAAACTTAAATAAATGAGTTATAACCGTAGGGTACTAGATAAATGTGAAATTTATCCTTTAAAATCAAACTATGCACCTTAGGGGTATTTTGGTAATTTTACATAAGCCTAAAATGTCGAAAATGGAATCTGACTTTACAAACTTTTACTTACTGTTAGAACCTCAAAATTCACTTAACATATCAGTAAGCATTGAGTCTTATATGTCTAATATGGTTCTAAAACATACTATGTGTCGAAAACGCTTAAAAAGGCGATTTGGAGCCATTTCCGGGTTTTTAAAAGAAAGCTGATATTTTTATAATTCTAGAAGGCTCAAAATACTTTATTTAATATATTAGATCAGTAGAAAAAGGTTTGGGGTCAATCGGATTTATAAATCTCATTTTATGGCTTAAAAGGGTAAAACCGTCATAACCGAATCAAGCCTAGAGACCTTTGTTATGCTCAGCCAAAAATTAAATAAAAATCTTCAAAAATCCCAAAATATTATAATACATCAGTGGGTAAAAATTTTAGTATCAAAAAGTGGGTTTAAATAGGCTATATGCTAATTACGCCATTTAGTTAACATAAAGCTTTCAATTTGCGCTAATGAGCATAACTCTTAATCTAGACCTCCAACTGATGTCAAATTTTAGGTGCAAGTTTATAAATCAGTAACTAAGGTTTCTACTCTTTTACTTTTTCAAAAATCACGTTTTGAGGTGGCGAGGGCATAATAGTCAACATTTAAGCATAAATCGGAAACATGCATGTGAATAGGATATCTAATGGACCAAGTTGTATAATCACAGGGGGTTATACTAACATGTATATAGGTCCAAAAGAAGCTCTAAGGCAATCCTAAACTTGGCTTAAAAGGGTCAGAACTGAAAGTCAAAGCAAAAGTCAAACTATGCGACTTTCGGTTCCAAACCGAGCCTATACTGAAAATTGTCGAGTTGAACATGTTCTTACATTAATTACCAAGTTTTATAAATGATCAAACAGGTTGCATGTATCCTACATTGCTAATTATAAGTTAATTTGGATTTAAGCATTCTGTTGACTTTTTAAAGTATGCTTTGACTCGATAATTAACATGGTTAGAGTGGGAATTTGAAAATACCCTTTTAAGGGTTTGTTACCCACATAATTACCTTCTTAAAGGTATTTTTAATTCGAGATATTACTGAGTCATTATAGACAAATCTCGAAGTCAAACCTTAATTACGACGGTTTGACTTTTAGCTAATTAAGTAAGCTAAAATGGGTTAAGGATGATTAGGATTACTTACAATGGTCCTAAATAGGATTAGGGGCTTAAGAGAATCTTGATTGCTGTCCAGAGAAGCTCCAAGGTGCTTGAACAAAAATGCAAGTGAGCAAGTCCCAAATGATCACAACTTCAAGCTCTTATATAGTGAACTAGGGAGCTCAAGATCAAGACAAGGAAGCCTAGGATGGTTACAAGATCACCCCAGGTGTCCCTAATATGCTAAATACTGCCTAGCAAGTCCCTGGTTTCGAAAACCACTCAAATAAGGCGGTGCAACCGGTTATACAGGCAGCTGTCCTGAAAAACGCCCAGATGCAGGTCTTGCGCACCGTAAGGTTATGGTTGTTGCGGTGCGTAAGACTCCTTGCGCACCGTAAGGATTTTGGTGTTGCGGTGCGCAAGCCTTCGCCAGAGGACAAAACTTTGTTTTAATTAGGCTTTGACCATGCAACACTTACAAGTCCGAATTCTCATGACATTCTGCAATGTAGGGACCATTTTGCTCAGCCTTTGCATGTCTAGCATGCTCTTACAACTTTGGCATCTTGTATAAGCTTAAATTGACGGAAATATCAAGAATTCATCTTGGATTCTCCTAATGGTTGAATATGTTAATTAACTACTTCCAATTCCTTTTATACAAGGATTTAAATCAGAATTTTAGTAGTAACATTCCTAATGATCCAATTTCCATATAAAAGATGGAACTTTATTTATTTAGAAACAACCGGCTAGATGTTTATCATAATGATTTAAGGATCTTGGGATTTATGATTCGGGTCGCTAGAGGTGTTTTAATAACATG
Organism: Helianthus tuberosus; assembly: GCA_030545235.1. Lineage (NCBI taxonomy): Eukaryota > Viridiplantae > Streptophyta > Magnoliopsida > Asterales > Asteraceae > Helianthus > Helianthus tuberosus. Next base: position 173,296,855 of record CM060373.1, on the reverse strand, counting down.
TCGCCCTTGGGTCGTTCAGAGGTATTTTTATAACATGACGCCCTTTTTAAATCCTACCATACATCTTTTTATTTGATCCGGTTTCCTGACACATTTGTCTCTCATGACACGTGTCTTCATTTTATTGGACAGGAATTTCCGAGGTGTTACAACAAGCCTCCCCTAACAATGGTAGCGCTATAGGTTGAGAAACGCCCCTCCCGTTATTTTGGCGGGTATTGTTAGGTTAATCTATGTTAAAACCATCTCATTCATTGGGATAGGCATGTTAATTGCGTTAAACTTTGGTTTGGACACATAGAGTAACATCGTTTTGAGTATATACTGTTAATATGATCATGTTATTCACATTGGATACGAGAAACATTTATACAAATTATTATGCTATGTATCAAACTTGTATACTCGCCAACATTTTTTTTGTTGATTTTATTTTAATACATGTTGCAGGTTGAAATTGTGCAAGATTCAAGAAAACAAGCTAGGATGGCTTTAGATACCCATTTTAGCAAATAAAGAATTGTTTGAATTTATGTTTGTTAATTTGAAACATTGTATTTCATTTTAGTTTCAATGAAATGGAATAAATTTATATTGTCACAAATAGTGTTATGTTGTTTTGAGCAATCTGTTTCGCTTAGCGCCACATCCCGATGTTTCCGCCATCGGTTGGGGTGTGACAGATGGGACACGGTAGCCCTAGCCGTAGCTAGGGTGGCCCTCGCGGGCCGCGTAGATGTTTCTTCGAAGTTTACGCTGGCCGCGTAAAACTCAAATTTCAGCTATAAATTGGTCGTTGCATGGCCATCTTCTGTGTTCGAAAATTCACTTCAAAAGTCACTCTAAACTATTCTAATTAGTGTATTAAGGGTCGAGACGCTGCTGCGATTACAGTGTAATAACTCGATCACTGCTACGATACAATGTCCGATCGATTGAAACCGATCTGATGGATGTTTAAGTGCTACCTGAATTTGGGCTATACTTTGTCATTCATCGTGAGGGTTTTCATTTCGTGAGCTTATCTTAAATGTTGTATTAAGTTACTAACCTAGTTTCGTGTGCATTGTTATTTAACTAGGTCACCCGGCTTAATCAGTAGGCAAAACTCTGTCCAACTAAACTTGCAATGTGAGTCATTCTCTTTTTATCAAAAAGTGCTTTACAATACCTAAAATGTTTTCCAGTTATATGTTACAGGGATTAAGTCTTTGTTATCTTAAATTACTGGCAGTAAGTAAGGTATTGTGCACAATTACTACAGTTTTATCACTTTTAGGTGAAAGGACCTAAATAGTGATACTCGTCACTATTGGGTGAAAGGACCCAATGGTGGTATGACCACAGTAATAGATCTGGTCGAGTGACAACTGAACCAGCTAATTATAAGATAGGGGCAATTGTAATCGCTCTTATTACTGTAATCTATAACAATGTGTCGTTTTATGCAAATTGAATGACTCACCAGTATTTCCCCGCTGATAAAAATCTTTTTAAACATGTTTCAGGTGATTTACTGTGAACCAGGAAAAGTGTCGCAGAACACTACAGCTTGAAGAAAGTGGCTCAGTAAATAAATAAGCATGGTTTTGTAACCAGGGAATTTCTCAGGGAAATTCCTTTATTGTAAATTACGGGGTTTGTCCCGAAACTTGAAATAAAATGATCCGGGGTTTTCAGTTTTAAAAGATCCTGTTAAAATTTCCGCTGCCAAAATTAAATACCACGGGTTTTCTATCTCGCGGCAATCGAACCAGTAAACTGGGTCGGGGGCCGTGACAGAAAAAGGTGGTATCAGAGCCACTGACTTAAGCCAATTACGTATTTAGAAATACTTAATTTTCCAGATTGCCAATTCTGTGATTCTGTGAAAATTTAATTCAACCAACAAAATTTTAATTTAAATTTTGTGTGTTTCTTCATGTGTGCTAACAGCATGAATGAACTATCGGAGGCACTCCGAAACTTTACTATCCATACGACCGATATGGACATAACAGGAAACCCATCCAGATATCAAGCAGATACTGAAGAGCCACCAGTATTCCAGGCCCAGCCCCAGGAGAAACCTAAACCTAAGAAGAGGAGAAGGATTTTGGATTGGAAATGCGGACGAAGGAAGAAGCAAGCTGCACAAAAGGTGAAAAGGACAGAGGATCCAAGGGACAAAGGAAAAGGAAATGAGATAGGGGAAAGCTCCGGTCAAGCCCAGTAGATGCCACCTTGGGAAGAACTGGATCGAAAACTTATGAATTGTGACCTCATCGGACCTACAGACGAAATCCTTTTCAATTTCCCAACCCAATCTGAACTTCCAATTAATTTGGAGCCTGCTATACCGGATCCTGTTCTCAATCCACAACCTTTTACAGGGCAGTTGGAAGAATGGTGGACGAGCGACTGACATTTTCAGAATTTCATGAATAACCCCAACGTTTATTTTCCCCAGTTTGATCCTGAACCTGCACCATTTCCACCTATGAGGGCAGAAAACGTTGCTGAATTACGCCACTACGGCGAGGAACTTGTAGATGCGGGAAATCGGATTCGGGGCGTGGGGGAAAGGATCACGTGGAAGTACGACGAGAGGGAGCGTCGTTTCTGAAAGGCCAGCCTACTGTGGTTGTGTGTTGTATAATAATAATAATAATAATATGTAGAAAAAAAATATATACATATATATATAATAATAAATAACAATATAAAATAATAATAATAATATAAAATACTAGTGTATAATAATCCTAAAATAAAACATTTGTAAATACCTGGTGTATACTGATGCATAATATTATATAAAAATATGAATGTCGCAAGGTCGACAATTTTGGCTATACGTGTTGACTTAACTGTGTTGTGATTGCCTTTTTGTGTTTAATTGTTATAAATTTTGGTGCCAATAATTTGTATGTATTGTTAATTATTCAGATGGAAAACGTAGTAAATGAACCAGTCCATGAAGTTAACCAATCTGAACAAAATAATGAAGACCACTTTCTCAACAGACAAGATATTGAAAATATAGTTGCCCAGGGTATAGCCAATGCTATACCGGCAATCGTCGCTGCTGTTAAGAACCCCGTTGAACCTTCGCAAGCCAACAATAGTAAACGCACTCGCGACAATAACTTTAGTCACAGCATAAATGGAGGCGGCAATAATGATAATAATGTGGTTCAGACCCCATTTCTTAAGAAAATGAAAGTTGCAACACCTGGTTGCACTTATAAAGAATTTCTTGCCTGTAAGCCGGTCGAATTCGCAGGCAATGAAGGGGCGACTGCCGCATTGCAGTGGTTAGAGAAAACCGAAGCAGTAATTAAAATAAGTAAATGCGCATATGAAGACAAGGTTATGTATGCATCTCACCTTTTCAAGGAAGAGTGGAACACGGTGCTGCAAGCCAAAGGAAGTGACATGACTTATGCCATGAGTTGGGAGTAATTTAAGAGATTGATGGAAAGAAAATTTTGTCCCGGCTATGAAAAGGAACAAATGACGAATAAGTTCCTGAATCACCAGATGGTGGATGTTGACTGTCGAGGGTATACATCGAAATTTTTCGAATATGCCAGAATTGTACCAACTCTAGCTTCGCCAGAACCGGTACTTATTTCTCGCTATATTTGGGGTTTAATTAGCGAGATTCGGGATATCGTCAAAGCTGCGAGACCCCGCACGATTGATGATGCGGTTGAATTGGCCAACACCTTGACTGACGGACTGGTGCACACGAGAGAAGAGAACAGGAAGAAGGAATTGGCCCAAAAGATTACCCAAGGTTTTCGTGGGGGTAATAGTGCCAGTAACTTCAAGAAAAAGGGAATCGGGCAATCCTCTGCTGCTCCATTTTGTAGTACCTGTAAAATAAAGCATTTTGGAAAATGTAAGGGGTACTGTAATTTCTGCAAAATTTCGGGGCATCAAGAGGAGAATTGCAGGAGGAAAACCCTGATCTGCTACAATTGCAGAGAACCAGGACACTTCAAGCCCGATTGCCCAAAACTGGTCAAGCCAGCTGACAACAAGGCCAAACCTGCAGAGGGAACTACTAAGAAAAACGCAAGAGCCTTTCAGCTGACTACACCGGAAGCGGATCTGATTCCAGATGTAATAGCTGGTACGTTTCTTGTACATGACGTTTACGCAAAAGTATTATTTGACTCTGGTGCAAACCAAAGTTTTATAAATACTTCGTTCTTCCAAGCTCTTAAGCAACCATTAACCAAACTTAGGCAGAATTATACGATAGAAACGGCAGATGGGAATTCTGTTAATATAGATAAGGTTCTTCAAGAAGGAAAGATAGAACTTTCAGGCCATAAATTTTCTACAAACCTGCTACCCATGAATTTAGCTGAATTCGATGTTGTATTAGGAATGGATTGGTTAGTAGCCAACCATGCTCGAATCCTCTGTGATAAAAATTCCATAGAAATTCATAGACCCGCAGGGGAAGTAATTGTGATTACAGGAAACAAGCCGCCTAAACCCATTAAGTTCATTTCAGTAATGAAACTTGCTAGTTATGAACGAAAACAAGGAATAGTGTATATGATTTCGATAATCATTAACACTAAAGGTAAGGAACTTAAGGAAATCCCAGTAGTGTCAGAATACCCAGATGTAATCCCTGAAGAGCTACCAGGATTACCGCCCCATAGGAAAGTTGAGTTTAGAATTCATCTAATTTCTGAAACTACACCAATAGCTAAGACACCTTATCGATTAGCACCCACAGAAATGTTGGAACTGAAAAAGCAGTTAGATGAATTACTAAGCAAATGATTTATACAACCTAGTTCATCCCCTTGGGGAGCACCAGTGTTGTTTGTGAAAATGAATGATGGTTCAATGCGAATGTGTATCGATTATAGGGAATTGAATAAGGTTACAATTAAGAATCGATACCCATTACCTAGGATTGATGATCTTTTTTATCAACTTCAGGGAGCTAGATATTTCTCTAAGATAGATTTGCGCTCCGGATATCATCAATTAAAAGTACAGGAAGAAGACATACCTAAAACTGCTTTTAGGACTAGGTATAGTCACTACGAGTTTACGATCATGCCATTTGGGTTAACGAATGCCCCTGCAGCATTCATGGACATGATAAATAGGATCTGTAAACCGTATTTGGATAAATTCGTAATTGTCTTCATCGACGATATACTTATTTATTCCAAAAGTCAGGACAAACATTGTGAACACCTGCATGCACTCTTAATTCTGTTAAGAAAGGAAAAGCTTTACGCCACATTCTCAAAGTGTGAATTTTGGCTACATGAGGTGCAATTTTTAGGTCACATGGTGAATCACGAAGGTATTCACGTAGATCCCTCCAAAATAGAAGCAACCACCAAATGGAAGGTCCCGCAATCAGCAACCGAAGTTAGAAGTTTTCTAGGATTAGCTGGGTATTACAGGCGCTTTATAAGAGACTTCTCTAAGATAGTTGTTCCATTAACTAAGTTAACCTGTAAAACAGTTAAGTTTGAATGGGGACCCAAGCAAGAAGAGGCCTTTAGGATTTTAAAGCAAAGGTTAACCAATGCCCCAATTTTGGCCTTACCAGACGGAACAGAGGATTTTGAAGTCTTCTTTGACGCTTCTAAGCTGGGATTAGGATGTGTGCTAATGCAACGTAAAAAGGTAATTGCGTATGCATTAAGGCAATTGAAAAAGCACGAGGAAAATTATACGACTCATGACTTAGAATTAGAAGCAATAATTTTTGCCCTTAAAATTTGGAGACATTATCTGTACGGAAGTAAGTTTACTGTCTATACAGATCATAAGAGTTTAAGGTACATATTTGGGCAAAAAGAACTAAACATGAGGCAAAGAAGATGGATGGAAATTCTAAGTGACTATGACTGTGATATTCTATATCACGAAGGAAAGGCAAAGGTAGTAGCAGACGCCCTGAGTCGTAAGTACCATGAAAAGAAAAGACGAGTTCGTGCTCTTAGATTAAATCTACAATTAGATTTACTGGAACAACTGAAGAACATTCAGGAAACAGCAATCAAGGATGATGCTGAAGGAATGAAAGGACGGATAAAGGAATTAGAGTAAGGGACTGATGGAATTTGGAGATTCCATAAGAAAAGAATTTGGGTGCCTAGGCAAGGAGATTTAAGAGATAAGATTTTAGAGGAAGCCCATAAATCTAGATATACAATGCATCCTGGCAATAATAAGATGTACCAAGATTTAAGAAACAACTTCTGGTGGATAGGAATGAAAAAGGACATAGCTAGATACGTTTCTAAGTGTCCAACTTGTTCACAAGTTAAGGCAGAACACCAGAAACCTTCAGGGTTACTTCAACAATTAGAAATGCCTATATGGAAATGAGAACTAATAACAATGGACTTTGTTACTAAGTTACCCAAGACCAGGAAAGGTAACGATGCAATCTGGGTGATTATAGATCGATTAACCAAATCAGCTTATTTCCTGCCAATGAAGGAAACCTTTAGCATGGAAAGATTGGCTAAGTTGTACGTAGACGAGGTAGTATCCTTACATGGAGTCCCACTCTCCATTGTGTCAGATAGGGATAGTCGCTTCACTTCGCAATTCTGGACAACTTTCCAAGAAGCAATGGGGATGCGCTTAAATTTAACTACTGCATATCATCCTCAAACAGATGGACAAAGTGAAAGGATGATCCAAACCCTCAAAGACATGCTTAGGGCATGTGTAATAGATTTCAGTGGAAACTGGGATGACCACTTACCACTAATAGAATTCTCCTATAACAATAGTTATCACACAAGCATCAATGCAGCCCCGTTTGAAGCACTATATGGATGAAAGTGCCGAACCCCAGTTTGCTGGGCAGAAATAGGAGAAAGTCAATTATCAGGTCCCGAGATTGTACAAGAAACCACAGACAAGAGAACTCAAATCAAGGAAAGACTGAAAACGGCTCAAGGTCGCCAGAAAAGTTATGCAGACAATCGACGCAAGCCGTTAGAATTTCAAGTTGGAGATAAGGTACTTTTGAAAGTTTCTCCTTGGAAAGGAGTAGTTCGGTTTGGTAAGAAGGGAAAACTAAGCCCAAGGTACATAGGGCCGTTCACAGTTACCCAATGAATAGGACCAGTTTCCTATCGCTTACAACTACCTGAAGAGTTAGCCGGGGTACATGACGTGTTTCATGTATCTAATCTTAAAAAGTGTATGTCTGATGAATCCCTAGTGGTACCTCTTCAAGATATAGAGGTAAATGAAAAATTAAAATTCGTGGAGAAACCTCTTCAAATAAAAGACAGAAAGGTCAAGTTCCTCAAGCATAAAAGACTGGTACTGGTCAAAGTGAAGTGGGATTCGAAAAGAGGACCAGAGTATACATGGGAACTGGAATCGGAAATGAAGCGGAGGTACCCTTACCTGTTTCAGTAAATCTCGAGGACGAGATTTTCCATAAGGTGGGGAAGATGTAAGGACCTGCACGAAATTGTCCTAAAACGCTCCGTAAGTAGAAAACCGGACCCCTAAAACCCTAATCCTTATGAAAACACAAGAAAATCTGAATTTAATGATCGGTCGCGGGCCGCGTAAGACTTAAGGAAAGCTTACGTGGGGCGCGACAGCTTGAAAATGCTCTGGATAAGCTTTAGGCCACGTGTCAGACACGTGGCGAGCCTACATGGGACACGGTAGCCCTAGCCGTAGCTAGGGTGGCCCTCGCGGGCCACGTAGATGTTTCTTCGAAGTTTACGCGGGCCGCGTAAAACTCAAATTTCAGCTATAAATTGGTCGTTGAATGGCCATCTTCTGTGTTCGAAAATTCACTTCAAAAGTCACTCTAAACTGTTCGAATTAGTGTATTAAGGGTCGAGACGCTGCTATGATTACAGGGTAATAACTCGATCACTGCTACGACACAATGTTCGATCGATTGAAACCGATCCGATGGATGTTTAAGTGCTGCCCGAATTCGGGCTATACTTTGTCATTCGTCGTGAGGGTTTTGATTTCGTGAGCTTATCGTAAATGTTGTATTAAGTTACTAACCTAGTTTCGTGTGCATTGTTATTTAACTAGGTCACCCGGCTTAATCAGTAGGCAAAACTCTGTCCAACTAAACTTGCAATGTGAGTCATTCTCTTTTTATCAAAAAGTGCTTTACAATACCTAAAATGTTTTCCAGTTATATGTTACAGGGATTAAGTCTTTGTTATCTTAAATTACTGGCAGTAAGTGGGGTATTGTGCACAATTACTACAATTTTATCACTTTTAGGTGAAAGGACCTAAATAGTGATACTCGTCACTATTGGGTGAAATGACCCAATGGTGGTATGACCACAGTCATAGATCCGGTCGAGTGACAACTGAACCAGCTAATTATAAGTTAGGGGCAATTGTAATCGCTCTTAATACTGCAATCTATAACAATGTGTCGTTTTATGCAAATTGAATGACTCGCCAATATTTCCCCGCTGATAAAAATATTTTTAAACATGTTTCAGGTGATTTACTGTGAACCAGGAAAAGTGCCGCATAGCAGTAAAACTTGAAAAAAATGGCTTAGTAAATAAATAAACATGTTTTTGTAACCAGGGAATTTCCCAGGGAAATTCCTTTATTGTAAATTACGGGGTTAGTCCCGAAACTTGAAATAAAATGATCTGGGGTTTTCAGTTTTAAAAGATATTGTTGAAATTTCCGCTGCCAAAATTAAATACCACGGGTTTTCTGTCTCGTTTTGAGAGTCGGTCTAGTGAAAACGGTTTAGCCCGTCGTTGCGAGGCAAACGCAGCAGGAGAGCAAGAAAAAGAAGGGTTGTTCGGGACTGTTATGCAACAGAAGATGAAGTCCAGAAGGGTGTTCGTGCAATCGTTGTCACGGGTGATGTACCGGTCAGGATGACGGGGGTGATGGGTGAACATGGGGGTTTTTCGTGGCTGTTAGTCGTGATCAAACGGGCTGTAAAAAAAGGGTTGTGATGTTATTTTTATCACAGATTTTGCAAGTACCTTGATCAGATTGTTCGTGATAAGAGGAGACCGGCATAGTGCGTGAAAAGCGGGCAGAATGGATCTGTCAAAGCAGGTGGCTTTGGATTTGTCTCGTTTGGCAAGGTGAGAAAACGGAAGAAGCGGGTGGCTTGTTTTCTTTGTCGGTGGAGAGCCTCTTGAACAAGGGTGATCGGTAAAAGGTCAAGAAAAAAAAACAGGGTGTAACATTATGGCATTGGAGTTCAAATCGGGTGGCTTTGGATTTGGCCGGGGAAGAGGTCGTCAATCTGTGAAAAGTCGTGATGTCAGTGCGTATAGGGTTAACCCTATACGTTGCGTATTGACCTATATGCTGCGTAGATAACCAATCATTTGTGACAACTGGCACAAAACCGGTAATTTCCGTACACTTTAATTATTATTTAACGACTGCAATTATGTGCTTAAATGTCAACATTGTCTGATTACATACTATACAAGTGAATTCATGCACGTTTTATACTACAAAATATTGCTTTATGCATTAATGAATAGCGTTGCGTCAGAAATACTAGTAAACTCACCGGTAAGACACATTGTGTTGACAAATCTGCAGAAAACAGTCAGACAATAAAATTGGAGCCTAGGTGTAGGTCCAACGTCAAGAATACATTAAAACCCAATAGTACATACAAGGGTTAACATATAGACCTTCCGAAGGCTAAAATACGCACTAAAAAGCACCCGAAACGCACTTTAAGTGCAGAATTTTACACGGATCAGCAATAAATCAGCTTTTAACACATAAATATTATGCAGAATTAATGTTTTATTATCTAGAATACCCTCCTAAGTGTTGGGAATTAAAAGGGTTACGAAAGGGTACTTAAAGGACACTAAACGGTGTAATTTAGCACTTTAACGAACCGGCATTTAACCGAACAACCGGACTTTACCCGGAACATCAAAATATTACTAGAGGCATTATTTTAATGTTTCTAAACTAGTTATGGTCCCCGAACACTATAACACCCCTTATAACATGATAACACATCAAGTCCCTAAAAATTACACATAAAAGCTAACTTATTTTTAAATTAGAGTTGGAAATTACACTTTGCCCCCCCCTCCATGTCTACGGTTACAAAGGGGGTGACCCCACCAAATATTTGCCAAATCCTTCTATATCCCATTAGATATTATTTGGATTTACTTTGATATTATTTAGATATTAAAAGATCACAAAAGATATGGTAGATCTTGCAAGTGTATTATAAGTATAACCATCACCATTTCACCACACAACCTCTCCTCCTTCTCCCTCATACCTACGGTCCCCACACACCCACCATACATCCACCATTTTCATCCATTGTCCATCCATTCCAAGGTTCACATAAGGTGCTAGAAGGTGATTTAGGAAGTTGGAAGCTTACGGATCTTGAAGGACCTTCTTCATTTGCTTTTATCCAACACTTTTTTTCATCTTCAAGTTCTAGTAATCTTCCCTAGCCTTGTTGAAAGTGGTGAGCCCTCATAATCTCTTATTACTTCATATATTGATTGGTTAAAAGATTTATTATGTTGAAAATACAAGAACACTAAAGAATATGAACATGAATCTTTCACATAAGCTTAAATACATAAGAATATATGTTGATTGTGTTGATTTGCTTCTTGTTGATGGATTACTAGTGTGTGTGATGTTAGACATCATATGGAAACTACTAGATTGTGATTAAACACATGATCTAGTAAGTTAAAGTGGTGATCTTGTGAAAGACCAAGATCATCATACTTTATGTCTTTATGAACTTGAATAATAAGTTGATTTCTTGAAAAATAATAAATAAAGTGAGCTAGATTGATATGTAGAGGTTTCCAACGCAATGTTATTGATGTAGAGATAGCTGTCGGACAATATAATGGGAAGAGAGTGTTTTTGCCAAGAATACCTCTATGTCTTTCTGAGGATGACATGTTCCCGTTCAAGCTGAAAAGAAAACAGTTTCCAATTCGTCTCAGATTTTCCATGACAATAAACAAAGCTCAGGGCCAAACAATTCCCCATGTTGGTGTTTATCTTCCAGAATCTGTATTTTCACATGGTCAACTTTATGTGGCGTTATCAAGAGGAATATCACAGAAAAATACAAAAGTGTTAGTACACCCTGCCAAAGATTTCAAACGACCTGGGGTATACACCTCAAATGTTGTCTATCGGGAGGTGTTACTTGATGGATGAACTCCTTCTCAATCAAAACGTAAGGATTTTTAATGCATTTTATGGTTCAACAAATTACATTTTAAATAATTTTTTATAACACATTTATAACTTCACACACTTTCGTCACTTTTACTCACTTGTACATTATTCCCTTATACAGAAATTTGGAAGCTGTTATGGATGGCACAAGGAACAAAATGGAAGATGTCGTAGGTATCTATACCATATATTTAAAATGCCATGCAACTGTTTGACGCCTGGATTTTTATTTTTAAACCGTTATGTTTATGATTGTTACTTTGGTATTATTGTGTGTGTTTATTGAGATGCAATACTGCTTTTCATACATACCTCGTACTTTTTATCCAAATTATTATTTAATTGACATGTGTAAGACTACGATTTAAGTAAACCTTCGAAGCGGTTAAATCTCCCCTCCGGTTGAAAATATTGCCTAAGTCTTTTGTTCCCGCTGCAACGCGCGGGCTCCCCACTAGTTCCCTAAAAATGTACCTCAAAATATTTACCAAGGTTTCCCTAACTTTTGTGTTAAGAAATGATGATTTCTTCAAGACTAAAATTGATACTAAGTATGTATATTTTTGAGAAAAATATATATATTTATTGATCACCAAATTTTGTGCTAAGTGTATGTAGTATGTATTACATGTAATAGTGTATTAGGACTTGAAAATACACTAAATGCTCTTGAGAAGTAAAAATACAAAAATACACATACAACCCGCTTAGAAAAATACAAGAAAATATATTTATGAAAATATATTACTTGATAGAATAAATAACTTGGAAAAGTTATGAACACGAAATGAAGTTTTAGACAAAGTACATAATTCAGGTGCAAAATACAAAATACAAAATACTTATATCTATTTTTTAGAAAATGATATAAGTAAGACACATGGTTAAAAATATAAATTATTTTTAACACAAGAACAAATACATGAAAGAAGGTGACTTGTACTTGTGCGATACAAGTCTAGTGACTAACGTTAATAAAACACGTTTAGGTCACGACGCTAGATAAGTAAATCCGGTGAAGTTTACGACGCAGGAACGCAAAGTTGTGAGTTATGCTCCCCGTTTTCTTTTAACTGTTTTCAGTTTTATAACTTCGGGGGTGAAATACATGTTACAAATGTTACAATGTTTATAAATGGTATGATACAAAAACAAGAAGCACTCTTGGTGAGAACGAGTACCAAGTATGATGCGTTTTAAGGAATGATACGAGAAATGATACAAGAGTTGATACGAGAAATGATACGAGAAATCGTATCACGAATAGGGTACCATAAGCACCATTAATCAACAATATACCTAGACCGCCGAACAAAAGGTTAGATCTAACGGGTTTCGGGCAGCCACACTCTTGGTGAGAACGAGTACCAAGTAGTGCTTTTGTGTCTCAGAATCGACAACTAGAAAAATGCCTATGGTTTGGTTGCTTCCTATATCGTGTCACATGTTAATGGCCTTGCAACCCATTAACAACCTTGATACATACAGAAATACGTGGTTTATACAAGAATACTTGATTTATACAAGAGTACGTGATTTATACAAGAATACGAGATTTATACATGAATACGTGATTTATACAAGAATACTTGATTTATACAAGATACATACCATGTTTTTCATACAAAGTATACAAACGTTCAATACAAGAACTGCATGAATTCACACCAACACTATGTTGACGTTTTTCCAAAAACTCACATGTGTTTCAGGCAACTAAAGTGGAGTGCCAAAAAAAACTCTGATGTGTGTCGGGTGGTTAAATAAAAACACCTTAAAAATGTAAAGTTTTGGACATGCTTTGGCCTAATAGGTATCGGTACTCTCATCAGGATTGTCCCCAGGTAGGCAATCGAGTTGTACGAAATGCCAGCCTAGACAGGAGTTCCCAACTTAACGGTACTTAACCCTTCCAGTTACTACATATCCGACACGAAAAACACATTTTTACAAATAATGTACAAAAAGACAAACTTTAAAGAAAACCTTAAACTAGACACTCTAAGTTTTAAATTTATAAACTTAGACTCGATCTAAAACTAAACCACACATCCGGCAGTGTACCGATCAGTGTAGTATAGTGAAAATTAAGTCCGAGTATCGAACCCAAAGGACTCTGTTGAATTACATTAATTAATTTATTTACACTAAAAGTGACATCACACTAAACATTATTATATTTTTGTATTTTTTATTTAAAGGGGGGTTTGACTTGAAAAGTAAATTAACTAAAAACTAATTAATAAACATAAACTAAAAACACATTAATAAGAAGGTTTAATAATAATAAAGGACTATCTAGGTTGGAATCCCATTTATTAATAATGTTCATTCTACCGGGTAATTGTGTGATATGAAACCGGGATCTTTAGATGTTAAATCCTAAAAGACAACGTATAGGATTCCCAATCATTCGCGGGAATGCAACTATGTGACTTTTAAGATTTATTTTTATTACCGATTTACTAGACTTCTTTACAGTCGTCTAGTATTCTTTATTAAGTGCAAAACTTACTTCTTTACAGTTGTAAGTCTAAGCAATTTAAGAAAACTTGGTTTGGTTTAATAGATAAATTAGTGACAATTTAACTAAAATGATTTCTTACAAAACTCAATTTTAGCAATACACTATATTTAATCTATTAATATTTTTATACCTTACAGCGCTAAAAATAGTAGAACATTGAAACCGGATTAATTCTTGATCATTATTTTTATGGTTTATTTTACAATATCACCACATGATTATCCAAACAATGAAGACTTGAATATCAACATTAATTCTTTTTATGAAAATACATTCACCGGAATTATGTAAAACATATGATCAAATTATTAACCAAGTTAAAATATGCATATACACCAAACTAGAAACTTAAATTATTTACTTAACAAGAACAAACCATAATCACACAATACCCGGTAAATTTACATATTAACAAGCATTCATCACAACCTAGATAGTTTCAACGTTTTAGCTACACATAATATTAAACATTACAACTAGACAAACTCTGAAAATAACTGAAAACATAATACAAAGCAAATATAAACTGAAAATAGAAGATAAACAAACCCGGATCACCTAAGACTCGAACCGAAAGCTTCCGTGACTCCCGAGAAGCTCCCTGGCGCTCCAGAATCGTCTTAGACTACATTTGGCCCGAGTATTTCGGTCTTGAGGAGTGTTTTCGAAGTGTAGAAGGTGTGTTTTTCGAGTTAGAGGGCATGGGTATTTATAGGTGCAATTTTTGGCTTCTGTTCACCCTTAGCGCACCGCTAAGGTTTTTGGGTAGCGGTGCGCTACCGCTTTTAACCTAACACACTTGCCGACATTACAGGGTAGCGCACCGTTATGGTTTTGATGTAGCGGTGCGCTACCACTTTCTGACCTGACCCACTTGCCGACAGTAAAGGACAAGATTTAATTTTGTCTTGTACCCCTCTAGCGCACCGTTACACTTTTGTGGTAGCGGTGCGCTACCACTGAATTAGGTCGAATTTTTGCTTTTCTTTGGCACGTTTCCCGAGGCATCGATTCCTCTTTCGATCTTGTACTGATTTCTCGCATAATCTACAGATAATTCACCAATTCCTGCAGATTCATAATTTAATCGAATCAGTATCGAAAACAACGGATAAACGCGCACAATCTATCTGAAACAGGGGCTATCTGATATAAAAGATATGTATAATTCTATACATATCAGTGCGCGCGGTCACACTCTTGCTCTTGGATGTCGTTTATGATTATCTTTAAATAAAGTTGTAAACTTTTCAGACAATATGCTGTCTTGTGATGTAAACACTTAAATCATGTTTCAGTTATGTAATGTTTGGCATTTGAAGTTATTTTTACGAGCATGTAGTATGTTTATCAATCGTATGCAATGAAAACCTTTCATGATCACACCTCGTGCTTCCGCCTAAGAAAGGGGTGTGACAGATTGGTATCAGAGCTGCGATTGTAGTGAACCCGGATTCCTTCTCGAGTCTAGACTACAATCTCTAGGATCCTTTCACGAAAACAATTTTTCAAATAGTTTTCATTGCATAAAACTTTCCGCGACATCCACTACCTGAAACTGTTTACAAGAGTCAAGAAAAGACACTACGAGACTTAGGGTGCACTGGAGTAGCACTTGTCTGTGATTAAGAGTTTCTTGCAATTATGTGTGATAATTGATATATACATATACTAGAAGTAGAAGGTCACAAGTATACGTGACCTTACCTGAAAACAGTGGCCTATCTGAAGGAGGAGATACGAGGATGAAACGAATTGTGCGGACTGTGCAAGGAGTTACGTAATTATGGATGCATACATAATTATGGAATTCAGTGCACAAAAACCACAGCAAGTCTTGTCACGTATAGATTCCCTCAGTACAAGAAAAGGTCAAACATGAACACCCCTCCCCCAGCCTACTAAGTACTCTGCTGGAGTAATAATTGTTTAATGTCACTTATGTGGGTATATGCTTGTGTATATATACTACTACTGTCTCGAATGACGATATCAAACAAATATCTAACCCTGCTGTGTTGTGTTCTGATAGAACATGGCACCCAGGAAAGTTGTGAATACTCGCAATGATGATCAACCCCCTCCTCCTCTCCTACCGAGGACTGCTGAAGAACTGAACGCCCTACTGGAGGAAAGGATCTCCGCAGCTATCGCCCAATACGAGGCAAACCGCACCGAAGATAGTGGAGGACCAAGCAATGCAAGACGTAATGGGAATGGAGATTCGTCTGGAGGAAATGCAGCTCAAGGCTGCACTTTCAAGCAGTTCCTTGACTGCAAACCGCTGAACTATGATGGCACTGGAGGTGCAGTGGCGTTTGTACGCTGGACGGAGAAGACTGAGGCCACTATCCGTATGAGCAAGTGTACCGCGGATCAGCAAGTCACTTTTGCTACTGGGTTGTTTGTTGATGAAGCTCTGACTTGGTGGAACTTGCAAGTCCAAACCCTGGGTGATGATGCCGCTTATGGCCTGACTTGGGATGAGCTAAAAGAACGTATGAGAGAAAAGTATTGCTCACGTGCTGAACTCCAAAGGTTGGAGACTGAGTTCTGGCACTTGACCATGGAAGGTGCTGACGTCACTGGTTATACCCGAAGATTCCACGATTTGTCTAGGGTGATCCCTTACATGGTGACACCTGAATTTAAGCGCGTTGAACGCTACATTTGGGGATTGGCCTCAGAATTTCAGGGCATGGTAACTTTGGCCAAACCTCAAACAATCACTGAGGCTGTAACTCTGGCTGTCAGCCTTACTGAAGATTGTGTTCGTATGAAGAAGTTATCACTGAACCCAACTGAAAAGACCGAGACGCATGCTGAGTCGTCTGGTGACAAGGAGAGGAAACATTCAAATCAGAACCAAGCAACTCGCATCAACAACAAGGTTTCAACAACAAGAAGCGTGACACCAATCCGCCTCAGGAAGCGAAAACTCTTGCAAACATGAATGATGCTTCTACCAAAAGATACCAAGGCACCCTACCTAAGTGCCAAAAATGTAGGTATCATCATGAAGGAGCTTGTCGCATTCCAAGATGTGACAAATGTCGTAGGTTGGGTCATCAAACAGAAGACTGTTGGGGAAAAGGAAACAGGAACGGGAACGGCAATCGCAACGGTGCTGGTAATAGAAACAACGGTGGAAACGGAAATGGAAATGGTAACAGGAATGGTTATAGAGCTGGGCAGAACCAAGGATGCTTCAGTTGTGGAAGCAATGATCATTTCATGAAAGACTACCCGAAGAGGAACAATGCTCAGGCTCGAGCATTTGTGATTGGAGCAAGGAACGCACGCGAGGACCCTAATGTGGTCACCGGTACGTTTCTCATTAACAATCACTTTGCATCCATATTATTTGACACTGGTGCCGATTATAGCTTCATGTCTGTGGAATTTAAACGCATGCTTGGAATAGAATCTAATAGATTAGATATTCCTTACTCCATAGAGCTAGCCAATGGTAAACTTGTTAAATCAGGCGAAGTTGTTAGAGGCTGCTCATTAGAACTTGGTGAACGAAATTTGAAGCATCGACCTCTTACCTATTCAATTGGGTAGCTTCGATGTAGTGGTTGGAATGGACTGGTTGTCCAAGAACAAAGCTGAATTTATTTGTCACGAGAAAATCATTCGCATCCCGTTGGCAAATGACGAAACTCTCATCGTACATGGAGAAAAACGAGACGCGCCTCTGCGAATTATCAGTTGTATGAAGGCACAGAAGTGCTTAAGGAAAGGATGCATTGCTTTCCTAGCGCACGTGATAGATAAGAAGGCTGTGGAGCAGAAACTCGAAGACATTCCTGTGGTGAAAGAATTCCCTGATGTTTTTCCCGAAGATCTACCAGGACTACCTCCGCAAGAAAAGTCGAATTTCAAATAGACTTGGTCCCAGGAGCCGCTCCTGTAGCCAAGGCACCCTATCGTCTTACACCATCCGAAATGCAAGAATTATCTACACAACTCCAGAAGTTGTTGGATAAAGGATTCATAAGGCCAAGCTTCTCACCCTGGGGAGCTCCAGTATTGTTCGTGAAGAAAAAGGATGGAACACTGCGGATGTGTATCGATTACAGAGAACTAAACAAGCTCACAATCAAGAATCGGTACCCGCTTGATGTGTAGTAAAATACACATATTTGTCCTGTGTGAAATGTATAATTATTGTATGGTTTTTATTTGTTTTTATTTAGTTTTAAGTTTGTTTTATTTTATTTTGTGTTTTGCCAGGTCCTGGTATAAATGGAATGAAAACGAGCAATATGGAAATAACCAGCCAGTTGGGTATAGTGAAGTACCAGTGACCGAAGTAAAATTGCCGCTATTTTTCTTGAGTGGGTCGTGGCCACTGTCTCTATTTTACAACTAATGAATGGATGGAGTGTGAATAATGAAAAAAAAATTAAAAAAAAATAAATAAAAATACCAACTCATGGCCGACAATGATTATTTTATTATTAATAAAGAAAGATTGCCATATTATATATTATTGTAAAGATATTCGAATTGAAAGGTGAAAGTATGAGGCTACTGCCATATTGTTTTATTGCTTTTGGTGACTATTATATTAAAGGGGCTGCCAATTTTATTATATATTATTCCATAGCTACAAATAATTGGGGGCGGCTACATATATTGGGGGACGCAAAAGCTGATCATAAGAGACGACAAAGAGTGGGGAGAAAACATTATTGGAAAGCAAAAAACTTTACTTTCATCATGGAGGACAGGAGGGATATACACATCACATCTCATCATTATAAAAGGGACAAATGTTTGTCGGAGAAGGGAGCTCGAAGAGGGGGGACACAACGAAAAATACACAACACCTCTACACCTCAAAACCTTCGGGTTTAGATCATTTTGGTTGATCTCGGAGTACCTTGGAGCCATATGAGAGTCGAGTAAGCTTCCGACTCGAGTTTTAAGCTTCTGGGGTCGGTAAATATTCGTTTTTAAGTTTGTATTTTCTTGTATTATGTTTTCTGTTATTTTAAGAGTTTGTTTGTTTGTAATGTTTAATATTATGTGTAACTAAACTTTGAAACTATCTAGGTTGTGATGAATGTTTGTTAATATGTAATTTTTACCGGGTATTGTGTGATTATGGTTTGTTCTTGTTAAGTAAATAATTTAAGTTTCTAGTTTGGTGTATATGCATATTTTAACTTGGTTAAATATTTTGATCATATGTTTTACATAATTCCGGTGAATGTATTTTCATAAAAAGAATTAATGTTGATATTCAAGTCTTCGTAGTTTGGATAATCATGTGGTGATATTGTAAAATAAACCATAAAAATAATGATCAAGAATTAATCCGGTTTTAATGTTCTACTATTTTTAGCGCTGTAAGGTATAAAAATATTAATAGATTAAATATAGTGTATTGCTAAAATTGAGTTTTGTAAGAAATCATTTTAGTTAAATTGTCACTAATTTATCTATTAAGCCAAACCAAGTTTTCTTAAATTGCTTAGACTTATAACTGTTAAGAAGTAAGTTTTTAAGCACTTTTCTAGAACACTAGATAACTGTAAAGAAGTCTAGTAAATCGGTAATCAAAATAAACCTTAAAAGTCACATAGTTGTATTCCCGAGAATGATTAGGAATCCTACGTCGTCTTTAAAGGTTTAATATCTAAAGATCCTGGTTTCATATCACACAATTACCCGGTAGAAAGCATGTTATTAACAAGTGGGATTCCAACCTAGATAGTCCTTTATTATTATTACACCTTTGTCTTAATGTGTTTTTTTTAGTTTATGTTTATTAATTAGTTTTTAATTAATTTACTTTTCAAGTAAAACCCCCCTTTAAATCAAAAATACAAAAATATAATAAATGTTTATTGTGATGTCAATTTTAGGGTAAATAAATTAATTAACGTAATTCAACAGAGTTCCTTTGGGTTCGATACTCGGACTTGCATCAGCTATACTACACTGATCGGTACACTGCCGGATGTGTGGTTTAGGTTTAGATCGAGTCTAAGTTTATAAATTTAAAACTTAGAGTGTCTAGTTTAAAGGTTATTTTTAAAGTTTGTCTTTTTGTACATTATTTGTAAAAAGTTTATTTTTGAGTCAAACTTTATTTAACCATTATTTTTTAGCTGTTTTTATTCAACCGCTTTTGACACATCAGAGTTTTTGGCGCCGTTGCCGGGGAACTCTTTTGCAATTACGTTGATTACTTTATTTGAACTTAATTGACATCATACGTGCTAGTAGTTTTCTTTTGTTTGAGTCGTAGGAGTCTAATTTCAAGAATTTTTTTATTATTATTTATTTTTATTTCTTTTGTCTTTAGTGTCAATCATGTGTTACGATTGTGGTATACCTCACATTTCTATATTTTGTCCATATTTCCCGAGGTACTCCACACATTGTTATGATAACCCCTATGTGCAGCCACAGTCATGTTTTTCACAGGAATATTCCTCATATCAGTATGAGGAACCATTTCAGTATGAGGAACCATACCAGTATGAAGAACCATATTACCAACCTCAACAGAAAAATTCTGAAGCCTTTGAGCAAGAACAGGTGGATGGATGGAAACTGTTCGAAGCTGAATCAGCAAGAATATGGAAAATTTTGAACTCACTGGTAGAGTCGGAGACAAAAACGGACACTGAAGTCCCACCTCCGGTTCAGCAGGGTGAACAAAAAGAGAATACTGGTAAGTTCATAATTGATTTTTCTTGTAGTGATGAGGAGATAGATGCGCAGCTGGATGAATATAGGAGATTATTAGAAGAAGAAGAAGAAGAGATCACTCCAGTCACGGAGACGAAAATGGACGCTGAAGTCCCACCACCGGTGCCACAAGTTAGAACATATGATTTTGGAAGTGATTCTGATAATGAAAAAGCTGAAGAAGAGCCACTTGACAAGATGGAGGATGAGAATGATAAACATGAACCATCTTGGGAAGAAGAGTTTGGTGATGAGTTGGTAGGTTTACCAACTTATGAAAATGAAGAATTTGACCCAATCGGTGATCTTGCCTATTTAGAGAAATTACTTGAAGGTGAACCGGTCATGGAGATCAAACAAATACCGAACTTAGAAGAAGAGAAAGTGGCTGAGGAGTTTGATAGCCGACCCGTAGAAAATTTAACAGTTGGATTTCCACACACACCAACAAAAACACGGGAGAAGGCAAGAAAGAAAGAACCTGGAAACCGGAGTTGGTCTTGCATCCGGTTAATGCCAGGTAAGTTTAAATTCTGGTGGTCTGAACCCTTTAAAAATTTTAAAATATTATATTATTCCACCGTTAAATTTTTAAATATTTTTGAAGACCGGGTGGAATTAAACGGTTTAGACAGGGTCCAGATCAAAGAAAAGCCTCCTGATTAAATTCAAGTGTGGGGAGGTTTTGTTAATTTGTGTTTTTGAGTGATTTATTTTGTTTAGAGTCGGTACTGCTTGGATTTTTGCTTGTTTTTGTTTATGCAGGTTTGAATCACACCACCCGTACTCAATCTCCATTCGGTTCGGAGCTGTATACCAATTTCAAGTAATTTACCAAGTGTGCTAATTAGAGTCAAAGCCGATCGCGACCGAAATGCTATACGATCGAGCTGGATTGGACAAAAGTTTGGAACTTATACATCATAGAACCAGCTAAGTCCTTTCCAATTTGTCCTTTGTCTTTTATTTCTTATTTACTTTAATTTTTGAGTCAGTTTCCATTCTACATTGAGGGCAATGTAGAGTTTAAGTGTGGGTATGGGAAACTATCGTCTAAGTCTTAGTTCGGTTATAAAAAAAAATTAAAAAAAATGTATAATTATAGTTTTATTTTTGTGCATATTTGACTTATTTTTATCTAATAATTGTACATATGAGAAAATGTTAAAGTGTTTTTCATAAATAGAAATTTTTCTAATTATTCATAAATTTGCATCTAAAATACACACCCAATTCTAGTGAGTTTTGAACCTTTCTAAAAGCATTCATCATATGCTTAAGACTTTATTTGATTGAGTGTGCCGCATAATAGTATACATTTCAGAACTTGTCTTGAATATACTTGTTGAAATCATAAAACTATAAAATTGTATAAAAATGATAGAGGCATTAGGATACAACCATGTGTTTACCCTTTCTTGTTAAAACTTGAAAACCAAAAATATCATCCAATAGAAAACCAAGTTGAGCCTTTACTTTTTCGTTTGTTGTAAACCCACCATATTAAACCATATAAGCCTTTTTGTTTTACCTTTTCGACCCATTTGTGTGAATTCCGGTTTAGTATAATTTTCCTTTCATTCGATTTAAATTTGCTTTGTTGTCTACAATTCGTGAAACCAAGATTACCTACGGAGCTTAGAGAGAATATTTCACTTAAGTAAAGAAGTTAAAAAAAAAAAAAAGTGGCGAAAGAAAAAAAAAAAAAAAAGAACAAATGCCACCATTTTGTGGGACATCCAACAGTGCTATGAAAAGAAGAGCTAAACGATACGACAAATGTATTGGTTGTGGAAACTGGTCTCACACAGGAAGATGTAGAAGAAGTCAAACTGAATCTCAACATGAATACACGCTTCTAATCAGGATGCTATTAAGCTCAATGCCGAACGATCCATTAGAGTTGGAAGTAATGTTCACTACAAGGTTAAGGAAGATTTGATTCACATCTTGGATAAAACCGGTCTTGACGATCTGACCGTAAAAGAGTCACTTGGTTTGTGAGTTTGTTCGTGGTTAAAAAAAAAATTAAAATAAAAAAAAATAGTGTATGGTTTGTTAGGAAAATTTGCTAGACCGGATTGAAACACTTCACCCAGTAAATAGCCACATATTTCCTACCTTTAAACCTTAGCCACGTTACAACCCACAATAAAAGTCCTTTTAATTTATATGATTTTTATATGTTAATTGGTAGAGATAAGATTTCATTACAAGCTTATGATAATGTTACTATATGGCCCGGCTTTTGAGTGATCACAGAAAATTACTAGTGCACTATTCACTAGTTTACACAAGTGAGGCGAGGGAAGCAAATCAAAGATGCAAGTAAGTGAGTAATAGATGAAAACTCTATTTTTGAAAAATCACATTTAGTTTTCTCATCTCTATCATTATTAGCTAATTTTAAATCATTTATGTACATTAATTTTTATGTGTGTTTAATTTTTCATTTTTAAAATAACCGTTTAAATGTCCGATTGTACAGTTGTTTAAGACTTTGCTTAGGGACAAGCAAAAGGTTAAGTGTGGGGATATTTGATGTGTAGTAAAATACACATATTTGTCCTGTGTGAAATGTATAATTATTGTATGGTTTTTATTTGTTTTTATTTAGTTTTAAGTTTGTTTTATTTTATTTTGTGTTTTGCCAGGTCCTGGTATAAATGGAATGAAAACGAGCAATATGGAAATAACCAGCCAGTTGGGTATAGTGAAGTACCAGTGACCGAAGTAAAATTGCCGCTATTTTTCTTGAGTGGGTCGTGGCCACTGTCTCTATTTTACAACTAATGAATGGATGGAGTGTGAATAATGAAAAAAAAATTAAAAAAAAAAATAAAAATACCAACTCATGGCCGACAATGATTATTTTATTATTAATAAAGAAAGATTGCCATATTATATATTATTGTAAAGATATTCGAATTGAAAGGTGAAAGTATGAGGCTGCTGCCATATTGTTTTATTGCTTTTGGTGACTATTATATTAAAGGGGCTGCCAATTTTATTATATATTATTCCATAGCTACAAATAATTGGGGGCGGCTACATATATTGGGGGACGCAAAAGCTGATCATAAGAGACGACAAAGAGTGGGGAGAAAACATTATTGGAAAGCAAAAAACTTTACTTTCATCATGGAGGACAGGAGGGATATACACATCACATCTCATCATTATAAAAGGGACAAATGTTTGTCGGAGAAGGGAGCTCGAAGAGGGGGGACACAACGAAAAATACACAACACCTCTACACCTCAAAACCTTCGGGTTTAGATCATTTTGGTTGATCTCGGAGTACCTTGGAGCCATATGAGAGTCGAGTAAGCTTCCGACTCGAGTTTTAAGCTTCTGGGGTCGGTAAATATTCGTTTTTAAGTTTGTATTTTCTTGTATTATGTTTTCTGTTATTTTAAGAGTTTGTTTGTTTGTAATGTTTAATATTATGTGTAACTAAACTTTGAAACTATCTAGGTTGTGATGAATGTTTGTTAATATGTAATTTTTACCGGGTATTGTGTGATTATGGTTTGTTCTTGTTAAGTAAATAATTTAAGTTTCTAGTTTGGTGTATATGCATATTTTAACTTGGTTAAATATTTTGATCATATGTTTTACATAATTCCGGTGAATGTATTTTCATAAAAAGAATTAATGTTGATATTCAAGTCTTCGTAGTTTGGATAATCATGTGGTGATATTGTAAAATAAACCATAAAAATAATGATCAAGAATTAATCCGGTTTTAATGTTCTACTATTTTTAGCGCTGTAAGGTATAAAAATATTAATAGATTAAATATAGTGTATTGCTAAAATTGAGTTTTGTAAGAAATCATTTTAGTTAAATTGTCACTAATTTATCTATTAAGCCAAACCAAGTTTTCTTAAATTGCTTAGACTTATAACTGTTAAGAAGTAAGTTTTTAAGCACTTTTCTAGAACACTAGATAACTGTAAAGAAGTCTAGTAAATCGGTAATCAAAATAAACCTTAAAAGTCACATAGTTGTATTCCCGAGAATGATTAGGAATCCTACGTCGTCTTTAAAGGTTTAATATCTAAAGATCCTGGTTTCATATCACACAATTACCCGGTAGAAAGCATGTTATTAACAAGTGGGATTCCAACCTAGATAGTCCTTTATTATTATTACACCTTTGTCTTAATGTGTTTTTTTTAGTTTATGTTTATTAATTAGTTTTTAATTAATTTACTTTTCAAGTAAAACCCCCCTTTAAATCAAAAATACAAAAATATAATAAATGTTTATTGTGATGTCAATTTTAGGGTAAATAAATTAATTAACGTAATTCAACAGAGTTCCTTTGGGTTCGATACTCGGACTTGCATCAGCTATACTACACTGATCGGTACACTGCCGGATGTGTGGTTTAGGTTTAGATCGAGTCTAAGTTTATAAATTTAAAACTTAGAGTGTCTAGTTTAAAGGTTATTTTTAAAGTTTGTCTTTTTGTACATTATTTGTAAAAAGTTTATTTTTGAGTCAAACTTTATTTAACCATTATTTTTTAGCTGTTTTTATTCAACCGCTTTTGACACATCAGAGTTTTTGGCGTCGTTGCCGGGGAACTCTTTTGCAATTACGTTGATTACTTTATTTGAACTTAATTGACATCATACGTGCTAGTAGTTTTCTTTTGTTTGAGTCGTAGGAGTCTAATTTCAAGAATTTTGCTTAGGGACAAGCAAAAGCTTAAGTGTGGGGATATTTGATGTGTTTAGAATTATACACATCTTTTATGTCAGATAACCCCTGTTTCAGAAAGATTGTGCGCGTTAATTCGTTGTTTTCGATACTGATTCGATAAATTATGAATCTGCAGGAATCGGTGAATTTTCTGTAGATTATGCGAGAAAACCGTACAAGATCGAAGAAGGAATCGATGCCTCGGGAAACGTGCCAAAGAAAAGTCAAAATTTGACCTCAGTCAACGGTAGCGCACCGCTACCTTGAAACCTTAACGGTGCGCTACCCCTTTACCGTCGGCAAGTGGGTTAGGTAACAAAGCGGTAGAGCACCGCTACATACAAACCATAACGGTGCGCTACGCCTTTAGTGTCGGCAAGTGGGTCAGGTAATAAAGTGGTAGCGCACCGCTACCACCAAACCTTAGCGGTGCGCTACGGGTGAACAGGAGCCAAAAATCTTACCTATAAATACCCATGCAACCCAAGTCGAAAACACACCATTTCTTCTCCAAAATCTCTGTTATAATTCTGTTTATAATCGTGTTTAAACACCCGGAAGTGCTGGTGAAGTACCGCGGAACTCTCGAAGACGTCCGGAGGCTGTCGGTTCTAATCCTAATCAACCCGAGTGTGTTAATGTTGTAATTTCCATTCCATTAGAAGTATTGGTGAAGAATCTCGGAGCTATCGGGAGTCGTAAAGTTATTCTGTCCGAGTTCCAATTGATCCGAATTCTATAACCTTTCGTTTGTAAGTTCAATTTGTCTTGTAATAATGTTTGTAATTATTTCCAAACTTTGTGTAGTTGTGATGTTTAATAATATGTGTAGCTAAACGTTGAAACTATCTGGGTTATGATGAATATTTGTTAATATGTGATTTTTACCGGGTATTGTGTGATTATTATTGTTCTTGATAAGTAAAGAATTTAAGTTGCATGTTTGGTGTTTATGAATATTTTAACTTGGTTAATATTTTGATTAAATGTTTTACATAATTCCGGTGAATGAATTTTCATAGAAAGAATTAATGTTGTTATTCAAGTCTTCGTAGTTTGGATAATCATGTGGTGATATTGTAAAATAAACCATAAAAATAATGATAAAAAATTAATCCGGTTTTAATGTTGAACTATTTTTAGCGCCGTAAGGTATAAAAACATTAATAGATTAATTATAGTGTATTGCTAAAATTGAGTTTTGTAAGAAATCATTTTAGTTAAATTGTCACTAATTTATCTATTAAGCCAAACATAGTTTTCTTAAATTGTTTAAACTTATAACTGTAAAGAAGTAAGTTTCATACACTTATCAAGAACACTAGATAACTGTAAGGTAGTCTAGAAAATCGGTAATCAAAATAAACCTTAAAAGTCACATAGTTGTATTCCCGAGAATGATTAGGAATCCTAAGTCGTCTTTAAAGGTTTAATATCTAAAGATCCCGGTTTCAAATCACACAATTGCCCGGTAGAAAGCATGTTATTAACAAGTAGGATTCTAACCTGGATAGTCCTTTATCATTATTGTTAAATCTTTGTTATAAACTGTCGCTTTTGTAATTGTTACCTGTTAATTTTTTAATTGTTATCTATTACTTGTTATATTGTGTTTGTGTTTATTTTCTTTAATTCGACGCTTCTTGTCTTATTTTTGTTGTTTGTAGTTAATCTTTAATTAGCTTTTAATTAATTTACATTTCAAGTAAAAACCCCCTTTTAAATCAAAAATACAAAAACAATCATTTGTGTATAAAATCTTGTATAAACAAAATAATTAACGTAGTTCAAAATGTTTTCCCTTGGGTTCGATATCCGGACTTAATTTTCACTATATTACACTGATCGGTACACTGCCGGTTGTGTGTTTTATTTCTAAAATCAAGTCTAAGTATAAATTTAAAGCTTAGAGTGTCTAGTTTAAAGTAATTTCTAACAGTTGTCTTTTTTGTACAATATTTGTAAAAATGTATTTTTCGTGTCGGACATGTAGTAACTGGAAGGGTTAAGTACCGCTAAGTTGGGAACTCCTGTCTAGGATTGGCATTTCGTACGACTCGATTGCCTACCTGGGGATAATCCTAATTGAGAGTACCGATACCTATTAGGCCAAAGCATGTCCAAAAGTTTACATTTTTAACTGTTTTTACTCATACACCCGACACACATCAACAGTTTCCGCTACCGAGGATTGATGACTTATTTGATTAGTTGCAAGGATCAAGCTACTATTCCAAGATCGATCTTCGATCTGGATACCATCAGTTAAGGATTCAAGAGGAAAGCGTACCAAAGACCGCATTCAGAACACGCTATGGGCATTATTAGTTTCTTGTGATGCCATTCGGACTGACGAACGCACCAGCGGTCTTTATGGATCTGATGAACCGCGTATGCAAACCATATCTCGATAAATTCATGATTGTATTTATCGATGATATCCTGATTTACTCACGAATGAAAGAAGAGCACGAGAAACACCTCAGAACTATTCTGGAACTACTGAAAAAAGAGAAACTTTATGCAAAGTTTTCAAAATGCGAATTTTGGATTCGCGAAGTACAATTTCTTGGTCACGTTGTAAATGAGAAGGGCATTCATGTAGAACCATCCAAGATTGAAGCCATAAAGAATTGGGAAGCCCCCAAAACCCCAACTGAAGTTCGACAATTTTTGGGCTTAGTGGGCTATTACCGACGGTTTATTGAGAATTTCTCAAAGATAGCTCAACCGCTAACAACCCTCACACAGAAAGACAAGAAGTACGACTGGGGTGACAAGCAGGAAGAAGCCTTCCAAATGCTCAAAAATAAGCTATGCGATGCACCGATACTATCCTTACCCGAAGGCACTGAAGACTTCGTGGTATACTGCGATGTACAATCTTCACAGATCACAAAAGCCTACAACACATATTTGATCAGAAGGAATTAAACATGCGTCAGCGACGATGGGTCGAGCTGCTAAACGATTATGACTGTGAGATCAAGTACCATCCTGGAAAGGCAAACGTTGTAGTAGACGCATTAAGTCGAAAGGAAAGGGTTAAGACCCTAAGGGTTCGAGCATTGAAAATGACTATTCAAACGAACCTCACTACACGTATTCGTGACGCACAACAAGAAGCCCTTAAGATGGAAAACCGTAAAGCTGAATACCTCCGGGGTATGTTGAAATATATGGTGCCAAATGAAGAGGGAGCCTTATACTTTAAAAAGCGTATTTGGGTTCCGCTCTATGGCGGTATGCGAGAAGTCATCCTTAATGAAGCCCACAAATCGAGATACTCGATCCATCCAGGATCGGACAAAATGTATCAAGACTTGAAAGACTACTATTGGTGGCCGAGACTTAAAAGCGATGTTGCTATTTATGTTGAAAAGTGCCTAACCTGTGCTAAGGTTAAGGCTGAATATCAGAAACCATCTGGGCTATTGCAACAACCAGAGATACCCATGTGGAAGTGGGAGCAAATCTCGATGGACTTCATAACGAAATTACCCAGGACCCCTAAAGGGCACGATATGATATGGGTGATAGTTCATCGATTAACGAAATCTGCGTATTTCCTACCGATCCGAGAAAAGGATAGCACTGGAAAGCTTGCTGAGTTATACTTAAAAGAAATCGTGGCACGTCATGGAGTGCCTATCTCAATTATTTCAGACAGAGATGGACGCTTTGTCTCAAGAATCTAGCAATCCTTTCAGGAAGCCTTTGGATCTCAATTAGATCTAAGCACGGCCTTCCATCCATAAACAGACGGCCAGAGCGAACGAACCATACAAACGTTAGAAGATATGCTTCGCGCATGTGTTATGGACCTAGGCGGCAGCTGGGATACTCATCTACCTTTAGTCGAGTTCTCCTATAATAACAGTTATCATACGAGTATAAAAGCCGCACCGTTCGAAGCTCTGTATGGCCGCAAGTGCCGATCTCCCTTATGTTGGGCAGACGCTGGAGACAAACGTATGGTTGGTCCTGAACTTGTACAAGAGATAACCGACAAGATTATACAGATCCGAGAGCGCATTAAGGCGGCTCGAGATCGACAAAAGAGCTACGCTGATCGAAGACGAAAACCCTTAGAATTCGAGGTGGGAGACAAAGTGTTGTTAAAGGTCTCACCTTGGAAGGGCGCAGTAAGATTCGGAAAACGTGGAAAGCTGAATCCACGATACATCGGACCATTCAATATTTTGGAAAGAATTGGTGCCGTGGCTTATAAGTTGGAATTACCGAAAGAACTTAATGGAGTAAATGATACGTTCCATGTATCCAACCTCAAGAAGAGTCCAACACAAGAAAACGTGATCATCCCTGCGGATGAAGTGCATATTGATGACACCCTCCGATTTACAGAACAACCCGTTGAGGTTACCGACTGGAAAGTCAACAAGACC
The DNA here is from genome assembly GCA_030545235.1 of Helianthus tuberosus. Classification (NCBI taxonomy): domain Eukaryota; kingdom Viridiplantae; phylum Streptophyta; class Magnoliopsida; order Asterales; family Asteraceae; genus Helianthus; species Helianthus tuberosus. Next base: position 173,267,276 of record CM060373.1, on the reverse strand, counting down.
AGAAGGAGGAGTGTCAAACTTGTCAAAGTACGTTGGAACTCTAAGCACGGACCCGAGTACACGTGGGAACGAGAAGACCAGTTTAAAGAAAAGTACCCCCACCTGTTTAAGAAAACTCCTGCGAGAGTTAGTTCAGCCTGAATTTCGGGACGAAATTCTTTTAACGGGGGGAGACTGTGACAACTGGCACAAAACCGGTAATTTCCGTACACTTTAATTATTATTTAACGACTGCAATTATGTGCTTAAATGTCAACATTGTCTGATTACATACTATACAAGTGAATTCATGCACGTTTTATACTACAAAATATTGCTTTATGCATTAATGAATAGCGTTGCGTAAGAAATACTAGTAAACTCACCGGTAAGACACATTGTGTCGACAAATCTGCAGAAAACAGTCAGACAATAAAATTGGAGCCTAGGTGTAGGTCCAATGTCAAGAATACATTAAAACCCAAGAGTACATACAAGGGTTAAATATAGACCTTCCGAAAGCTAAAATACGCACTAAAAAGCACCCGAAACGCACTTTAAGTGCGGAATTTTACACGAATCAGCAATAAATCAGCTTTTAACACATAAATATTATGCAGAATTAATGTTTTATTATCCAGAATACCCTCCTAAGTGTTGGGAATTAAAAGGGTTACGAAAGGGTACTTAAAGGACACTAAACGGTGCAATTTAGCACTTTAACGAACCGACATTTAACCGAACAACCGGACTTTACCCGGAACATCAAAATATTACTAGAGGCATTATTTTAATGTTTCTAAACTAGTTATGGTCCCTGAACACCATAACACCCCTTATAACATGATAACACATCAAGTCCCTAAAAATTACACATAAAAGCTAACTTATTTTTAAATTAGAGTTTGAAATCACACTTTGCCCCCCCCCCCCCCCATCCATGTCTACGGTTACAAAGGGGGTGACCCCACCAAATATTTGCCAAATCCTTCTATATCCCATTAGATATTATTTGGATTTACTTTGATATTATTTAGATATTAAAAGATCACAAAAGATATGGTAGATCTTGCAAGTGTATTATAAGTATAACCATCACCATTTCACCACACAACCTCTCCTCCTTCTCCCTCAAACCTACGGCCCCCATACACCCACCATACATCCACCATTTTCATCCATTGTCCATCCATTCCACGGTTCACATAAGGTGCTAGAAGGTGATTTAGGAAGTTGGAAGCTTACGGATCTTGAAGGACCTTCTTCATTTGCTTTTATCCAACACTTTTGTCATCTTCAATTTCTAGTAATCTTCCCTAGCCTTGTTGCTAGTGGTGAGCCCTCATAATCTCTTATTACTTCATATATTGATTGGTTAAAAGATTTATTATGGTGAAAATTACAAGAACACTAAAGAATATGAACATGAATCTTTCACATAAGCTTAAATACATAAGAATATATGTTGATTGTGTTGATTTGCTTCTTGTTGATGGATTACTAGTGTGTGTGATGTTAGACATCATATGGAAACTACTAGATTGTGATTAAACACATGATCTAGTAAGTTAAAGTGGTGATCTTGTGAGAGACCAAGATCATCATACTTTATGTCTTCATGAACTTGAATAATAAGTTGATTTCTTGAAAAATAATAAATAAAGTGAGCTAGTAAACTTATAGATTCAAGATTTATGAATGATTTTCCAAGAAAACCGAGTTCAAAAATATGATTTTTGTAGAACTTGATTCTTACTTAAATGTACACTATTGTTGGTGAAGAAATAAGCGTAAGAACACTTTATTTACAAGAAGAGTTCAAAAGAAATATTTTTAGAAAAATCATCTTACAAGTTGTAAATGACTAAATCCTTCAAGAAAGCGATTTACAAACAAATAACCATGTTTTTAAGGGTAACTAAACCTACTAAATAACATGGTAAGTTACTACAAGTTTTTACAAAACTTCAAGTTCATGATGTAGTATAATTTACTTGATTTTGACACTCGGTAGAGTTAAATGAGTTGTTGATTGTTGTAATGATTTTAAAAGAAAATAAACACATGTTTTGAAAACATGGGAAACCTCCATTTTTAGGGGAAACTCTGTCAAAATTTCTATAAATTTTGACACTTAGAAAAATATAAGTTTTTGAGAAACTTATCTATACTATATTATAAAGCATTTCCCAAGGATACTTACAAAAGTTAAGTAATTACAATTTATATTGCTTAGGGTACACCAGTTAATTACCTTAGTCAGGGGGCATAATTGTCCTTCTCATTAATCTATACAGAATTAATAAATTAGAAATGATTTACAATACTCCATTAATCGTCTTTAATGGCCATAAACACGAATAATTGTCCGTCTATATGAATTCTTACTGGAAACTTCAATGCCATGCAATTATTGAACCCTTAATATCCCCCTAATCATATTTAGTTTATCTTTCATCATCTTCCATGACTACTCATTTGTTCCTTCGACAACAGAGAGTTTAGAAGTCATCTTTATCATGCACCTTCTTTGGAGTACAAGCTTTCCCTAAAAAATCTCAACATTCACATATCATCAAGACTGGTAAGGAATCAATATTATACCCAATAATCATATTACTCAGATCATAAAACGTGTTTAGTTTAAGATTTTAAATTACATTAGTTATCGCGCATATCTGTTCTTGCAGACCGTCGCCGGAATCTCGCCATCGGCCACCGCTGCATTGTCACGTCTACCACCACGAACCAGAAGTATTATCGCCACACCGTCACTTTTCCGCGGAGACCACCCTCTGACAACATGCATTCGGTACGTTATACACAATAATCCTATTACTCAGATCATAAAACGTGTTTATAATTTTGAAGTTTTCTTTAGATGGTCAATTTGTTAAATTATAACATTGGAAGGTTCGAAACATCGTCGGAGCAAACTGAGTCGCCGGAGAAATCCTCACACCATTACAACACGTTTCGAACAACCGGAGCTTCGTCGGAGAACACAAAACCATCGCCGGTATTCACATCGTTACGTTCGGTTTCGCGTAGGAGTTTAACTCGCCAGTTTCGGTATACTCCTTTTTCTTTGTAAATCCTTTTCGATTTTATTCATGAACCAAATAAGGATTTGAAGCATTATTAACCAAACATAAAAATTTACTAACAGTTGGTTTGCTTAAATCTTCTGTTCGTATATGTTGTTCCATGCATTTTGTTTAAAAAATGTTGTGATGTATATATAGCAGACATATAAGAAATCTTATAACTGAAACAAGAAGATAATGGGTGTAATCTTTTATATATTTGCATGTTAAAAAGGAGAAGATGACAAGATGATATGTTTTAAAATAATGGGTTAGGATCAAATACAAAGGATAAAATAAATAAGAAGGGTAAGAAAGATTCTAGTCCATTGATCTTAGATTTGGAGGGTTGAGATTAGTTGTAGGGAAAATAAGATAATAGAAGGGCATAAAGGGAATCCTATATTTATGGATTTTCTCTCTCCACATGCAAGGCACATGCCAATTCCCCCATCGATTTAAAACGTCCATAATTTTTTCATACGACATTTTTTTTTTTTAAAATTTCACCATAATAACGAGCGTTTTTTTATCATTAATATGAGTACCATATTATCATATAAAAATAAAATAAAAAATTTCATTTTTACTGGGTTTTTTTGCATTGTGTTAAAGTTTTCAGGTCATTGTGTCTTTTAACTAGGTTTTGGTCAGTAGAGCTTCTATACATTGTGTTATTATCAAAACCTATAACACAATGTTAATTTAGGTTCTATCCATTGCGTTTTTATAAGAACCTATAACACAAAATATGACACAATGAAGATGGTGTTATATACGGGTTTTCTATAAATTATGTTATTAGTTTAGGTCATTGTGTTTAATATGTTATTCATAGTATTTTAATATGTTGTCCATTGTGTTTGAATAATTTGTTCAATTTTTTATTATCTTTGTTCATTGTGTTTTAGTTTGTTGTGTGTTGTGTTTTTAGTTTGTTTTCCATTGTGTCTTCATATGCTCTCCATTGTGTCTTTTATCTGTTGTCATTAATTGTGTCTTTTATCTGTTGTCATCAATTGTGTTTTTATTTAGTCTGATACTTATTGTGTTATATGTATCGCCATTGTGTTATACGTTATGGTCATTGTGCTTTAGTATGTTGTCTATTGTGTCTTTATCTGTTGTCATTGATTGTGTTTTTGATCTACTTTACGTTGTGTTTTACATCATCTCCATTGTGTTATTATCAAAACCTATAACACAATGTTAATTTGGGTTCTATCCATTGCGTTTTTATAAGAACCTATAACACAATATATGACACAATGAAGATGATGTTATATTTGAGTTTTCTATAAATTGTGTTATTAGTTCAGGTAATTGTGTTTAATATGTTATTCATTGTGTTTTAATATGTTGTCCCATTGTGTTTTAATAATTTGTTCATTTTTTTAATTATCTTTGTTCATTGTGTTTTAGTTTGTTGTGTATTGTGTTTTAAGTTTGTTTTCCATTTTGTCTTCATCTACTCTCCATTGTGTCTTTTATCTGCTGTCATTAATTGTGCCTTTTATCTGTTGTCATCAATTGTGTTTTTATTTAGTCTGATACTTATTGTGTTATTTGTTATTGCCATTGTGTTATACGTTATGGTCATTGTGTTTTAGTTTGTTGTCTATTGTGTCTTTATTTGTTGTCATTGATTGTGTTTTTGATCTACTTTACATTGTGTTTTACATCATGTCCATTGTGTAATATGCAACTGGGTTTTTGAAAAAAAAAATTGAAAAATATAACAATATGGTACTCAAATTAAAGATAAAAAAACGCTCGATTTTATGGTGTAATTTTTTTTAAAAACAAATGATGTATAAAAAAGTTACGGACGTTTAAAAATTGGGTGGGAAATAACATGTGACTTGCATGTGCATATTCTCTTTACTCTTGTAGACAAAATTACCCTTTCCATTTAATTACTTCTACGACACTTGTCATTCTCTCTGGTGGCTTCTTACCCTTCTTATTTTTAAATACTTTGTATTATAACTCAACTCATAAAATAATAACTTCCTTATTTGATTTATAAATCCGAAACAACATCTCTACTTAAATTATGGTTTGAAAAGAGTCTTATACATATGGAACTAAATATACATCATGCTGAACGTTTTTTTTTTTTTTTTGTCATATAAATTGACCTTATTGTGGAAATACTCAATATAGGGTTTTGCTTATTTTAATACAAAAATATATTATTCTTATTTGTAGTATATCTATATAAACGAGCAAAAAATAAAAAGTGTGAATGAGATTTATCCAAATAAGAATTTAGGACCCTTTATGCTAATTTGTTATACAAATAAAGGTTAACGAATTGTTAACTAGAGTTTATTTATCAAATTTATGCGTGTTTTACACTATCTGCAATGATTTTAAATTACATTAGTTATCGCGCATCTCTAACTCTCGCACTCTCTTTTCTCGCAGACCGTCGCCGGAATCTCGCCATCGGACACCGCTGCATTGTCATGTCTACCACCACGAACCAGAAGTATTATCTCCGCACCGTCACTTTTCCGTGGAGACCACCCTCTGACAACACGCATTCAGTACGATCCGGTCTGATTCACGACCCAGCCCGTACGCATCGGTGTGCCACCAGTTATGTTATTCATTGTTGATTCTGACCCATCACGTTTGGCTGTTAAGGTATCTAACTTATCTAACTTAAGAGTTTTTATTTATTTATCTTTTGTTCTATGCGAATACAAGTCATAAACAACCGTAACGTGCTTTTGCGAGAGTTTTTACTTTTATTTTTATTTTATTCAGAGGCTAACCCACGAGGACGCAGGACAACCGTTGCAATGCGAGAGTACTATTGTTATAAATTTCAAATTCGCTCTACCGGGAACGTGCTTTTGCTTGGTGGTAGATTGCTACAACAATTTGTTGTAGATGTTTACATAAAGCTTGAGACATCACGTTTGCAATTTTGTGAACGAAACCAAAGTAAGATAAGAGCGGAATTATACCAAGGTATTGTGGATTGCGTCCATTCTGGTGAGGTTCATCCAAACAGAGTCGGACAACGGATTGTGTTGCCTGCGTCTTTCATTGGAGGGCCTCTCGACATGCGACGCCGGTTTTTAGATGCTATGACTTTAGTTCAAGATGATGGCAAACCTGATGTATTCCTAACTATGACGTGTAATCCTCAATGGCCTGAGATATGTGATAATTTGAAACCTGGTCAAACCGCACAAGATCGTCCAGAGCTTGTTTCACGAATATTTCATGCAAAATTAGAGGATCTTAAGGAACAACTCTTCAAGAAAGATTTACTCGGAAAGGTTAAGGCATATGTATATGTCATCGAGTTTCAGAAGCGCGGTTTACCGCATGCACATTTCCTCCTTATCATGGACTCGGAGCACAAGATAAATAATCCAGACCATTATGATTAGGTCGTGTGTGCTGAAATCCCTAACATGGTTAGCCATCCGCAACTGCATGAGGTTGTTGTAAAACACATGATGCATGGTCCGTGCGGAAATCTACGAAAAGATAGTCCTTGCATGCAGGGTGATCCAAAAGTTTGTCGTTTTCATTATCCCAGACAATTCAATGAGCAGACAACACAAGGAGAAGATGCATATCCATTATATCGAAGGAGAAACAATGGAGTAACGGTGGACATACGAGGAAATACTCTTGATAATAGGTGGGTTGTCCCTTATAACCCAAGGCTTTTAATGATGTTCAACTGCCACATGAATGTTGAGGTTTGCTCAAGTATAAAATCTGTGAAATATCTTTTCAAGTATGTTTACAAAGGATATGACAAACAGGTTATTCATATCGATCCAGGCGAACCCAATGTTTTTATCAATGAGATAAAGAGATTCCAGGATGCATGCTACGTATCGCCCCCAGAGGCTATGTGGCGTATTTTTTCTTTCCCTCTTTCTCAAATCCACCCTGCTGTTTTAGCCTTACAACTTCATCTCCCGAATAAGCATATGGTTAGATTTAGAGAGGGTGATATCATGTCTAACATTGTTGATAGGGAAAGAGACAAGAGAACAATGCTAACAACATTTTTCCTTACAAATAGAGCGGATGAAACAAAACCGAAATATTTGTATAAAGATTTCCCGAAACACTTCACATGGAATGGAGCCACACGCACTTGGAAGCCTCGTATACTTAAGCCACAAAGAGGTTGTATTGTTTCTGCTAATCCAGCTGAAGGAGAACGGTACTACTTACGCCTACTTTTGTCAAATGTCAAAGGACCTACTTCTTTTGAAGATCTTTGCACGGTTAATGGGGTTACGTATACGACATTTCGAAAAGCAGCGCTTGAGATAGGCCTAATAGAAAACGATGATAGTTTATCACAATGTCTCACAGAAGCTTCTCTATTTCAGTTTCCCAATGCTCTTAGAAGGTTATTCGCAACCATAATGATTTTCTGCGAGCCTGGGGATATTCGTAAATTGTGGAATAAACACTTTCATGCAATGTCTAAAGATCATCAATTACATTGTCAAAGTGTAGAACGCGTTCAGAATATAGTTCTTACTGACATTAGGGCCATCCTACAGTCCATGGGTAAAAATCTCACTGATTTTGATCTTCCAAACCTCACAAAAGACAACTTACAATATGCTATTCACCATGAGGTACAAGAGGAGTACGGGATTGTTGTAGAAGCTGACCACTTTTGTGCCAAAGATGAGCTTAATTCAGACCAAAAATTAATTTTTGATGAGATCATGACACATGCGGATAATGATCGTCCAGGTGTTTTCTTTATAGACGGTTCAGGTGGAACGGGAAAGACATTTTTATATAAAGCTTTGCTAGCTCAAGTTCGTTCGCGCGGTCTTATTGCTCTTGCGACCACTTCATCAGGGGCTGTAGCTAATAATATGCCAGGAGGAAGAACGGCTCACTCGAGATTCAAGATTCCCATTTGTGTTAATAATAATTCAATGTGCAACATAAAAAAACAAAGTGGTGTGGCTAAACTAATAAGGGCATCCAAATTAATCATATGGGATGAGGCATCAATGGCAAAACGACAAGCAATAGAAGCAGTCGATCGAACATTGCAAGGCATTATAGGCGTTACTCTGCCATTTGGTAGCAAGATAATGGTAATGGGAGGTGATTTTAGACAAGGGTTGCCGGTTATAAAACGAGGAACTAGAGCTCAGATTGTAGACTCTAGCCTACGAATGTCACCTCTTTGGTCTATTACGAAAAAGATGCGGTTGACAATAAACATGAGAGCGTTAAATGATCCTTGGTATTGTGGTTTTCTCTTAAGAGTAGGTGATGGAACTGAAGAATCGATAGAAGGAAGCTATATCCACATACCCGACAATATGATAATTCCACGCACTCACAGACAAAACTCTATAAAAGAATTGATCAATGTTGTTTTTCCTTCACTTCAAGACAATGTACATTCTTCTGGTTATATAATCTCAAGAGCGATATTGTCCACTAAAAATGACAGTGTTGACGAGATTAATGATAAAATGATTGACATGTTTCAAGGGGAGGAAAAGGTTTACTACAGTTTTGATGAAGCAGAAGACGACCACCACAACTACTATCCAACTGAGTTCTTAAACTCACTAACTGTTAGTGGTTTGCCACCTCATAAACTCCGTTTAAAAATTGGTTGCCCCATAATATTGTTAAGGAGTATCGATCCTTCCCATGGTCTATGTAATGGCACAAGATTGATATGTAGAGGTTTCCAACGCAATGTTATTGATGCAGAGATTGTTGTCGGACAATATAATGGGAAGAGAGTGTTTTTGCCAAGAATACCTCTATGTCTTTCTGAGGATGACATGTTCCCGTTCAAGCTGAAAAGAAAACAGTTTCCAATTCGTCTCAGCTTTTCCATGACAATAAACAAAGCTCAGGGCCAAACAATTCCCCATGTTGGTGTTTATCTTCCAGAATCTGTATTTTCACATGGTCAACTTTATGTGGCGTTATCAAGTGGAATATCACAGAAAAATACAAAAGTGTTAGTACACCCTGCCAAAGATTTCAAACGACCTGGGGTATACACCTCAAATGTTGTCTATCGGGAGGTGTTACTTGATGGATGAACTCCTTCTCAATCAAAACGTAAGGATTTTTAATGCATTTTGTGGTTCAACAAATTACATTTTAAATAATTTTTTATAACACATTTATAACTTCACACACTTTCGTCACTTTTACTCACTTGTTCATTATTCCCTTATACAGAAATTTGGAAGCTGTTATGGATGGCACAAGGAACAAAATGGAAGATGTCGTAGGTATCTATACCATATATTTAAAATGCCATGCAACTGTTTGACGCCTGGATTTTTATTTTTAAACCGTTATGTTTATGATTGTTACTTTGGAATTATTGTGTGTGTTTATTGAGATGCAATACTACTTTTCATACATACCTCGTACTTTTTATCCAAATTATTATTTAATTGACATGTGTAAGACTACGATTTAAGTAAACCTTCGAAGCGGTTAAATCTCCCCTCCGGTTGAAAATATTGCCTAAGTCTTTTGTTCCCGCTGCAACGCGCGGGCTCCCCACTAGTTCCCTAAAAATGTACCTCAAAATATTTACCAAGGTTTCCCTAACTTTTGTGTTAAGAAATGATGATTTCTTCAAGACTAAAATTGATACTAAGTATGTATATTTTTGAGAAAAATATATATATTTATTGATCACCAAATTTTGTGCTAAGTGTATGTAGTATGTATTACATGTAATAGTGTATTAGGACTTGAAAATACACTAAATGCTCTTGAGAAGTAAAAATACAAAAATACACATACAACCCACTTAGAAAAATACAAGAAAATATATTTATGAAAATATATTACTTGATAGAATAAATAACTTGGACAAGTTATGAACACGAAATGAAGTTTTAGACAAAGTACATAATTCGGGCGCAAAATACAAAATACTTATATCTATTTTTGAGAAAATGATATAAGTAAGACACATGGTTAAAAATATAAATTATTTTTAACACAAGAACAAATACATGAAAGAAGGTGACTTGTACTTGTGCGATACAAGTCTAGTGACTAACGTTAATAAAACACGTTTAGGTCACGACGCTAGATAAGCAAATCCGGTGAAGTTTACGACGCAGGAACGCAAAGTTGTGAGTTCATGCTCCCCGTTTTCTTTTAACTGTTTTCAGTTTTATAACTTCGGGGGTGAAATACATGTTACAATGTTTATAAATGGTATGATACAAAAACAAGAAGCACTCTTGGTGAGAACGAGTACCAAGTATGATGCGTTTTAAGGAATGATACGAGAAATGATACAAGAGTTGATACGAGAAATGATACGAGAAATCGTGTCACGAATAGGGTACCATAAGGACCATTAATCAACAATATACCTAGACCGCAGAACAAAAGGTTAGATCTAACGGGTTTCGGGCAGCCACACTCTTGGTGAGAACGAGTACCAAGTAGTGCTTTTGTGTCTCAGAATCGACAACTAGAAAAATGCCTATGGTTTGGTTGCTTCCTATATCGTGTCACATGTTAATGGCCTTGCAACCCATTAACAACCTTGATACATACAGAAATACGTGGTTTATACAAGAATACTTGATTTATACAAGAGTATGTGATTTATATAAGAATACGAGATTTATACAAGAATACGTGATTTATACAAGAATACTTGATTTATACAAGATACATACCATGTTTTTCATACAAAGTATACAAACGTTCAATACAAGAACTGCATGAATTCACACCAACATTATGTTGACGTTTTTCCAAAAACTCACATGTGTTTCAGGTAACTAAAGTGGATGTGCGCGCGGTCACACTCTTGCTCTTGGATGTCGTTTATGATTATCTTTAAATAAAGTTGTAAACTTTTCAGACAATATGCTGTCTTGTGATGTAAACACTTAAATCATGTTTTCAGTTATGTAATGTTTGGCATTTGAAGTTATTTTTACGAGCATGTAGTATGTTTACCAATCGTATGCAATGAAAACCTTTCATGATCACACCTCGTGTTTCCGCCTAAGAAAAGGGTGTGACAGATTGGTATCAGAGCTGCGATTGTAGTGAACCCGGATTCCTTCTCGAGTCTAGACTATAATCTCTAGGATCCTTTCACGAAAACAATTTTTCAAAATAGTTTTCATTGCATAAAACTTTCCGCGACATCCACTACCTGAAACTGTTTACAAGAGTCAAGAAAAGACACTACGTGACTTAGGGTGCACTGGAGTAGCACTTGTCTGTGATTAAGAGTTGCTTGCAATTATGTGTGATAATTGATATATACATATACTAGAAGTAGAAGGTCACAAGTATACGTGACCTTACCTGAAAACAGTGGCCTATCTGAAGGAGGAGATACGAGGATGAAACGAACTGTGCGGACTGTGCAAGGAGTTACGTAATTATAGATGCATACATAATTATGGAATTCAGTGCACAGAAACCACAGCAAGTCTTATCACGTATAGATTCCCTTAGTACAAGAAAAGGTCAAACATGAACACCCCTCCCCCAGCCTACTAAGTACTCTGCTGCAGTAATAATTGTTTAATGTCACTTATGTGGGTATATGCTTGTGTATATATACTACTACTGTCTCGAATGACGATATCAAACAAATATCTAACCCTGCTGTTGTCACACCCCGATTTCCACGTGTCACCGGTGGGCCCGGTGGGGAGTATCGTGACGTCATGGTTGGCAATATAATAGTCAAACAACACAATATTATTAAGCACAGCGGAAGCAATTTGAAAATATAATACAACCGAATTTATTATTGTAATATCAATTGTCACAATATTCGGAAGTTTATCCACAGAAGGATCGAACATAAAATGGAAACAATAGTTCAACAGACTATTAGGCATCTTAAGCTTGCGAGACTTCTATTGATGCTAAGGAGAAATATCCAGCCAATTTCGTATAGTACCTGCATTTAGCCTTTTTGGAAAATACGTCAGTTTACACTGGTAAATACATTCAACTGACTCATTTTGGAAAAAGAGTTTGAAAAGTGATTTGAGTGCAAACGGCACAAAATATCTTGACATGTTGATTAAAATGCACAGAGGCAAAATTAATCTTTTTAACTTGGGAGAATTATTTAATATTATAATCTTGTGAACGAATTACATGTTACTTATGCGTTCAGTAGCCCGGATCTAGTCCGGGTTAAAGATCAATAGACACACCACGTTATTGAGTTATACACAGCCAGGTGTACGCCTACACCCCGTGCTCAGGTCGTGGCCAATCTCGTAAGATGATGCCAAGGATATCCGGGACATGGTCATTAACCCCCCAAAGGCTGTAAAGTAAACAAGACTGTTTAAACGAGCCGATCAAATTATTCAACTACCCACTAAGCGTGGAGATTTGATGCTCGATCAAGCGGTATGCTATATACCGTAACCCAAGCCCGTATAGGGAAAATAAGTTAAAAGTATTTACCTGAGCTAAATATAAATTCAATCCCAGCCGTATATCAAATCAGCAAGTACAGATAGCTTTTACTGGGCTCCTAATCTGGAACGAAGGTTTTTAATAACCTATTAGAATCCTAACGGGTCTTTAATTAAGCTTAAGCTTAGACCGGCTAGTTTTCAGGATACGGTTCGTACGCACGATTAAGCGAAGACCGGATAGAATGTGATTTAGACCCGACAAGTTTGGAGACTTGTTTAATATGGGTTTATTATTCACATTCTGGATTTTGAGATAAAACCGATAAGGTTTGACCCGTGTCGGCTAATTTATGTAAACTTGTTACATAAACCGAACCGAACGCGTAACATGCGTAACGGGTATCCGCAAGAGCCATATACAGGTTTCCTAAGTTAATATGCTCCAAATATGTTGTGACATCAGTAGGATGTCTTTCGTTATGCCCCGAACTAATTTAAACACAAACTATGCCCCGTAGGGGTAGTTTGGTCATTTTAAAGGTTGAAAAAGAGTTTAAATGTTTAACTGAGTTACAGATCTGATGTAAACAGCAAACATACTCAATTTAATAAGTTATATCAGTAGGCTTAAGCATATATGTGAAATTTATCACTTATAACCAAACTATGCACCGAAGGGGCATTTTGGTAATTTCACATAAGCTGAAAAGCTCAAAACTGAAGTCTGAGTTTATCAACCTTTGCTTACTGTTAAAATATCATAATTTGCCTCATATATCAGTAGGTATCAACCCGGGTATGCTCAATATGATTTTAAAACATACTATGCGTTAAAAACGCTAAATAAGGCGATTAAAGGCCATTTCCGGGTTTGATACTTAAATCTGATATTTTTATATTTCCAGAAGGCTTAAAATAAATTATTTATCATATGTGATCAGTAGCAAAAGGTTTGGAGTCGTTTTGATAAGTAAAACTCATTTTATGGCCCGTAAGGGCAAAACCGACAATTACCGGATTAAGCCTACGACTACTAGTTATGCTCAGCCTAAAATTAATTAAAAATATTTAAAAATCCCAAAATAATATATTATATCAGTGGGTATTAAGTTTGATACCAAAAAGTAGGCTTAACTAGGCTGTACGCTAATTACGCCATTTTATTAACATAAAGCATTAGATTTGCGATATTGAGCATAACTCTTAATCTATAAGTCAAACTGATGTCAAACTTTGCATACAAGTTTATATATCAGTAACTAAGGTTTCTACACTTTTACATTTTCATAAATCACGTTTTAAGCTAATAAGGGCATAACGGTCAACATATGAGCAATTAACGGAAATCTGCATATTAATTGGATAACTAGTGAACCAAGGTGTATAATCACAGAGGGTTGTTCTAACATGTAACCTAATCCAATTTAAGCTCTGAGGCATTTCTAAAACATACCTAAACGGGTCAGAACTGAAAGTCAAAGTGAAAGTCAAACTATGTGACTTTCGGTTCCGAACCGGGTCAAAACAGGAAATAGTCGGGTTGAACATGTTCGGACATGTTCTTACACTTATTACTAAGTTATAACAATGATCAAACAGGTTATATATGTTCTAGATAGCTAATTATGCATAAATGACATTTTAAGCATCCTGTTGACTTTTTACTTAAAAGTTTGACCCGACTTTTGACCTGGTTAGAGTGGTGATCAGGGGAAACCCTTTTGAGGTTTTATTACCCACATAAATACCAACTCATAACTACTTTTAATTCGAGATATAACTGAGCCATTATAGACTAATCTCGAAGTCAAACCGTAATTACGACGGTTTGACTTTTAGCTAATTAAACAAGCTAAACTCAATTAAAGAAGGACTAGTAGACTTACAAGAGTCCTATGCACTAGATATGATCAGTTGGACCTGCTTGAGAGCTCCAGAATTGATCACAAATGCAGATTAATGTGTGAAGAACAATGTTGCACATAATGTCCTTATATAGCACCTTAATCACCACAATTCTTTGACACTTGGGGTCTACAACCCACCACAACTGATCAACACTTGTTCCCTAGTGCTTAGGGGTGCCTAGGGGTCGTTCACAAGTGAGAAATACCGGCCTTATTGGTTAAAATCGCGTTTAACAGGCTGTTACCTGTTTTTCTGCATCTGACGTCGCCACGCGGGCCGCCTCCCACTTTGACAATTCTCACGCGGGCCGCCTAGCCTGCGAAATCAGATTTTTGATTTTTCTTTGTTTTCCAAGTTGACCTTTGGCTTCACGAAGGGGCAACTAGGGTTATTTCTTGCATTTTGACCCCCTTATATTTACCCTTAAGGGCTTTAGGACTTATACCCACTTTGCCAAGTCCCTGAACACTTCCGGTTAACCCGAAAAGCCTTAACTTTCAACGTTAACACTTTAACCCCTCGCACACGAATTTGATCATAACTTTCTCATACGATAACGAAACTTTATGAAATTTTAATCGTGCATTCTAGTGAGCATAATTTATATTTACAAAGCTTCGGGTTTGTCAAAAGGTCACTCAGAGGTATATCTTTAACATGTTGACACATTTAACCCCTGTAGTTTGTAATCTCTCACTTTTAGCTTCGTATGATCCATGATTTATTCGTTTGATGTTATGAACATCATGTAGGGTTATTATGAAGTATATTTATTCACTGTTGACACTTAGAATCCGTAAAATCTCATACTTTCCATGTTTGTCAACTTTAGTCCTTTTATAACATTCTTTCACACGTTCAAACTTTATGACACGTGTCAACACATTATAGGACGTGAATTTTCGAGGTGTTACATCCTCACCCCCTTAAAATAAATCTTGACCCGAGATTTACTGAAATAAGTAAGGGTACTTTTCTTTCGTCGTGGATTCAACCTCCCACGTGAATTCGGGACCACTACGGGCATCCCATTTGACCTTAACAATAGGTACATGCTTCCTTCGAAGCTTCTTAACCCGTCGATCCTCAATCAACAAGGGTTTTTCCACAAACTTCAAGCTCTCATCTATATGCACATCTGTATGCGGTATAACCAGTGATCCATCAGTGAAGCACTTCTTCAGATTGCAGATGTGGAACACATTGTGAATTCCACTGAGCCTTCAAGTAAGTTTAACTTATAGGCAACTGACCCGACTCGTTCGATAACCTCGAAAGGTCCTATGTATCTCGGACTTAGCTTGCCTTTCTTACCAAACCGCATCACCCCCTTCCAGGGTGACACCTTAAGTAGGACTTTGTCACCTACTTCGAAGTGAAAATCCTTACGCTTAGGATCAGCGTAACTCTTCTGCCTATCCCGGGCAGCTTTGAGTCGGTCACGAATCTGGACTATCTTGTCCGTCGTTCGAACACGATCTCTGGTCCTGATAACTGGACATCTCCAACTTCCACCCAACAAACTGACGTTCTACACTTTCTACCGTATAATGCCTGAAAAGGCGCAGCCTTAATGCTGGTATGGTAGCTATTGTTGCAGGAGAATTCGATTAATGGTAGGTTCTTATCCCAACTACCACCTAAATCGATCGCACATGCACGTAGCATGTCTTCCAACGTTTGAATAGTACGCTCACTCTGACCGTCTGTCTGAGGATGGTAAGCCGTACTAAAGTTCAAACGTGTGCCCAAAAATTGTTGGAAACTCTTCCAAAAATGTGTCGTGTACCTAGTATCTCTGTCAGAGATAATAGCTACAGGTATGCCATGTAGGGCTACAATCTTATCCACGTATAACTGGGCTAACATATCGGAGCTATAAGTCTCCTTGATGGGTAGGAAATGTGCGGACTTAGTCAGTCTGTCAACTGTAACTCTTATCGTATCATTTCCTTTCCTTGTCTTGGGTAACTTGGTAATAAAAATCCATAGTTACCATTTCCCACTTCCACGTAGGAAGTTCAGGCTGTCGTAGCAAGCCTGACGGCTTTTGATGCTCGGCTTTGACTTGCGCACATGTCAAGCATTTAGCTACATGGGTGGCTACAGACTTGTTCAAGCCTATCCACCAATAATTTGCCCTTAGATCCTGGGTAGCTGATGGCAAATTCTTAATCGTTGCCTAATTAGGGTTGCGGCATTTAATACGTAAGTAATATGAACCGTCTTTCTTATTTAACAATATAAAACCCTCAGAAGATTGAGTCAGGCTATATGTGCCTATGTCTTAAAACCTACTAAA
The DNA here is from genome assembly GCA_030545235.1 of Helianthus tuberosus. Classification (NCBI taxonomy): domain Eukaryota; kingdom Viridiplantae; phylum Streptophyta; class Magnoliopsida; order Asterales; family Asteraceae; genus Helianthus; species Helianthus tuberosus. Next base: position 173,250,576 of record CM060373.1, on the reverse strand, counting down.
TCAAGGTTTCGATTTTTCCATAATCGATATGGAGTTTTTCATAATACTCCAGCCCACGGCGGGATATTAATCTTAGTTCTACCTGTCTTCCAGGAGGTAAGCAGGGGAAACTTTTGAGAAGATAATTAAGATACAAGGAGGCTACAGAGATTTTCCATATCTCAGGCTCCAGTTCATCCACCATTACTCGTGTCAAATAGGTGACACCTTTATGTTATAAGTCTGCGAATTCCTTAAATCGGGAACATTTACTTGAAAAAAAAAATTTCCATTTTTTTTGGATATCTTCTTTGAATACTACTAATCGACTTTAGTACAATATGACCATTGGGATATCTCAGGGGTTCCATGTATTAAACCTCCATGCTGATCAGACATGGAAATAATCTATGGGACACACTAGGATACGCCAATCCTCATATGACACTTTAATCAAACATAGTTTGGCATTCGCAGGCGATAGAAAACAATGAGAAAATAATTAAAATAACATATATTGTCGTACTCTATGCAAAGAAAGAGTGCTCTTAGATTTTCGGAAGGATTCCTTGCCGATCTATAAGAATCGGTTACTATGGTTTCCTTGGTAGTTATACCTTGTGGATGATAATATTTTTTTTTTTTTTTTTGCTAAGTTTATGGTTCATGAAGATTTATTATTGCCTGTATTAAAAACAGGACTCTTAGCAGAAATTATCATTGATAAATGATAAGGAAGTTTATTGTACAAGTGCTTATATTCAATTAATAATGGAAGTTTCACAAACTAGGCACCTAGCTCAGTTGGCTAGGCGCGAGAAAGGGTGCGGCCGGCCTAGACCCAGGTTCGATTCCGGGGGCGGCCAGTTCCACCATTTTTTTATGTTTAATTTTAATTAATCGTACGGATACGTGTAATTATGAGAGTTGTCTCGTAAGGAGTCTTGATAATTAATTGCTTCTTATCACCCACGATATGGGCTTGGTTTTTCGAGGCAACCAATCGACTTTTATCACTATATTGAGTCCTTATATTTTAACGGAACTAGGACATCGGAAAAATTTCCTAATGGATATTAAACATCCATCTATTAATGCTGAAGCAGTCTCAGAGGTATACCGGCTTCTTACCGAACTTTCGTTGCTTTTTATTAAGCCTGTACTTGCTCTCTTTCTCAGATTTCTAGGAGTTATCCTCCTTCTTTGGTTCATCCTTCATATTTGAAGTGTGAACATAGCTCTCCTCATGAGCAATTTAAACATGGTTTCGAATGAGATTTAGAGCGAGAAGCATTCGGCCCCTTGGATTGTCTCATGACCTTTTCCCATGATCTCTCCAACTGCTGCGTCAACCACAGCTTGGAGATTAACTCCATCAATATTGAGGTTTACGTTTGCAGTTTTATTAACTTTCGTCGCATTAATAGTATTGCGACTGTCGTCTTCCTCCTCCGAGTTTTCGATACTCGAAACTTGGTACTAATCACCAAGATTTAATAATTATTAGTCATCATCCTGATGACCTGACTTAGATTAGCCACGGCATTCATAATCCGTATGGGCTATTCCGTTCTGAACATTCTTAATGAATGCTTTTTGAATGTATATCTATTACATTTTGCTTAGGTCACAAAAGGACTATCAATGGCATTTAAGGTTTGGAGCGAGTCCGATACCTGCTTGACAGGGGACCATAATGTCACAACTGTCTTTGTCACAAGGACGATTATAAATAGCTCAAAAGGCTTGCCTTACAAGACCTTTATTATATGTATACACATATGGCCTAGAAGCCTGTCTCGATGGACGTAGAAAGATATGGCATAAAGCCTAGTCACGAAGGACATAAATGATTATACGGCACGAAGGCCTTGTCGTAACTGTCATTTAGATATGGCACAAACGGCCTTGTCATAAGGACATTTATCAAATTTGGCACAAAGGCATGTCTCCAGGAATGTTAACATTTTAATATGTTAGCTTGTCTCGAATGACAATTTATAGCACATAGGCTTGTCATGAATGACTTTAAAACATGACTCGATGGTCTATCATCAAGGACCTTAATTTATTAGCCGCAATCTTATTAGATTAGGGCTTCAAGGTTTGAACGTGGTTCTTCACCTTTGGACAGGGAGTCATAGACTACAACTGTCATCGTCTTTGAAAGACGATTCCTTTGGCAGAAAGGTAAGCCAATTCAACATCACTAATGGATGTTTATATAACCATCGTATTTAATGATATTAGTCATGATCACATCGATCATATTGACTATTAGATTTGGGTATATTCACACCACTTTGAACAGGGGATCATAAAGATCACCACTATCTTTGTCTTACCGATACTAAAATAAGGTATAGCCCGTAGGCATTTCATCACGAGGGATGTTAATATTTTGATCATCATACCGATGATACTAGTCAGAATCGTAATGATAGTATAGACTATGGGATTTGAGTATAGCTCACCCCCTTGGGCAAGAATCACAAAAGATTACAATTGCCTTGTCTCAATTGGATAATATAATATAGCCCTTAGGCAAAACATCATTAAGGATGTTAAAATTTTTAATCACCGTATTGATGATTTTCGTCATGATGGCATTGATCATATAGACTATTAGGCTCGAGCATAGCTCACTACCTTGGACAGGGAATCGTAAAGATCACACTGTTTTTGTCACACATGGACGATATAATATGGCCCATAGGCGAAACATCTCTAATGGATGTTTATAATAAGTTCATCCTATTAGATGATATAAGTCATGATTGCATTAATCATATTGACTATTTTGGCTTGAGCATAGCTCACCACCTCAGACAAGGAATCATAAAGATAACAATGTCAATGTCTCAAATGGACAATATATTATAGCCCGTAGGCAAAACATCACTAAAGGATGTTTAATAATGCTATAATCGCATCAGATGATATTAGTCATGATCGCATTGATCATATAGACTATTACGTTTGGACATAGTCCAATATTTTAGACAGGAGGTCAAAGACCATCACTGTCGTTGTCTTATCGGACAACAAGTTTAGCCCGTAGGCATTTTATCACTAACGGATGTTTATAACATGATCGTGCTATGGGATGATATAAGCCATGATTTCTAAATCACTAGGCTAGATAAGAGAATTGGAAGAATTCAATATAAGGATGATTGTTGTGATTTTCTAGAATCACATTTGTCAAGAGTGCTAACACGTTCTTAAGTGTTAACAAGGATCTGAATCCCTTGAGTAGGTTTCACCATCTTGGCCGCGTAGGCTAGGTTTCACCTTTAAGATTCTTTTTAAAATACATACTGATAGGGAAGGAAGGATATTTATTTCATTCAGGATTTTTATCATAAATCCTAAT